>CM076570.1:862401280-862885557 GCA_034641835.2 Pinus albicaulis | reverse complement strand
TTCTCATCCAGGCTAATGCTCCCCCTGAAACTGTGCATCCTTTCCATATGACCAAAACTCCTCCTTAGCTTGAGCAACCTGAACACTTTCAACAGCCAATCATCAAGGCATCTTCACCCAATATCAGAGAATGAAACAAAAATATAAGAGCTCTAAATACCACCGTAGATACCATACAAGACGCAGCCTATGATGAAGAATACCACCCCAATCAAAATTTGTCAAGAACTAACCATACTACGCTTTCGTGTATGAACTCGCTATATACGCGATCGTCTTCAGAAACTCACGATCCAAATTAATATTCATCTCTTAATCGTATCTAATTTACAAGATATGTAAACTACCCTCAAATTTTTGTCCGAGATATTCGAACGCTTCGGGTAGAGGTTTGGTAAATATATCAGCAACTTGTTCTTTGGAGGGAACATACTCCAATTTAACCTTTTTCTCAAGCACTTGTTCTCATAAAAAGTGATATTTGATAGGAATTTTCTTTGTTTTGGAAAGCATAACAAGATTTTTCGAGATACTAATGGCACTTGTATTATCACACAGGATAGAGATGGGAGGAGACCATTTAATTTTAATATCTTGTAATGCCTACATCATCCAAAGAAGTTGTGTGCAACATGATGCGACAACCACATATTCTTCTTCTGCTCTAGATAAGGCAATGGAACTTTGTTTCTTGTTGAACCAGGATACTAATCAGGGCCCCATATAAAATGCACCACCCCTAGTGCTTTTCTGTTCATCAACATTTCCACCTAATCTTAACGCTATAAGCATGAAGAGTAAGATCAACATTCTTGGATACCACAACTCCAAAGTCTTGAGTTCCTTGTAGATATTTGAATATTCTTTGATGTTTTTGAAGATGAGACTTTTTGGATTAGCTTGGAATTGTCCAACAATCCCAATCAACATGCATAATGTTCGATCTAGTCGGTCTAGTCCCGCTGAGATAAAGTAGACTTCCCTATCATAGATCTGTATTCTGGTTGATTCACGGTGGGAGAATCATCATGAGAACTGAGATTACATCCGGTTATCATTGGTGTACTTACAGGTTTGCAATCTTCCATGCCATACTTCTTCAGAATTTGCTTAAGGTATTTTGCTTGTGTTAAGAATATACCATCTATAGTTTGATGCACTTGCAAGCCAAGAAAGAATGTTAGTTCCCCAAGTAAAGACATTTCAAACTCTTGCTGCATGACAGAAGCAAATTTCTGACTCATAGATTCCTCATTACTTCCAAAAATGATATCATCAACATATACCACCACAATCAATAGTTTATCATTTTCAATTTTTGTGTATTAATTGTTATCAGCAGACCCCTTTGAAAATCCTTGTTGATGAAGATATTTGTCAAGACGATAATACCATGCCCTTGGAGCTTGTTTGAGACCATATAGAGCCTTTTAAGTCTACAAAGAAGATTTTTATCATTTCCCAAAATGAATCCTTCTTGTTGTTCTATATAAACTTCTTCTTCTAGATCACCATTGAGAAATGCGTATTTAACATCCATTTGATAAACTTTGATTTGTTGAAAACAAGAAAAAGCAAGAAACATTCTTATACTTCAAGTCTAGCCACAAGAGCAAAAAGTTTCTTCAAAGTCAATTTGTGAAGATACCTTGCATACAAGTCTAGCTTGCCTACAACATTCCATTCTCATCTAACTTGTTTTTGAATATCCATTTAGTTCCAATGACATTTTTGTTATGAGGTCTTGGTACAATTCCCAAGTGTGATTCTTTTCAATTTGATCAAGCTCTTCATTCAAGGCTTGAACCCAACATTCATCTTTGCTACCTTGATTGACATTGTGTGGTTCAATAGTGGATAGAAAAGCCAGAGAGCTAGAGGATCCCACAAGAGTCCTTCTTGTTTGTACACCCGATGCCTTGTCTCCCAAAATTTGAGATTCTGGATGATTCTTTTGAACATATCTGGAAGGAGCCTTTTCAGATAAATCATCTTCAGGTTCTTCATTGGGTTCACCGTCTATATCATTGCTTTTTGATGCAGAAGGACATATGTCATCATCGTCTTCATTTGTTGTTGGCTTTTCTTCTTTTGGGGCTGCAGGAGACTCATTAATAACAACATCAATACATTCAACAATCTTCCGAAGTCGTTTATTGTAACATTTATATGCTCTACTCCTAGAGGAGTAACCAAGAAGTATTCCTTCATCTGCTCTGGGTTCAAAATTACCAATTTTTTCATCATTATTTTTGATAAAACATTTTCTTCCAAAAACTCTAAAATGCTTCACAGAGGGAGGATTACCATACCAGAGTTCATATGGCGTTTTATCACTATTTACATGAACATGTGCCTTGTTAAGAATATTTACCGATGTATGTGCTACTTCTCCCCAAAAAGTGTCAGGTGTTCCAGAATCATCAAGCATATCTATAGCCATTTGTTGAATTTTTCTATTCATTCTTTCTGCTATGCCATTGTGTTGTGGAGTGCCAGCTACAGAAAACTGTCTTTTTATGCCATGTTGTTCACAAAATTCAAGGAATTCATCTGATGTATATTCTCCTCCTCGATCCGATCTAAGACACTTGATTTTTGAATCCAATTCATTTTCCACTAGTGCTTTGAAGATCTGAAAATTTTCAAATGCTTCATCTTTGTGTTTAATCAACCCAATCCAACACATCCTAGAGAAATCATCAATAAATAAAATATAGTATTCTTCCCCACGTGGTGAATTTTTCCTCATAGGTCCACATATGTCAGTATGAATAAGTTCAAGAGGCTTACTTGATGATCCTTATTTGGCATTAAATTGTACTCTGGTCTGCTTACCGAATTGGCAAGATTTGCATATGATACTCTCTGGTAGAGTAATATTGGGAAGACCACGAACAACATTAAGTCTGCTTGATTTGTTGATTTGAGAGAAGCTTAGATGCCCCAACCTTCTATGCCATAGCCAGTTTTCTGAAGATTTACTCAAGTAACATTGTTCTTTGTAGTTCTTCAATACATACAGATTGCTTGGAGTTCTATTTCCTTTTATAATTGTTTTACCTGTATCAAGATCACGTACCACACATTCTTTTGAACTAAAGACAACTTCAGTTCCTTGATCACACATTTGACTTACACTTAATAGGTTATGCCTTAATCCATCCACATACATGACATCATTAGCCTTCACCTTTTCTTTTAGAAACACAGACCCTTTTCCTTTAATTACAGCAGGAGTATCATTTCCAAATGTAACTTTCTTTTCTTTTTCTATAGCATTATATGCAAGAAGTTTTCTTTTGTCACCTGTCATGTGTCTTGAGCATCCACTATCAATGTACCATTGATTTTCTTCACCTTATGCAAATAACGCTATCCCACAATTTTCAACCTGTAATTCCTTCTTTTTCCATACTTTGAAACTTGAAGGAAAATGCTGTTTTGGCTGAACTTTGTTCCTGCATTCAGATTCTTCATGACCAAAGTTATTGCAATAAGCACATTCAACTTCATTTTCAAGAGGAGAAAAGTTGTTATATGTATTCTTCTTTGTTCCAATATCAATCCTTTTCTTTCTTGCTTCTCTTGTCATGATGGTTTTATATGCAACACATTGAGCAGCTTTATGACCAAAATTGTGACATGAGAAACACTGTCCATTGAAGAAGAAATTTCTGCGATCATAAAATCTTCTACTTGAATTTACCTGTTGATTGATGTTTCTTTGAGAGATATTCCGGTTAGTGTCCTTTGAATTGAGACGATCATGCTTTACCTGTAAGGATTCTTTATTCCCTTGCTGAGAGGCAGAATGTTGTAATCCAGTTGTAGCTGCTTTTAGATAATTTGGTGCTGAAGCCTGAGAAGATTCTCCGGTGTATCCAAGACCTGTCTTTATAAGAGGAGAACGTTGTACCTTGATAATCTCATCTAAGGTTTCAGATCCTTTAGCAAATCTAAGATTCAGAGTCTTTTCTTTCTCAAGTTCTTTTCTTAGACTTACTACTTCACATTCTAAATTCTCATTGTGTATCTTCGCTTCTTCATTCTGCTTTTTCAGAGTCTCTATGGTGATTTTCCTTTCTTCTAAGAGAATTTTACATTCTTCTAAGCGGATTTTGAGTTGATTGTTTTCTTCAAGAAAATCATTGTCCTCTAGAGCATCCACAAAAGTATCCTTTTCATCTTTAGATTCAAATGCCATGAGAAGTCTAAGATCTTGTTCACATTCTTCCTCACTATCAGAGAACCCATCATTGTCTTCATGAGTGTAGTAACTTTTCCTAGTGCTAGACCGGTGCTTATTCCTTCTTGCTACTTCCTTCCCTTTTGCAGATGTTTCTTTATAAGGAAAGTTAGCGGCATAATGACCAACTCTTCCATAATCAAAACATTTGAAAGGAAGCTTACCTCTGAACCATCCTGTGCCAAGTTGAAGTTTCTTTACAAAATTTACCTCATCTTCTTCTGAGATATATCCTGATCCTTCTGCTTCTTGTACTTCCTTCCCTTTTGTAGAAGCTCTAAAGATGGCTTCTTTGAATTCAGATGGTCCTCCTCTTCTCATTTCATAAGAAGTTAGTATGCCATGGAGTTGTACGACAGTAAGATTTTGAAGATCCTGTTTTTCTTCAAGAGCAGAAACTTTTGACTCAAATTTTGCCGTTAGTGATCTTAAGATTTTCTCAACCAAAGTAGATTCTGCTATTGTTTCTCCCAGGTTTCTCATACGATTTACAATATCATCAAGACGTAAAAAGAAACTAGCAATACTCTCATCATTATGCATCTTCAAATTTTCATATTCAATTCTGAGAGTTTGGAGTTTTGCACTTTTTACCTTTGCATCACCTTCATAACTTAGGATGATTTTGTCCCATATTTCCTTTGTTGTATTTAGCTGCATAACCTTGACAAATTCTGATTCAGTTAGACTTCCCAATAGTGCATTGACCGCCTTTGCATTTGTTTCATAATTCTTCTTTTCCGTCGGATCTGTTGGTACTGCGGCTGGATATTGATATCCTTGTTCAACAATGGCCCATATATCTGCTCCCATAGACTGAAGATAGGATCTCATCCTTATTTTCCAGAAGATTAAATTGCTTCTGTTAAAGAGTGGAGGCTTGATAGATGTTGTTCCATCTTGATTGCTCATCTTGCTTATCTTGCTTGATCTTCCTTCTAGTGGCTAAGCTTTTTCAAAAGGACCTGCTCTGAAACCAATTGTTGGGAAAAATACTGAGAGGGGGGGTGAATCAGTATTTAGTGCAGACAATAAAACTTTGTTATTTCTTTCTTAAAAACCCATACGCTACTTTCCTTCATCCAACTAGCGTATATACACGGATTTTCTTTATAGAACTCACGTATATCTAGTGATCTAATTATGCATTTAGTTCTTGACTTAGATCATTGCATTACTCATTCATCATATGTTTTAGAAAACAGTAAACAGATGTAGAAAGAACAGAATAATCATCACACATAAGCAACACACATGAACACCAGGATTTTTAGGTGGAAACCCAATTCGGGAGAAAACCACCGCTGCCGTCGTCTCAGTCTTCAATCTTTATTATTAAGAAAAATTCTTACAACATGTACTGGCGCAGACTCATACCAGCACTCAGGCACCCACCTGCAGAAGGCTACAACCTTCTCTCGTTTACTAGCCTCTCCTGGAAGGGAGCAATAACCCCCTGCTCTCGTTTACCAGCCTCACCTGGAAGGGAGCTCCTACCCCCTGATTTTAGCACCAGCCTCTACTGACAGAAAGCTTCTACTTTCAAAGTGAAGGCTTCAACCCTCAGATCCACTGCAGACCACGTTTAATCAATTTTCAAACTAGATCAAACAGCTTCAACACAACCCTTCACTTACCAACAATCATAATTTGTCCATTGCTTTCAACAGAACGGTGAAACCACTGTAAACAGAATATTAGAGATAACCCAGACTTCAGAATAGATATGCAGAATCAAATTCAACCATGAGCAATTATAATTTCAGATATCATACGCGCCTTTTGTTAAACAGATCCGCGTATACACGCGCTTTTCACTAAATGAACCCACGTATACCTCTGTGCATTTTTCAAAATACTTCTAACTTCCCATACGCGCCTTTGTTTAAACAGATCCGCGTATACACGCGCTTTTCTCAAACTGAAACTGTGTATAGATCTACAAAATAAAATTTGCAGAACAGAACAGATCTATGAGCTTACCCAGATTTCTTCAATTTCTTCAACAGGTTTGCGCCAAGTCTTCATTATTTCTTTTAGATCATCCTAGAGATTCATCATTTCAGATCTAGAGATTTTGACCCTTCATCATATTTATAAGTGCATCATAGATTCAGATCTATCAATTCAGAACAGAGTTCAACCATACGGATAAACTTCAGAGTGAAGTATTCATCAAAGCCCAGACCTGCTCCTCTTGCACGATGATCTTCTTCTCCTTATATAGATTTAGCCTTTAACAATACCATGAGCCAAAACCACACCACACCAATGGTATTCCTGGACGGGATCAAATTGATAATCAAGCACTCAATACAATGGGCCAATACCATGGTAAGATCCCCTGGTTTTATAAATTTAGAGCGCAATCAGGCATACGCGACTAAGCACGATCTTTTCCGCCTGCATACACGACTTCCCCTAAACAAACCTGCGTATTCTTTGTGACATATCTTGTTTAACATTCTTTCTTCTGCAACTTCTGTACTGATTATAGATACATCATATTTACATCATTAACAAGTTCATCAAGTACAACTTCATCAGATAGGTTGCCATCAAGGACAACACATGCCAACAACTCTTTGACCTTTGTTTATCCCTTTATCCCTTATACTGTAGTAAATAGGCAAAATTTCATATAAGGATAAATTTTACAAAAGTTCCAACAGATCTTCCCACCATTTATCTTCTCCTATTCTGGTCCGTTGAAGCTTCCTTAATGTTTCATCATCCTCGGTATATCTGAAGAAATTAGGCTGATTTGGAAACAAATGTTTTACTTCATGTTCAAGATAAAACAAATTCTCTAATCTGTCATGAAGATTCCTTCCTGCAGGTAATGTTGCTTCTGATGAAATGGTTGAGGAACTAGCTTGATTGTGAGCATGTTTGTCCAATTTCTCAACATAACTTTCCAGGTCCATTATTTTATCTTCTGAAATCATAGGGCTGGGCAACCCTTTATTCAATAAAACATCAAACCTTTGTCTGAAAGCAATGATTTCTCCTTGCATGTCAAAGCACCTTCGTTCTAAATTTTGCATAAGAGTTCTTTTAGTAAAAACTCTTTTTATCTCTAAGATTGTTCTAGTTCTGTCCTGAATACCCTGATCTGCAAGTTGCTGTCTGGTTTGAGTGTTTAGAAATTGTATGAGCTGATTGGCTTCCTCAGGCCTATTTCCTAATTCTTCTTGTGTATTTTCAACTTCATCCAGAGCTACTTTGACCAAATCATTCTGCTCGTATATTATCTGAATTGAAGACCAGATATATTTTATTGACTGGATAATATTATCCCAAAGAATGTCATTTATTTCTCTTAAAGGTTTCTCCAATGTGAGATCCTTTTCCAAAGCTTTAACCAATTTTTCCAAATTTTTGACTTCTCTTGTTTTGTTAGCAACAGTCATTTTTGAAATATCATATTTCTGTTCCAAATTAATAAGCTGTAACTTTGTGAATTGAAGTTCTGTTACTTGCAGTTTCAAGTCATTCATTTTCTTTACTAATTCTTCAGAATTTAAATCGGAAGTGTTTACTTTTGATGGCTTTGTTGGTTGACCTGTTGGATGATTTGTTGGCTGACTTGTTGTACCTATGCTAACCTCTGCTGTAGATACTGGAACACTGGACTGCTTGTCTTTTAATGCTTGTTCAAGCTCTTTTTCTGTTTCAGTCAGTTTCTCATTCAGCCTCAAAAGCAAGTCCATCATTTATTCTTCAGAATTCTTCTTTATTACTTCTTTAGTTTGAGGATGTCTTGAAGCTGGCAATTTCAACTGCTTTCTCAAAGCTGCAATGTCATCATCTTTTCTCTTGATTAGAGCTTCTATACCTTTGAAATCCTTTGGATTGTGACCTAATCCAATAATTATTTCCTCCAATGTTTTTATCCTGTTGTCTTTGGCTTGAGAAGAAGCCTTTTCAAGCTGCAATTGTGTACTAGTGTTCTCCAAAGAGTCCTATAACCTGTGAGCTGCCATTGCCTTATTAGTCAAAGTAGAATAGATCATTTCACCAGTCTTCTTATGTAACTCAATCTGATCTAAAGGATGAATATCCTTTGCTAAGACTTCAAAATTTGTTCTGATATAATCTGCACCTGTTTGATGTTGCTGTACTTTGGGTTTGAAGTGACTCATTATCATTTTGCCTTGCTGAATGTCATAAGATGACATCAATCTTTCTTGATTCTTAGGGGCCATCTTTAAATATTGATTATAAACCTGGATTCTTAAAGGATCTTACCTGGATTTTATATTGATAAATGTCTTCTTTATATCTCTTGCATCTTTAACTGGTGTTTTGAAAGAAGATATTTCAACACTCGGTTGCTTTTGTAGCTCTTTCCTTTGTGAGGTAGTGGATGCTCCACTGACTGTACCTGTTTTTTAACTGCCCAATTGTTCTTGTCCTTGACTATCAAGGATTTCATCAATAGATTCTACTTCTGGAGGAGTATTCAATTTCTATCTCTTGGCCTGAGGCTTTTGTGAAGATGCAGTGAGAGGGGTAGCAGCTTCAGCATCTCTCTTTTTTCCCTTTTCTACATTTAATGGAGTCTGAAAAATTGACATTTCTACTGGATTGGTTTGAACAGAAGAAACCTATACTTGATCCCGTCCCTTGGAAGTTTGAGGTTGTTCTGTCATAGTGAATGTTTCTTTAACTTGTATATCAACCTCTTTCTCTTTTCCCTTAGATGATACTGCAATGTTTTCTTGTAACTTCTGCTGAAAAATTCCAGCTGAGGAAGGACCAACCTCTGATCTTGGTACCTCTGCAAAAGAGTCTAGGTCAAGCATCTTTTCAAGATTTTTCATAACATTGTCTACATTGACCTGCTCACTATCCTTCTCTATCAATGTTCCTTCTATCCATTCATCTGTATTAGCATATTTTTCAATCTCTGGGATTCTTTGATGCATGTATGGTGCTGATTTATTTTTCATTCTTTTATCACAAATGAAGATGAATGCGTCATAAGGTACCCAATAGAAACTCTTTTGTAATTTGAAACGGTATTCTAATATCTTTTCAGCTTCTTCCCCTGCATCCCTAGAGTTACAGATAAAGGGACCTAATTGAATTTTGATCTGGAGTTGAGCCTTCTTCTTTGCATTAAAAAAATGAATTATATCAGAGTTGTTCATTTGCCTGAAATAATCTAATGCAAAGAGTCTCATGGGGACATATTTTGGCAATTTGAATGGACATAATTCACATCCATATATTCTGACTTCTGTGTGATTTTAGTATAAGTACCAATCACCAAATTTGTATTGTTTTGAGAGCTGTACAGTTTTCTTGATTTAATTACTGAGCCTTGGAGGAGAAACTCCTGTCAACAAGGTGGCTGCAGGGTGTATAAAAAGATCAATGAGCTCATTATAGGAATAGGGAGAATCTCGAGAACTATGAGTGATGGCTGACCAAAAGATAACAGACCTAGGATTCCCTTTGGCATCAATATTTTTGATATAAAAAGGGAAATTTTCTGACTGGTAATAGAGCATGAGATGGTAAATGATAGAAGAATACTTGAACACTTTCTCATTCTCTAATCTCATGAATTGATCATGAATTTTTTCTGCAATGTAGGATGCAAAGTCATACTTGACAGCAGGAGGCTGTCCAGGGGTAAAAATAGACAATAATACTAGAATTAAATGGTCAACATATTCACTAGTATTAAAGCCCATTATAAAGGATATCATGTCCAAAACAAGTCTGCCCTCCTCAGTGAAAAAAGCATACCCATAAGGGGGAGGGCCTTTAGGCTGATGATCAGGAAACATAAAGGTCTGACAGATGTGGCTTAATTCTTCATGGGATAGTTTGGTGGATTTATCAAGTAATTATCCCATGGACAGGGGAGTGAGGGCTTGATCAGGTTGAAAATGTAGCATCTCATTGATAGACTTAGAAGTAATGGGAAAAAGGACATTTTGACTTGGAGATAAGACTGCTCTTTGAGTGGGATCATAGTTTGCATGACAGTAATGGATTATCTCAGGGAAAATATGGACAGAGGGAAAGAGGTACCTGGGAATATTAGATTCCCATAACCCAATCATATCTAAGTCATTCAAATAATTGTCTCTGCAGCGACAAAAAATTCGAAGAGTTCTATCACTAAAAACCAGGTCTTTAATTTGGAAATATATGTAGACTAATGATAAATAATCCAAGTCTCTATGAGGGGTGTTCAATGGGGTGACATTTAAAGCCAAGGGAATCTCCATTTCTTGTTCTTGTGGATTCAGAAATGAATTGCAGGGTTTTTGAAGAAATGGGCACAATCTCAGGTTTTGGGGATTCAATTGCGGTTTTGGGAACTCAGGGAGACCAATTTAGAATCCTGTTTGAGTTTTCTGTATAGAGTTATTTAAACAAAAACCAAGATTCTAACGGAGTTCAGTGGAAATTAGGGTAAATACCTGTTTTTGGCAATGTACAGTAATTTGGACAGGTACTGGTTGAGGCGGACGAACTTTGGATTACTGGTATGCAATAGTCCTCAACAAAGTATAATTAAGGGTGCTTGACAATTGATTTTTTGAAATTCTTTGTATGGGACGTGGTTGTTCACAGAACAATGAAAAAGAAGCGGGGAGAATTGTTTTATTCGCAAAGTCAAAAGGGTGGAAATTTTTTTATTATTTTAATAAATGACATTAGTATGTACGACAGATGAGTCACGGGGGGGAGGTGGTAAGCGGTTTATTCCGCACCGCTTTTGAGGAAAGGCAGTATTGAGCGGATGGGCAGTGATTCCACAGAACGAATGACACGTGGCCATGGTACTATTTGAAAACCACCGTCATTTCGCGCATTATTGTTCGGATCGGGGATGGCCAACGGAATTATCAACAGCCGTTAATCTTGAACGAGTCGATCGAACGGTTGACGGGACAGGGAGATGACAGGGTTTTAATGGCGCGGGCCCGACACGTTTTATTATTGATTAATCACAGCGGGAGCGTTTTGATTGGCGGAGTTAGGTTCTTAATTAATCGTGAGGATTAATTAATTCCTTTGTTTAAAAAGCGGAAACGTGATCGGGCGAGGGGAAAATATACATAGAAATGGGTTATTTAGAAGTTTGGTTTGAATTAAACTTCGGATTTATTTTTGTTTAAAACACATATATTATATGTTTTAAAGT
Organism: Pinus albicaulis; assembly: GCA_034641835.2. Taxonomy (NCBI): domain Eukaryota; kingdom Viridiplantae; phylum Streptophyta; class Pinopsida; order Pinales; family Pinaceae; genus Pinus; species Pinus albicaulis. The sequence goes on along the minus strand of CM076570.1, from coordinate 862,874,137 downwards.
TTTTTCATATTTTTATTATATGATAATTGAATTAGATTAATCCAATTACCATAGGGGGAGGGATTAACATATAATGATATATTTTAACCAAAGGGGGTATAAAGTGGGTTTTTTATTTGAACGAGTGAGGAATAAATACTTTGGTTAAAATCATAATACATGGGTTTTTGGGATATTATATAAAAGGAATTATATATAATAGGAGAAGGTCATTTCTATAAGGAGTTAATAAATAAAATCAATGTTAATATGACAAGGGGACAAGGTAAACTTCAAAATACATTAATATAACTAAGAAAGTGAAGTTTTTAGAAAAAAATTGTATTATAATCACTTCATCACTTAAACTTAGGATAAAATGTGATTTTGAGGGTTTTTTATGAAATATCTCATGATTATTCCTAAGTAAAATGAGATTTTACTTAGGAAAAGATTTTTTAGAGGTGAATGAATGTTATGATAAATGATTTTAAGTACTTAGGCTTTTCCAATTATTGGGCCGAGGGTCCGGTCCCTCCAAAAGTCAAAGAAATGCCTTGAGCCCCTCTAATCTTTAAATGCCTAGTACTTAGGGGAAATTAGTGAAATCTGTTAGGGAAAAATGAGAGGGGAAGTTAATGATTTTGACTTTGCTTTGCTTTAATTTCTTCCAGTGGAGTGTCTGCCTTTGTACTTTGTGATGAAAATAAAAGATTTAACACATCTAAAGCCATTGATCATCACATGAAATTCTGCAACATCATCTACCTACCCTACCTAATTTACTCTACCATTTTTTCTTCTTTATTAGGGTGCACTTAGATTGGCAAACCCTTATCACACTTTTTCTTTTACATATGAAAATCTATCTAGTTCTAACCTTATTACATCCAAGGGCTCAGATTAAACTGTTGAGCACCTTTTATTAACTCTACCTATCTACTTATCTGCCAAGATTAAACTGTTTGGCCAGATATTTATTCTCTATTCTACAACATGAAATTGAAAAATGAATGAGTCAAGTTTAAATAGTTTGACTCTTCATAAATTGTGGCAAAAGTTTAACAAGCTGCACACAATTGCTTATTACAGAAAATGAAATAGTAGTGGCATTTAGACTTGCACACTTTCCTGGTCTATTTTTGTTTGGGGTTCATTTCTTTCACTTTTTTGACCATTTTATTCTTTTCACCCTTTGATTTTTCTTTTAGGGTATACCTTCTTTACATTTTTTAAATTTTTTGATTTTTTGATTTTTTTCGAGAATATGGAACACCTTTGCAACAAGAAAAAGGTTTGAACATATTACATAATTTATCAAGACAATCATGAAATATGACTCCTATTGGTATAGGAGACTAACACTGGCTCCACTTGGGGATGGCTTTTCCTAGTGAAAAGTCAAGAACAACAGGTCAGATGCCTCAAAATGTCTTAATCTGAACCATGGAATCTTCTTCTCTTTTGTTGCTTTATTTTATGTATGATAGTAAAATCTCTGGAGCTTAGGGCCTTCTCTTCGAGCTTCAACTCCAGCAAGTCACTACCCACTCCAAACTGATGCATTACAAAGGATATATTATGTACATGTTAAATAATCAAAACATCCTAGTAAGTAGGATCAAAGTAGTGTTTTAACATTCGACCATTGACTGGTCCTTCCTCAGCTTCTGAACCATCCAAATTCTTCAAAAAATATGTGTTATTTCCCTGTAAAGCATGAATGATGTAAGGTCCTTTCCATAAGAAATCAAATTTCCCATGTTTTCCTTTATCTTCCCTTCTAGAATCCCATCTTAAAACTTTGTCTTCCAGTTGAAAATCTTCTGCTTTGGTCCTTTTGTCAAACATCTTTTTTAATTTTTCCTGCAAAACTTGGGATCGTTGATACACTTCTTCTTTGGTCTGCTGCAAGTGAATTGTTTGATTTATTCTTCTCTGAATATCATTTGGTTATACTTGAGCCTCCTGAAGTAACTTCATTACAGGAACTCCTAAATATGATGGAAATATAGCCTCAATACCATAAACTAATTCATATGGACTGGTCCCAATTGATTTTTTGGTAGTAAGTCTGTCTGCCCACAATGCATTGGTAAGTTTCTTATGCCAATTCTTCTTATTTTCTTCCAATAATTTTTTAATGATATTAATGAGACTTTTATTGGAAGATTCAACCAGTCCATTACCCTGAGGATAATAGGCTGTGGAATGGCCTAAAGTGATGTGATATTTATTGCAGAAACTAATCATTTTCTTAGACTTGAAAGCAGCAGCATTATCAGTTATAATTTTCTCAGGACAGCCAAATCTTGATAGTATATTGGTTTCTAAGAATCCTATGATTACAGAACCATTGGCTTGTCTAGATGGGATTGCTCCAATCCATTTAGTAAAGTAATCTGTGACAGTGAGGATCCATCTGTGTTGGCCAGAAGAAGGAGGATGGATTTCTCCAATAAAATCCAGGCCCCATTGTTGAAAGGGTTTCTCGGTGGAAATTGGTTTCAATGGTAAAGGTAATAATTTTCTCTTGCCTTCAAAGATCTGACACTTATGGCAAGCAGTTACAAATTTCTTTACATCTGAAAACAAGGTTGGCCAATAAAAACTAGCCCTTAAGATCTTATCTGCAGTTGACTTCCAGTAGAGGTGTCCACCACAATCTCCTGCATGGAATTCATTGAGAACCTTGTCAGCTTCATCTTTTAATAAACAATTTAATAGAATTCCATCATGATTCTTCCAAAAGAGAACATTATCTAAAATACAATACTTTAAAGATGTCATTTTCAAAAACCTTTGTTTCGTTTTGGATAACCCTGGAGGAGCTTGCAGGTTTAGCAAAACATAAATGATATCAGCTTACCAAGGTGAGTCTAAAAAGGCCTGACTGATTTGTGGAGTCGCCATCTCCTGTTCGTCATCCAGTTCATTAATATTCAGGGCTTGGCAATTTGTTTCAGTCATGAGTTGAGCCAAACCTTGTCCTTTTATGAGTTTTGTAGGTCTTATTTCAATATCATATTCTAATATGGTAGCTATCCATTTACCTCTTTTGCCTTCAATTCCATCTTGAGTTAAGATGTCTTTAACGACAACATTAGGTACATAAGCTATCACATGAGAATACAATATATAAATTTTGAAATCTTTAATTTCTTTCACAAGTGCAAAAGCTTGTTTCTCCATGATGTTGTATTTTAATGATGCATCTCTAAGTGCTTTACTAAAAAAGGCTATAGGTTTTTCACATCCTTGATCATCCTTTTGTAATAAAACAGCTGCAACTATATGTTCAGAAGCAAATGAAAAAATTATGAAATCTCTATCAAATTTTGGACTGGTAAGAACTGGTGTTCTGGTCAAAGCCATTTTGATTTCTTCAAATGATTGCTTGGCTTCTACTGTCCACTTAATACTCGAATCCTTTCTTAACATGTTAGTAAGCAGTCTAAGTAATTCAGCTAAACTAGAAATGAATCTTCTCAAAAAATTGATCTTACCTATGAATGCTTGAAGTTCTTTAATATTCCTGGGATGAGGTATCTGCAAAATGGCTTGTATTATTTCAGGATCAATTCTAATGCCATCTTTTGAAATGATATGACCTAGGAGTTTACCTTCTTCAAGACCAAACAATGACTTTTTAGGATTTAAAGAAATACCATATTTTCTGCATTTTATGAACACCTGTCTTAGATGGTCTAAATGTTGTTGATCAGTCTTGGAAAAAACAGTCAAATCATCCAGATATATGACTAGAAAATCATGAATTTCTTTGGCAAAGGCAATGTCCATTGCTCTTTGGAAGGTCGCTCCTGCATTTTTGAGTCCAAAAGGCATCTTAACGTATTTGAATGTACCCCATGGTGTTGTAAAAGCTGTTTTGTCTTGATCATCAGGATGAACCAGAATCTGGTTGTATCCTGAGAATCCATCCAGAAGAGAAATCCTTGAAGAACCTACTACCCTTTGTAAGATATGGTCCATTTTAGGCAAAGGATAGTTATCTTTTAAAGAAACTTTGTTTAAATTTCTCAAATCAACACATAGTCTAATCTCTCCTGTTTTCTTCCTTGTTGGTACCAAATTAGAAACCCATTCAGAAAACCTAATAGGAGAAATTATTCCTGCTTCATACATTCTTTTAATTTCTTTCTCAATTGAAGGTAGTAGCATAGGGTTGATTCTTCTAAGTTTCTGTTTAAAAAGTTCAACATATTTAACTTTTTGATCCTCTGGCAGAGATTTAGATAACTTAACCATCTTAGGATTTCCTTCAGTTCCCAAATTGTATTCTTCAATATCAGCTTTTAACGGTTCCATTTTGGGTTTTAGTGGAATGTCATTAGAGTCAAAAAGATCTTCCAAAGGAGTTAATCCTTTAGGTAAATGATTATCTTTCAGATTAATAATTTCAGATTCATCTTCTATAATCTCATCGACTTCCATTTGTTTCAGATCCTGCATATCTTTTTTGGTGAATTTAGTTGGGTGAAGCATGTGAATTGCAGTCTCTTCTGAAATATATGTTTCTTGTTCATCTATTTGATCAAATTCATTGATTGTTGTGTCTTCATCTATACTACTGTTAGAGAATTCATTTTCTAAGGTCAAAAAATTATTTATCTGATTATTATTTACAAACACTTTCCAATTCATAAGATTATCCGGTATAGCAGGTCTATGTCTAATATCAGCTGTGAACTGATGATTAGGTCCAAAAGGTAATTTACAAGTGCTAGCGAACATTGCAAGACTATGAGCATGCAAATTTTGTTTTCTAGGAATTTTGGCAAGCTGAGCCTGTAGAAAAGTATTGAGAATTTCCACAACTGTTCCTCTGTATTCTCTTAATCTGGGGTCTTTTGTCGAACATTCACCATTGATCTGTTGAATAATTAAATCAGAGTCTCCTATGATTGATACTCTAATTGCTCCTAATTTTTTGACATGTTTAAGCCCTAGCAAAAGAGCCCCATATTCTGCCATATTATTAGTGCATCTAAAGTTCAATCTATAAGCATGGCCTTCAGCATGATCATTTTCAATGTTGTGTATCCAAATTCCAGCTCCTACTCCTAACTTATTTACTAAACCATCAAATTCTAAATGCAAAAGAATTTCATGTTCATAATCTTCATCGACTGTTTTAACAACTTTCTTAACAGGGAGATCTGGTTTTTCAGTTTTTTCTGGTATTTCTTGAATATCTGACGTTTCTTTGTTTTCCGAAATTTCTTTGATTTGAACAGTAGATTTATTTTCAGTTTCTGTTTCAGGTGCTTCTAATTCAGTAGGAAGGTCAAATTCAACATTATAAAGGATGAATGAGTCCATATCAGAATGTACTGAGTAGACGGGGAAGTTTTCAGGCTTCTCCTGACTACTGACTAAATATTTCATCAAGGTTTCTCTGTATAGTCTTTTAGGTTGACCGAATACTGAAATAGTAGCATATGACACATCCAATTGAATAGATCCTCCGAGTTTGGCACCCCAGGATCTGGACAACAACATACCATATTTGGGAGGAATATCTGCTACTACTATATCCATCAGAATAGATTTTGCAGGGTATTGCACCAAAGTAACACACAAATCTTTAATCAAACCTAAACATCTTACCTGACTTGAATCAAAAGAAAAAATATCTTTATATGGTCTGGTAATGTCTAGGTTTAATCTTTCCATCACAGCCTTGGGCATTAAATTGTGAGACGCTCCATAATCAAGCATGGCATTATGAAGTATTTTGTCATGTACATTCAAACTCACATAAAATGGAGGAGTTCCTCCACTTTCTGGTTTTCCATTTACTTCAGGGCCAAAAATTAATTTGGGTTGATCATCAAAAACATTTACTGAATCATCCATTCCAGTAATGTTAAGGGATCTGCTGATTTGGCTTCTATAGACATCATGTTTAGCTAATTCTGCCAATGGAACAACTATCTTTAATTTGCCTATTTCAGCTTCTAGATTGAAAGATTTTTTTGTTTGAGCTCTAGTATTTTGAACAGTTGGATTTTCTCTATTTTTTGTGTCTTCAGTGTTTTTCTCTTTTTCAGGAGTGGGATTATGAATTGAAGTTGTTTCTGAATTAACTTGTGCTGGTTCTTCTACATTTCTTGTAGAAGGAAAAGTATTGGAAATTTGTTTATTATTCAGTTGATTATCAGACACATCTTCAATTATTGGGTTAGCGGGGTTAGGACTTGCTCTAGAAATAATTTGTACAAGAGGAGTGTTAGTTTTACCTTTGATGTTTTGTTTTACAGCTTTCTGTTTGCTATTTTCTGGCACGTCGATCCGTCTGCTTCTCAAATTTTATTGTTTATGAACTTCATAAATTGCTGAGTCATATCCTTCCTTAAAATCAAAAGTTTCTCCTGAATGAGTTTGAAATGTTTCAAGAATGTGATTTTCTTGATCATCTTGAGATAGGAAAACTTCTGGTTCATTCTTGTTTTTAGTCAAGTTATTTATTTCAACATCCTCAGTTGGTTCCTCAGAAGACGAACCTTCAACGAAATTTTCCTGGAATGGTGGCCTGATGTTTTGGTCAGGAACATTTTTCCCAGTATTTTGGTTTTGATTTCTTCTAAAGTTTGGGTTTCTAACAACATTTTGACCATCGCCAGAATACTTCCTTTCGATTGTCTCTACTCTGTCTCCCAGTCTTTCCATCCCTTTAATAATTGCATCCAGCTTTCTTTCAAAAGCCGAAGGCTCTTCGTTTATAGGCATCCTTCTTTCAGCTCTAGCTCTAGCTCGTTTTTCTATCAGGTTAGCTTCAACACTAACAACTATGCTTTGCATATCTTCTAGAGTTTGAGGATCTCTTTCCCTAAGTGAATATGCTATTTCAGAATCAAACCCATTAGGAAATTTAACCAATACTGAATTCGGAGGAGGTATAAGGTTTTGGGGAACAACATTGTAAGCTTCATTGAATCTAATGATATAATCTTGCACTGCTTCATTGGGTCCTCTCTTCAATTTTCCAAATTCTGATAGGATTTGAAGAGGATCTTTCTTCTTTTCCCATCTATTTAAAAATAATCTATAAAGGGCTGGTAAGTCAGCAACACTGTTTGGAGTAAGAGCCCTAAACCATGTCCTGACTTCTCCAGTAAGACTCTGGATAAAAATTCGCATTCTCACATCATCAACATCTATTTCATAAAATTCAAATTCTTTTGGGGTGATTTTACTCTAATAGTCTTGAGGCAAAGCAGCAGGGTTGCCTAGCAACCTTAACGGAGCATATCTATTTGCCATCGGAAGGTGTAATGAAATAACAGGTGATGATGGTCTGGAAGAAGTGGGTGGAGGGGAAGAAGAGGTAGTTTGTGTTTGAGAAGTTTGGGGAAAAGCAGATGAACTTGGGGAAGCTGAAGTAATCACAAAAGTGTTTGAAGTTTCTTCAAAGGTCAACTCAGATTGAATGGAATTTTGTAGATGTTTGTCAAGATGTGAAGTGATAAAATCAAATTGCAAATCTTCAAGAAATAATGGATCAGGAACCAGATTGGACAACTCAGATTCAGAAAAATTTATGAATAGAGAAGTTTCAAAATGTTCATCAAATGGTTCGTCTTCAAGATACACAAACTTCACAGGACAAGAGTTTGATCTAAAAAGAGGTCGAGAACTCCCAGAGCTTTCTTGACTCTCTTGTCTTCTCAAAATTCTGGCGATCAGATTTGGATTCTCAAATATCGGTGGTGGGTTAGGGTCAGGATTTGAGCTAGTATAATGAGTCCTTTCTGAAGCCAGATTTCTGGATATTTTATATTTTTGGTTTTTTGTTTTAAATGGAATGAAAAATACAACTTCGACAAAATCTTCAAGAAATTTAAGATTTTTTAGTTATAATTTCTCAAAGATTTATTGAACTAGAGAAACTGATTAAATGTCTGAAACCAAAGTTCAGTCTATAAACTAGACCGGAGATTGACTGAAGTAGCGTTTATTTACTATGTAATTGCAGAGCAAAAGCATTTCAAAGGCTACCTGGCTAATCTTCAGGCTCCGTCTGTAGTTTATAAGTCAAAAAATAGTAAAAATGATTCAGTTCCCCAGTGGAGTCGCCACTATGTTATCACTCAGATTTTCCTTGAAGTTGTTGGAAGAGGAAAGGTGTCCGAGGTAACCACAAACCAATCTTTTAGATACAGAATCTAGCCAATCTGTATCCATAGAGGGCTCTCTCTTTCAAGTTTAGCTTCTGTTTTAGAAGATATTAGGCTAGTTATAATGTCCAGGGGTTTTGTTTGAATTTCAATGGTGGAATTCCATAACTGAGGGCAAGATTAAGTAGTTTCAGGCCATTGGGCTATGGAGTCAAAAATATGGTTTCACTGGATTAAGTTTATCAGCAAAATATGGCTTTATAGGGCAAGATAATCAAACCAAAGAACAATTTTAGATTTAAAGTGAATGGAATGGGTTTAGAATAGATGAAAGGCAATTAAGAATCTTTCAACATATTCATAGAGAGAAAATGAGTGATTACAAATAAAGAGAAGTTAAGTATTCTTTACTAAATAATCAAATGCATAAACTGGCTAAACAAGAGCAATTAAGAATTCATTGTTTATAACCAATTTAGAAGAAAACATTTAGAATAAAAATGATTGAAATCAGATTACCCTTAAGTACCTTCTGATTTATTCTTTTTCATTAATTATTCAGAAATGAAACTCTCTGATATAATAAATAGATATAAAGACTTAAAACACAAGGGAAAGGATGACTTATTGATCCGTAGTTTGACTCATGAATCTTGTAAAAAGTCTTTAGCGTCAATTCATCATCCAGCTAGCCACAAAGAAATTTCTCCAATAGCTCTTTATTCCAAAAAGTCAATGTTACATCAAAGTATAAGAATCCACCTTCAATAATCCGATTGAGGGCTTATTTATACAAAAAATCATACAAAATATCTCTTAAAAAACGAGATATAATATAAGATGACTCACAAATAAGTTACAATAAAAATAGAGACAAATGGTCTCGTAGATAAGACAAAAAGCAATTGATGTTGTGCTGTTTCCTCCTTTTGAGAATGTGCTGGAGGAAGGACCTATATTTTGGCTCATTGTTGTCCTCTTCAGTAATTTTGTTCTAACAGCCTTGCTTCATTGATACTCTTTGTTCTTACTGATACACTTTTAACTGAACCGATACTATTTGACCTTTGTTTATCCCTTTATCCTTTATACTGTAGTAAATAGGCAAAATTTCATGTAAGGATAAATTTTACAAAAGTTCCAACAGATCTTCCCACCATTTATCTTCTGCTATTCTAGTCCCTTGAAGCTTCCTCAATGTTTCATCAGCCTCGGTATATCTGAAGAAATTAGGTTGATTTGGAAACAAATGTTTAGTTCATGTTAAAGATAGAACAAATTCTCTAATCTGTCACGAAAATTCCTTCCTGTAGGTAATGTTGCTTCTGATGAAATGGTTGAGGAACTGGCTTGATTGTGAGCATGTTTGTCCAATTTCTCAACATAATTTTCCAGGTCCATTATTTTATCTTCTGAAACCATAGGGCTGGGCAACCCTTTATTCAACAAAACATCAAACCTTTCTCTGAAAGTAATGATTTCTCCTTGCATGTCAAAGCACCTTCGTTCTAAATTTTGCATAAGAGTTCTTTTAGTAAAAACTCTTTTTATCTCTAATATTTTTCCAGTTCTGTCCTGAATACCCTTATCTGCAAGTTGTTGTCTGGTTTGGGTGTTTAGAAATTGTATGAGCTGATTGGCTTCCTCAGGCCTATTTCTTAATTCTTCTCGTGTATTTTCAGCTTCATCTAGAGCTACTTTGACCAAATCATTCTGCTCGTATATTATCTGAATCGAAGACCAGATATCTTTTATTGGCTAGATAATATTATCCCAAAGAACGTCATTTATTTCTCTTAAAGGTTTCTCCAATGTGAGATCCTTTTCCAAATCTTTAACCAAATTTTCCAAATTTTTTACTTCTCTTGTTTTGTCAGCAACAGTCATTTTTGAAACATCATATTTCTGTTCCAAATTAATAAGCTGTAACTTTGTGAGTTGAAGTTCTGTTACTTGAAGTTTCAAGTCATTCATTTGCTTTACTAATTCTTCAGAATTTAAATCAGAAGTATTTACTTGTGATGGCTCTGTTGGTTGACCTGTTGGCTGACTTGTTGTACCTGTGATAACCTCTACTGTAAATACTGGAACACTGGACTGCTTGTCTTTTAATGCTTGTTCAAGCTCTTTTTCTGTTTCAGTCAGTTGCTCATTCAGCCTCAAAAGCAAGTCCATCATTTCTTCTTCAGAATTCTTCTTTATTACTTCTTCAGTTTGAGGATGTCTTGAAGATGGCAATTTCAACTGCTTTCTCAAAGTTGCAATGTCATCATCTTTTTTCTTGATTAGAGCTTCTATACCTTTGACATCCTTTGGATTGTGACCTAATCCAATAATTATTTCCTCCAATGTTTTTATCCTGTTGTCTTTGGCTTGAGAAGAAGCCCTTTCAAGCTGCAATTGTGTACTAGTGTTCTCCAAAGAATCCTATATCCTGTGAGATGCCATTGCCTTATCAGTCAAAGTAGAATAGATCATTTCACCAGTCTGCTTATGTAACTCAATCTGATCTAAAGGATGAATATCCTTTGCTAAGACTTCAAAATTTGTTCTGATATAATCTGCAGCTGTTTGAGGTTGCTGCACTTTGGGTTTGAAGTGACTCATTATCATTTTGCCTTGCTGAATTTCATAAGCTGACATCAATCTTTCTTGATTCTTAGGAGCCATCTTCAAATATTGATTATAAACCTGGATTCTTAAAGGATCGTTCCTGGCTTTTATATTGATAAATGTCTTCTTTATATCTCCTGCATCTTTAACTCGTGTTTTGAAAGAAGATATTTCAACACTTTGTTGCTTTTGTAGCTCTTTCCTTTGTGAGGTAGTGGATGCTCCACTGACTGTACATGTTTGTTGACTGCCCAATTGTTCTTGTCCTTGACTATCAAGGATTTCATCAATAGATTCTACTTCTGGAGGAGTATTCAATTTTTGTCTCTTGGCCTGAGGCTGTTGTGAAAATCCAGTGAGAGGGGTAGCAGCTTCAACATCTCTCTTTTTGCCCTTTTCTACATTTAATGGAGTCGTCAAAATTGACATTTCTACTGGATTGGTTTGAACAGAAGAAACCTATACTTGATCCTGTCCCTTGGAAGTTTGAGGTTGTTCTGTCATAGTGAATGTTTCTTTAACTTGTATATCAACCTCTTTCTCTTTTCCCTTAGATGATACTGCAATGTTTTCTTGTAACTTCTGCTGAAAAATTCCAGCTGAGGAAGGACCAACCTCTGATCTTGGTACCTGTGCAAAAGAGTCTAGGTCAAGCATATTTTCAAGATCTTTCATAACATTGTATACATTGACCTGCTCACTATCCTGCTCTATCAATGTTCCTTCCATCCATTCATCTGTATTAGCATATTTTTCAATCTCTGGGATTATTTGATGCATGTATGGTGCTAATTTATTTTTCATTCTTTTATCACAAATGAAGTTGAATGGGTCATAAGGTACCCAATAGAAACCATTTTGTAATCTGAAACGGTCTTCTAATATCTTTTCAGCTTCTTCCCTTGCATCCCTAGAGTTACAGATAAAGGGACCTAATTGACTTTTGATCCGGAGTTGAGCCTTCTTCTTTGCATTACAAAAATGAATTATATCAGAGTTGTTCATCTGTCTGAAATACTCTAATGCAAAAAGTCTCATGGGGACATATTTTGGTAATTTGAATGGACATAATTCACATCCATATATTCTGACTTCTGTGTGATTTTGGTATAAGTACCAATCACCAACTTTGTATTGTTTTGAGAGCTGTAAAGTTTTCTTGATTTCATTGCTGAGCCTTGGAGGAGAAAATCCTATCAACAAGGTGGTTGTAGGGTGTATAAAAAGATCAATGAACTCATTATAGGAATAGGGAGAATCTCGAGAACTATGAGTGATGGCTGACCAAAAGATAACAGACCTAGGATTCCCTGTGGCATCAAGCTTTTTGATATAGAAAGGGAAATTTTCTGACTGGTAATAGAGCATAAGATGGTAAATGACAGAAGAATACTTGAACACTTTCTCATTCTCTAATCTCATGAATTGATCATGGATTTTGTCTGCAATGTAGGATGCAAAGTCATACTTGACAACAGGAGGCTGTCCAGGGGTAAAAATAGACAATAATACTAGAATTAAATGGTCAACATATTCACTGGTATTAAAGCCCATTATAAAAGATATCATATCCAAAACAAGTCTACCCTCCTTAGTGAAAAAAACATACCCATAAGGGGGAGGACCTTTAGGCTGATGATCAGGCAAAATAAAGGTCTGGCAGATGTGGCTTAATTCTTCATGGGATAGTTTGGTGGATTTTTCAAGTAATTCTCCCATGGACAGGGGATTGAGGGCTTGATCAGGTTGAAAATGTAGCATCTCATTGATAGACTGAGCAATAATGGGAAAAAAGGACATTTTGATTTGGAGATAAGACTGCTCGTTGGGTGGGATCATAGTTTGCATGACAGTAATGGATTAACTCAGGGAAAATATGGACAGAGGGAAAGAGGTACCTGGGAAGATTAGATTCCCATAACCCAATCACATCCAAGCCATTCAAATAATTGTCTCTGCAGTGACAAAAAATTTGAAGAGGATTATCACCAAAAACCAGGTCTTTAATTTGGAAATCTTTGTCGACTAATGATAAATAATCCAAGTCTCTGTGAGGGGCGTTCAATGGGGTGACATTTAAAGCAAAGGGAATCTCCATTTCTAGTTCTTGTGGATTCAGAAATGAATTGCAGGATTTTTGAAGAAATTGGCACAATCTCAGGTTTTGGGGATTCAATTGTGGTTTTGGGAGAATAGAAGACTCAAATAAACTCTGTAGCAGTCTTTGGTGCGGAATTTAAAACGAAAGCCAGGATTTCACAGAGTTTAAATTAGAAATGGGGTAAATACCTGTTTTAGGAGATGAACTATGTTTAAACAGGTACAGGCTGTGGCGGGTGAACACTGGATTACTGGTCTGGCAGTGGTCTTCAACAATTTTCAGTTATTGGCAGTTAACAGTCGATTTTTTTAAATTCTTTGAATGGAGAGTGAAGTCGTTTTCTACGTACAAAATAGTGAAAAAGACGCGGGGAGAATTTTTTTATTCACAAATTCAAAAGGGTGGCGAATTTTTAATTATTTTAATAAATGACGTCAGTATGTACGACAAATGAGTCACCGGGGGGAGGTGGTAAGCGGTTTTTTCCGCACTGCTTTTGAGGGAAGGCGGTATTGAGCTGATGGGCAGCGATTCCATAGAACGAATGACACGTGGCTATGGTACTATTTGAAAACCACTGTCATTTCACGCGTTATTGTTCGGATCGGGGATGGCCAGCGGAATTATCAACAGTCGTTGATCTTGGAGTGGGTGATCGAACGGTGGTCGAGGAGTGAAGTTGACGGGGAGTTAATAGGAGGGCCCGACACAATTTATTATTGATTAATCGCATCGGGAGCATTTTTATTGGCATGTTAGGTTCTTAATTAATCACGGGGATTAATTAATTCCTGCGTACGATGAAGGATCGGGGAGGAAAATACGCAAGGGATGGTTTATTTTTTGTTTTAAAACACGTAATAAAACATGTTTTAAATCATTTTAATGTATTTCTATTATATGATAATTAAATTAGATTAACCCAATTACCATAGGGGGCGGGATTAACATATAATGATATATTTTAACCAAAGGGGGTATAAAGTGGGTTTTTTATTTGAACTAGTGAGGAATAAATACTTTGGTTAAAATCATAGTACATGGGTTTTTTGGATATTATATAAAAGGAATTATATATAATAGGAGAAGGTCATTTCTATAAGGAGTTAATAAATAAAGTCAATGTTAATATGACAAGGGGACAAGGTCAACTTCAAAATACATTAATATAACTAAGAAAGTGAAGTTTTTAGAAGCAAATTGCATTATAATCACTTCATCACTTAAACGTAGGATAAAATGTGATTTTGAGGGTTTTTTATGAAATATCTCATGATTTTCCTAAGTAAAATGGGATTTTACCTAGGAAAGAATTTTTTTGAAGTAAATGAGTGTGATGATGAATGATTTTAAGTACTTAGGTTTTTTCCAATTATTGGGCTGAGGGTCCGGTCCCTCCAAAAGTCAAGGAAATGCCTTGAGCCCCTTTAATTTCAAATACCTTAGCACTTAGGGGAAATTAGTGAAATGTTTAGGGAAAAATGAGAATGGAAGTTAATAATTTGACTTTGCCTTGCTTTGAAATTCTTCCAGTGGAGTGTCTGCCTTTGCACTTTGTGATGAAAATAAAAGATTTCACACATCTAAAGCCATTGATCATCACATGTAATTCAGCAGCATCATCTACCTACCCTACCTACTTTACTCTACCATTTTTTCTTCTTTATTAGGGTGCACTTAGATTGGCAAACCCTTATCACACTTTTTCTTTTACATGTGGAAACCTATCTAGTTCTAACCTTATTACATCCAAGGGCTTAGATTAAACTATTGAGCTCCTTTTATTTACTCTACCTATCTACTTATCTGCCAAGATTAAACAGTTTGGTCAGATTTTATTCTCTATCTGTAAAACATGAAATTGAAAAATGAATGAGTCAAGTTTAAACAGTTTGACTCTTCATAAATTGTGGCAAGAGTTTGACAAACTGCACACAATAGCTTATTACAGAAAATGAAATAATAGTGGCATTTAGACTTGCACACTTTCCTTGGCCTTTCTTTTGGTGGGGTTCATTTTCTTTTACTTTTTTGGCCATTTTTATTCTTTTCACCATTTAATTTTTCTTTTAGGGTATACCCTCTTTACATTTTTTAAATTTTTTGATTTTTTTAGAATATGGAACACCTTTGCAACAAGAAAAGGGTTTGAACATATTGCATAGTTCAACAAGTCAATCATGAAAAATGACACCTATTGGTATAGGAGTCTAACAAACCCAATGAGGAGGATGATGATGATGAACAAGTTGGTGATGAGTTAAATCAGCAAGAGGAAGAAGACACATAAATAGAGGAGGATGATAACAATGAAACAAATGAAAAAGAGGACAGAGGAGATAGTGTAAGAAATGATGGTGATTCAAGCCAGCAAGAAGAGATAGAGGAATAATTTGAAGAAGGGACAAAAACAGAAAGTGAAGAGAAAGATAGTGAGCATGACAATGATAAAGGTGAAAACAATGAACAAAACAGTGACCAAGTGAAAGAGGATGTTGAAGAGGATGAGGAGGTTGAAATTGGAAATGAAATTAGCAATGATGGATGGGATATCAACAATAAAACAGAGGATATAGAGGTAGAGGATAAATATGAAAATGATGAGTCAGAGACAGCGAATGAAGAATATGAAAATGATAAAGATAAATATAGTGAGGAATATGCGGAAATTGAAGGCAGCAGTGATCAAAATGAAGCCAGCCTTAGTGATGAGAAGGAAAAAAAAGGAGGAAATAGTCATGACAGTCATGAAAACAATCAACCCCTCAGTGATAATGAGAATAGTGCCAATGCAGAAAACAAATATGAAAGTAGTCATGGTTATGAACAAAATGAAAGTAAGGAAAGTTCAGAGGATGATAGTCAAATTGAAGATCACAGCCATGGTAAGGACACCACAGATACCACCATCACACCTTTTTCATTCACTTACCATAGAGGATCAAGGATAGTGTTTGTTGCCTCCAAGAAGCAAGGGACCATGCCACCTTCTTAAACTCAGAAGCCTGACAAGGCCAAACAAAATATGGATAAAGGTGAGAAAGGTAAGAGAGGCAAGCAAACTGCAAAAAATCCTTAATTCATTGACCTAGACAGTGATAATGAAGCTGAGGAGATGGTCACTAGACTATTGCTCCAAAGAAAATATGCACAAATTAGGGAGTGGGAGAGAGATTTTGAAATGGAACAACGTATTATTCAGTATTACAAGAATGAAAAAAAGTAATTTAAGAATATAAAAAGGGGCCTTGATCTCCAGAAAAAATTACCAAGCATTATGCCTGAAGGAATCAAGCTGCAAGGGAAAAAATCAAAAAGGCCCTCATTGAAATCCAAAACCTGAAAGAGGAAAAAGGTCATCAAAAAACTTGGAATTTTGGAATCAACTTCTCAATAGGTCTCCCAAACCCCTTTAAGGATACCTCCACAAACTTTGAGGGAATTTGGATAACTTTTTGTTTTTTGTGATTTCGGAGGCCTATTAACACAGCACCACTGGCACTATGCTAATCCTTGGAGCATCCTTAGAGGGAAAACCCAGAATTTTTGTATTTCTCATCACTATTACTCTATGATCTTAATATTTTAGATAAATTGGAGTAGTTTTGACCCCTAAAAAGGTCAAAAAACACCTAAATTTCCACCATTCTGCCTCCTTTTCAGGCCTGGTGCTGAGCATAGAGCAGCGTTGGGATTTTGAAATTTTGGAAATTTTATAGGGGCTGTATAAGAAAAAAAGAGTATTTTTTTGAAATTAGACTCATTAGGATTTCCAACGAGCCATCACGGAGCAAAATCCGACATCGGGAAGGTTTCCAAAACTTGGTTGCAAAAGGACCTGTTTTCTGCCTAAGGTGGCGCTGCGCAAATGGACAACACTGTGTGTTTTGGACCAAAAGTTAACCAAACACACTAATTTATTGAAAAATCATATTTTAGTGTTTTTTGAGGCAAATAACTCTATAATTAGGTGATAGAAGTTATTTTGGAATTTATTTCATGAGATATTTTGTGCCTTGGGCCTTGCATGGTCTCTTGGGCATTTATGAGTGATTTTGACATTTTCCAACACTATGTAGGTTTTTTTTCCCTCCTTTTCAAAGTTAAATATAGCATGAGGGCTTTCATTGTAAATTTTGGCATTTGATGAGTTTTGAGAGCAATACATGGTTTTTTGAGGTTGAAGATAAATTTGGTGTTGTGGATCTTGTGAATGATTTGCTTCGATTGATGATGATGAAGGCTTTCTTGCAGGATCCCTGAGCTTGGTTAATGGTGGTGTGTCTCTAATTTGTTCATGTTTTATTGTTTATCATTGTTTCCATCCTTCTATGTTGTAGTATATCATAAAATTATAGGCTAAGAAATGTTGTTTGAGGCACCTTAGTCCTTCCTGTTTACTATTGTCTTTATGTTTTCCTCTGCTGGGTTAGTTTAAGGAATTCTTAGCTGCTCCTTAGACCCATCTAAGATTGTTTTTTTCATTAAAGGTTTAATAAAGTAGTTTTAAAATGTGTTTTATGGTTAGCCATGCTTACTTGATGATATCTAAACTATGTTTGTTGAACCTCTCTTTGATGTGTTACATGCTAGGTTTAACCAAAGAGGCCATGTTTTGATCATGCCCTTTGTCCATACTTGAGAAGTTTGCCTCGAAGTTATTTGTAGCTTGATTAAATGATGTTTAGGATTTCCATATTATTTAATTAAAGTTATTTTTCATCTTATATGTTTTCAAACCTTGAAGGTTAAATCACTAAAGTTAGATAAGTCTTCTTGATTTATTTGTTTCACTGAATTGTTTATCTTGAATATCTATTTGTTTAGGTATTTTCATTGAGTTAATGGTTTTCCCTATCTCGTGATTATTATCTTTTGCTGATCATTATTTGAGACCTTCTTGTTTATGGGTATATGACAAAGGATACTTCACTGCCCTTTTCCCTACCTTGATTCATCAACTTAATGTCCATTTCACTTCACACATAACCTTAAAGATCCATTGACCATACTAGATTTTCCCTGTGATGAAATCTAACTCATTGTTGAGATATCCATGACTTTCATAGACTCCATAGCCCAATTATTTGATGACCTCTCACTCCACCTATCCTACTTGATTATCTTACCTAACCAAACAAACAAAAAACCATACACTTAACAACTAGCCTAAAATCAAACCCTAGAAGAAAAATGTTCACATCCTTTGCCTACAATAGAGAGAGCCCTCTCTGAGTCCAGGAAGGCTAGGTCCTAGGACTCCAAAGACTAGTTTCATGCTACCCTGTGCATTTGGTCTATCGATTTTCTAAATCACGGGACCCTAACATTCTGGTGATCACTGTGGTACAGAGTACATAGTAGCCTAAAAACTCTTATAGACTCATTTAAACCCTCAGTTAAGCTTAGAAAATCAACTGATAGCCAAGAGTAGACTTTTATTGTTTCACCATCCTAGCAAACTTATGGCACAGTTATAAGACACTCATACAAACCTTAGGGCTACATAAAGAAACTCATAAAACCCCAAAAAAATTCCTAGATTTGGTTTTTTTCAGTTATTGGTGGTGGACCATACACATATACCTTCAAAACAACTAAAAATATCCACCTGGCGATTCCACTAGTCTCTAGTAGGCGTATTACTTCACTAGCTCTCACTATATTTCCCTAGGATTGTGTCAAATCAGCCTAGAGAAGTCTAGAAACCTAGTCCCATACTGTGTGAGATTACCAAGCACTAAGAGAGGTTAGCCTTTCGAAAATATTCCTTAGCTTTCATCCTCTCTACATTTTGAGTCTGAAATCTGGCTTCACAAAGGATCACTACCAGATCTCATCTAGACCCAAACCCTCCCACAATAGTTGATGACCTAGAAAATATTTTGTGGAAAACCTCTAAATCTTGAAACTTGACTAATGTTAGGACCATTCATAGAGCAAGCTTTGTCCCTGAACATCTTACAGCCTTGCCAGATCCCTAGTTTGACTTACATCATACAAAGAACCTTTTCAGAACCATGTCACAAAGTGATATTGACCAGAATGGCCTTGAGCCCATAGATTTGCAACAGAGTTCTAGCAGAGAAGCCTCTCCATCCACTCCATCTAACTTTCAGCTTCTCCATCACTTTAACTCTTTCCATACCAAATCTGTTCATAATCAATTTGTGGGTCCAAGTACTTCTACCACACCCATCCATACCACTACTGTGCAAACCACTCCATTTCATCCTACACCTCCTTTCACAAACCCTCCTCTTGTAAATCCTCCTTTAGCTCCCATCATTGCATCTTGGTATGCTCCCCTAGCTTTACCACAACCTCTAGTACCTTTTCCAAATGACTACCAATCCAAGATCCCTCATTTCACAGGAGTTGAATAAATCACTGCCCAACATCATGTAGATAGGATAAATGATGCCTTTGATTACATGTAAATAGAAGAAGAAACCATTAAAATGAGGATATTTGCACAAATATCAGGAGGTGAAGCTAGAAAATGATTCAAAGCATTAACTCCTAACACCATACATGATCTCCCTTCCCTCTACCAAACTTTCATAAACAAGTGGGAAACCAAGAAAAACCCCCTCCAAATCCTTTCAGAATATAACAATCTTAAGAGGAATGTAGGGGAAGTGTACAAGACTATTGCACCAGGTTTAACAGTGTCTATAATGCCCTCCCACATCACATGAAACCCCCACAAGGCCTGGCACTAGTAAAATTTTCTTAAGGCTTTGATCCAGACATGACATATCGATTGAGAGAGAGAGACCCTGCAACTTTAGAAGAAATGAAAAGGGAAGCTATTAGTGCAGAGGTCAACGTGATTTAAAAGAGAGCTAGGATGAGGTTAGAAAAATGAGTCACTGACAAAGATGAAACCATAGCCTCAACCTCCTCATCTGATACTAAAATGGACAGCCTAATGAGAACAATGGAAATAATGATAGAAAGGATAAAATTGAATGAAAGGACACCTCCTAGGGAGAACTAAGGAAATCCCCAAAATAGAAATAGAGCTCAAAATTTCAAAAGAGATACTCCTCAAATCAAAAAAAGGGAAAATTACCAACAAATCAAACCTCCCTTTCAACAAAACTGTGTAGATGAAAAAGAAGGAGAAATTATAGAACCTGAAGAAAGCCATGTACACTTAATAGGTTCTGATAATGAAGATGATGTTTTTCTCACTGAAGAAGAACAAGGTTTATTTTCCTCAGATCAAATTGAAATAAACCACGAGTATTCTGAAGACTGCCGCCTGGGATTTGAAAATGCCATAATGGAAGTCCATAGGCAATATGACCTTAGGAGCAAAAAGAACCAAGATCCCCCGAAGAAAAACCAAATAGATATTACTGTTAGGAAAGCACCTGAAAACACTCCTAAGAAGACAACAAAGAATGTCAACACTATGGCTAAGAAAATTGATCCAAACAAAGGAAAAATCAGCCAGCAAAACAATGACCCAAGCTGCCCTAGTACCTCCACTAGTGGCCCTGAGAAAACTATTTTGTCTAAAGCTCAAAATCAAAATCAAAAAATTAAAAATGTAGAAAAGCTCATGGCTGATAAAACTAATGTAAATATGTCCAAAACATGAATACCTTTAATATTTTAGGGAGATATTGCTAAAATCAATATAACCATGCCTCTCACTGAACTAGTTTCTCAAAAAGTGTATAGGTCCCGAGTTTTGAAGGTCCTGAACATCGGAAATGATACTGATACTTTAAACTTGACATATGATAAACCAGAGTTGTTTTTCGGTCCTGAAGTAGAAGGAAAGTACCAAGAAGGAGCCATTCCCCCTTTCTATGTTGGCTTAAATATACATGACAAAATCTTGCATAATGTCATGCTAGACTTCGGTGCCTCTCACAACCTCATGCCTAAAGTTGTGATGGAGAGATTAGGCCTAGAAATTACTAAACCTTACAAATATTTGTACTCATTCGATTTGAATAGAGTCGAGTGTTTAGGCCTAATCAAGGACCTTCATGTCAATCTCGCACAAATACCTGCTAAGAACCTAGTCATGGACATAGTGGTTGTTGACATTCCCCCTAAGTATGGCATGCTTTTATCTAGATCTTGGGGAGCCAAGCTTCAGGGGAACCTCCAACTTGACATTTCATATGCTACCATCCCTGTTTTCAACCAAAGTAGAAGACTATATCGAGAGTCACACATGAAATATAGGATTAGCAGTCAAGAGAGGATAAATAACACTCATCTTTATTCCATTCACTCAGATCTTCATTCCTTCGTCTTGTGTAATGAAGATGACATTAATGAGCAGGTAAGTGCATTTGAGATAGATCTAGACACACTACAATAGTCAAACTAGTCTCTGCATGAGGAACTCAACAGTTAACACTATAATAGCCTTGAGCAAACACATGATGATAAAACTGAAATTGACTTTCTGCAAACTGAAAATGAAATTTCAAAACCAAAAATCAGATTGGAATCTGAATCAGGTTGCTCAAATGAAGGACAAACCTCAAAAATAGAACTTTTTCCTTTTGTCAATCCAGAAGTGCTAAAATACTCTCGCATAACAGAAATCTTTAGGAATCTGGATCAAAGAGTCTTATGTCTTTACCTTACATAGACACCTCTTCATCAAAGAGTTTCGCACCTTTAGAAGAATTGTTGACTCTCACAAATATTTCTATGTACCCTAAAGGAGTATCTACTGGAAAAAATATATAGGAGTATAATGTGGGCAGCCTAAGAAGACCCAACATGATTAAGTTATCCAGAATCTGTCATTATACACAAAACTAAAATACATAAGTTTCTGCAAGAAGTTTCAGGATGCTTGTATATATAGTGATGAAAGCTTAAATTCTTGTGACACAGACATTATTCCGAAAAGGTCTCCTTCCAATAAATACCATGGGACCCTTAGGCAAGTGGTATCACTAACAAAGAAAGCAAAAGGATGCAGACTGTGTATAGAATTTAGGTGCCTAGACAAAACCTCCATGAAGTACAAATACCCTTTCCCCAAGATAAATCATCCTATACAAAGAGTAGGAATTTCTAACAAGATGTCATTACATGATAGTGTTTCAGGTTATCATCAGATGATACAACTTCCGATCAATCAACATAAAGCCATTTTCAAATTTCCTTGGAGCAACTACATGCTTGACCAAATGCTTCTTGGGTTAAGGAGTGTTGAAGATGCCTTCCAAAGAGTCATGGACCCTGTTTTCAACTTCTTCATTATCATATACATTGATGAAATCATCATCTCTTTTGAAGCTAGTAAGGAATACCTTTTCCACCTAAGAAGGGTCTTTGACAGAAACAAGTTTTGGAAGCAAGACTCAAAGAGGAAATACCCAGGAGATCATGGCTTTGTTTGAAAACTTTTGGAAAATTTCTTACACCATGCCCTCAAATGGAGGTAACCATGTTTTATTTTTACAAGGGCTAAATGGACAAGAGATGTTGGGAGATCATATTGAGCACAGGAAGCTCAAACACTATTTCTGTCAGGAGTCCTAGTTTATAACTTTCATTCATTGTACATAACATTGCATTATGAGAGATTATAAAAAAAAAAGACAAAAACATAGAAAGAAAGAAAAAGAGGGCAGATTTGAAAAGAGGTACAACCCCATACCCAAAAAATAGTAATGTTGAAAGTGTGCAAGCCTAAATGCCACTACTTGTGGAAAAAAATCTTGTTCATTCATCTAGCCTAATCATGGCTGAACATGTTTTCAATTTATTGTTGATAAGTTAGTGAAAGAGAGCTTGTAAAATAATTGAAACTTGACCTGTCAAAAAGGATAGATTAGGAATGAAAGATATTGGTTCCACATGCTCAAAACTGAACCAAAGAGAAAGATGGGGATGCATACCAAATGATAAATCAAAACCCTTGTTTTTCTAGTTTTTTTTATACAAAAAATAATGTTTGTGTGCAGTTTGTACTAATGCCACAACTCATGGTAGGTAAAATTTCCTAATCCTGATTTAAACCATGCTTTCAATTTCATGTCAATAGCTTAGAGAAGGAAGTCTATCATACAGCTTAATATTGACAGTCAGATAGTCTAGGTAGAGAATAAAAAGAGTTCACTAGCATAATCTGGACTCTTGGTAGTGATAAGAGTAGAAGTAGATAGTTTGTTTTTCTTTCAAAAGAAGAAAATGTCAAGGGTTTTCCAGTTCAAGTACACACTAAGAAGAAAAAAACGTTAGGAAATTAGGTTGGGTAAGTAGAGATGAAGCTGAGCTAATCATGTTTTTCATATTATTGAGATCACAACTTTAAAGAAGCATCAAAAAATGAGAAGAAGTAAAAATATGTCCAATGGATGAGGTAATGGTCTTCATAAAACCAGAGATCTGAAGTTATGGACACCTCCTGAAAAGGAGCTGCCCTCCCCAATTGAAGCCACTGTTAGTCATCAGTAATTTTTTCTTTTCATAGATGACTAAATGTTTATCCTAGATTTATAGAAACAAAATTCATGAATATTGTGAGTTCTAGAAATTTCATTGCCTTCATGATTCTTAGGATAAATTTTTCACTATTTTACTACTCTATCAAGTCATGGCAAGCCTATCACTCCTAGAAGACCAATCATGGTCTTATGTCACTCATTTTCACTATGTTTTTCCACCTCTGACCTTACCACTCTGTTTTGACTTGCCTAACCCTTTTACTTACACCTTGAATTTCCAAGTAGCCTAACCTTTTCCCCTATTCACCAAATGCCTCAAGAATTGGTGGTTTCAAGCTACCTTTCTAAGTCTCTTTATATAAATTAAAATCAGTAGTTTTTGGTTTTCAATACATAAATTTTGTCAAAAACTCTATTTTACACCTAAAAACCCCAAGTCAAGTTTTTAGCCAAAGACCAAGTCCAAAAGCCTCCCACTAGGTCACCTAGGGTTTTCACAGGTCATAGGATTGTTTTGTTGTTCTAAATCTTTGTTTTTCTTGTGACAAGAGGCTACAATCAAAGAGGAAGAAGGATAGCACATGATTGTCCAAATGTATCAAAAATCCTTCAAGGAAGGCCTCCTTGGTCAAAGCACAACTTCTGCAAAAGATAGCTGCCCATCTTAAACATTTCTGTAGGAATGATTGAGATGGCCATCAACAAAAATTAAGGTAAGGTGAGAGGATAATTCATCACTAAGGACAACCATAGTAAAGGAGAGGCAGCAGACCTATGTACAAACAAAATCAATTTTTGTGACTGTTTGGCTAAGAAATGCTTCCAAGGAAGAAACAAATGCAAAAGCCACAAGGAGAGAAGGCACAACAACACAACCAAGCACACATTGAAGATTTTTAGAAATTATAAGTGAAAAAGGAAAAAAAGGTACGCTAAACTGGACATAAATGAATGAACTTGAAAGGGATTTTTTACCACACTTTGTCAATGACCCCATAGTAGTACTCCCCCATTTTTTCAAATGGGATTCATCATGTTCGACGTGTTCGCACCATTCAAATTCCATCGACAACCGACAATTTTATGAATGATGTAAACCCATTCTGCATGTTTATAATGTAAATAATCTAAGTAAGGTCGTCATGTATGTAACAACCTAGGTAAGCCTAGTATGTTGGTGATGACTTCTATCCTAGGAGGTTTTTTGTCTCACTGATTTACTTGTGTTTTTCGAAACAAGTGATCGGCAGAGTTTTCCCCTCCAGCTTCACCACAAAGCTAGGGTGGATTTTGTCATCAAGATGCTAAGTGAGTTTTCTATCGACTCTTTGTAAAAGTAGTTTGGGAATAATCCTAGCTAGTTGGCTAGATTATTTTATTACAAGCTACTTGGTCTACTAAATCATGTTTTGAGTCGAAGAATTGGGTACCTTTGTTGAGGGTCTATACGAATGGGTATTCCCCCTTCATGTGTAAAAATGTGTTTATCTTATGTAAAGAGGGTTGGAAAAAATAATTAAATCCCCTCTCAGTCAATTAATTAAATTTTATGGAAAAATTAATTAAAAATCCTAAGCCAGAAATTTAATTAATTTTAGGTCCTAAGTAAGTATAAAATTCTTCAAAAGCAAAATTCATTGGTCCCTAAAAAATGAATTTTTAAAGGTCCTAGGCTAAGGGAATATTGAGAATTTCAAGAAATTTTGGACCCTTGGGCCTAGGTAGTTAAGTCAAAATCAAAATTTTGAGGTAATTAACTCAAAAATAGTATTTCTGAGTTAATTAAAATGGAATTTAATGATAAATTCGTTTTTCCTCAAATTTATAATTTCGACAGTCCAGATTAAAAGATGATCAAATCTTTTCGACGGTCGAGATTATTTTGACATGGATCAACCGAACTAGCCATTGGAGATTTAATCTTATAAATTAGAGGTCCTTGTTAGTCTTTTAGTCATCCGATCTCTGGGTTGTGCACTCGCTCTTGAAACTCTCCTATAATATTTTCTGGAATAATACAAACAAAGACTTTGAGGTTATATCTTGATGGTGGTGTTCCTCTTCATCATTTTATGGTAAACTTGTTCTTAATATTCTGCTGGTAATTATTATAATGGATTCTTGATTAATGGCTCTTGTAGAGTAATTTTGGGTACAAGTATCTTTCCCAGGCTACAGAATCTAGGGTAAAAATATTAATGGGATTGAGCTAACTGTTATCTCTAGCTCTTGAAAATTTTATGTTTTATCACTATTTCTCTATTAATCTGACAATTTAACTTTAAGTTTGCAGAAATCTTCTGGATTTAAAATTGGGCGTTTGGAAAGTCCTAGTTTGGACCAGCTAACTCCCAGGAGATAAGATCTGAATAGCCCTCTGGATCTAATTTCCCGGGCTTATCTTAAATTCCATTTTTTTAGGGATCTTTATTGGGCTTGTGCCTCTCTTTTAAAATTTTATTTTCTGAATTGCGCTGAATGGTTTTAAATCTGGCTATGAGGGCCTTGAAAAATTGTAAATTTGTATTGATTTTTGGGATTTAAGGATTTACTTTTTGTGCATAGTTTGGATCTGATCTCGTTTGTGTAGGTTTTACAGGGATTCTCAGAATTTTTTTTAGATCTAAGCCAGATCTAGGCCCTGGAGGGTAAGATCTGGCTTTAGGATCATTTCTGCTGGCAGATATGAATGTTAATTGCTGTAAAGAATAATCTCATATGCATCTAAATCAGTATTTTAAACAAATCTGAGTTATATTTGCAAAATTTTGATTTCCTGGGTGAAGGAAATTTTTTTTTTTATATACACACTGGTTGGGCTGAAATATCATTCACACTCCTTTCTCTTCCTACCTGTACCATTTCTTTGCCCATCCATCCATTTGTTTTCCATACGATCTGCACTTCTTTTATGTTGTACCCTTGCTTTCCGTACGCTCAACCATTTGATTTCAGATAGTGCCGCCCATCCCCATCACTCAGTTCAATCTCTAGCTTTCAATATGTACAGAATTTCTTCATCCGCCTACAAAAAATTATTTTTTTGTTAACAGTACAATCTCATTTCTTAGCCTACAATCACATCATCTTTCCAGCTCTTACCTGCATCCGTACGTCTTTTGAATTTGTGTGTCCCTATTGATCTCGATGCCTGTATAGCCGTACGAATTCGTACGCCATTTTTTTTCTAAGAAAGAGCCTGCGTAATTTTTTTTTGCGTTCAAGTGGCTTTAACGTAAGTTTTAATTTAGTTAAGCTTTGTTTGGCTTTAGTTTTTTTTTTAGTTTTAATTTTAATTTTTTTAATTTTTAGATTTTAGTTTAGAATTTGTTTTAATTTAGTTTTAAATTTTTTGTTTTATATTTTTAATTTTTACTTTAGCCTTAGATTTAATTTAGTCTAATTTTAACTTTAAAATTTAGCTTTTAGTTTTGGATTTTAGATTTAATTTTAGATTTTAATTTTGTCCATAGTTTTAATTTTATTTGTATATAATTTGCTTTTAGATTTAATTTAGAAAATTAAAAAATTAAAAAATTAAAAAAATTTACCCTTTTAGCTTTAACTTTAGTTGTAGTGGTATATACATTTTGTGGTTTTAGTTTCATTAACTTTTAGATTTTAAAATATAAAAAATAAATAAATAAATAAATAAAAATAAGAGGATAGAAATTATTTATTTTAACCTTTTTGGCTTTATTTTTAGTTTTGAGTTTAGATTTAAAAGTTTTAGTTTCATTTTTTAAAAGATATAAAAATAAAAATAAAATAAATAAAAATTTATAAAATAAAAAATCCAAAAATTTTCTAAATTTTCAAATTTAGAAAATTCTTCAAAAAAATAATTTCATAGTCAAGTGAGCTTTTAAATTTTTATCCTAAGGTTGACTATATAATTTTTTTTAATCTTTGGATTGGGTTATTTAGAACATCATAAATTCGGAAATATTGCAAAGATTTGACATTTCAATTTGATGGTCATCTCATGATAACATTGTTGTGATTTCAAAGTATTTTAATGCATAATTTTGGCGCGTCTTATTGAATGTCATTATGGTGAATCTATTTTTCATAGCAACGGTTGTATATAAGATACTTGACTTTAATTGTATAACGGGATATTTTGACTCCATAAGGCACTAGTTTTAAAGTTCTGAATTTAATTGGATCTATAAAATCTCGTAAATCTTAACAAGTATTTGGTTATCTAGCCGTGTCTCCCGAATTGGTTGGTCTCCAACTAGTTCTCCTCCTTTATTTTCGTCAGGGTCTACCTCCCTTAGCCTGCAAGGAGACAACTTAGATAGAGAGATTGGGGAACAGGGTGACAGCCCCCGATTTGAGCCGTTTTTGCGGTGCCTAGACATTCTGTGCAACAACATTTTTTGGCGCCATTGTCGGGGATATAGTTTTTTTTGTCCTTGGTCTTAACGACATTTTCTAATCTTTTAAATCTTTCCTCTCCATTCATTAGCTCATCGCACGTCATAGCATTTTTTGGTGTCATTTCATCATCATATCTTTCATCATTTCATCATTTATACCTTTAGTACCTGGACATTTCGGTTGGCTTCTTGTTTGGGTGGCGACTCCACTTATTCATATATTTACTCCCAGACAATAACCCCCCCTAATATCCATCTGCTACTCCCCATTATTTCTTTTGTTTTAGAATTAGTTTCATTTTCAAGTGGCGACTCCAATTATTTCATTTCTTACAAGAGTTCATGCTAAGAAGCTCACTTCTTGAGGACCTTTTGACTATTCTTGAACATGGATCTCTTTCTCTAACATCCACTTAACCTTTAAGTAGGTCATCATGGATGACACCTTTCATGACATGCCAGAAGAGGTCATTTCTAAACTGCCTTTTTTCTCAGGTGGTAATCCAGGCATTGCTCTACAACATCTAACGATGGTCACTTTTTTATAAATAAATATTGTCATCCTTCACAATATAATCATAAAGATGTCAAGAAATGAATCTTTGGCTATTCCTTAAAAGATGATGTTATTGATTGGTTTCAAAATTTTCCTGAGGAGTATTGTTTACAAGACATCATCAATGCTTTTAGAGATAAATATATAAAACAAGATGATTCACCTTGTGCTCCCAGTAATATGCAAAACAATGAAATTGATCTTGTAGATAACTCAACTATTAGCAGGAGATTTCCAGACAGTTCTCAGGATGAATCCACTTGTACCACGACAGCTCAAATCTATGATAGTGGTGAAGTAGAAATAAGTTGTCAAATCAGTGTTGACAACGATAAGCATCTTGTTAACAAATTGATTCAGATGGTTAAGGATATACAGCTAAATCAAGCTCAGGTAATCAAGAATATGGGGGCCAATCAAGCTCAGGTAATCAAGAATATGGAGGCCAATCAAGCTCAAGTAATCAAGAATATGGAGGCCAACCAGGCTCAAATCGTTAAAAATATGGAACTTAATCAAGAAAAAATAATAGCGGATCACGCCAGGGAAATTGGTTCTATGCAAAGAAATTTATTGGAATTAGAGGAAAATATGACGATCTTGGAAGCAAATCATGAGAAAGAGATGAATTGTATGCAAAATATCTTCATGGCCATGAAAGCGGATAATGATGAATCAACAAAAAACATGGAACACAAATTGTTGATGATTGAAGAGAGTCATGCACAGGAAATAAATGTCATGGAAAACAGGTTAAAGATTATGTAAGTTAATCATTCTAATCAGATGTCTCTTCAACACAGTTTGTTGACTATTGAAGAGAGTCATGCGAAGGAAATTACTGTTGATAATGTTAAGCATTCTACTGATATCCAAAATAAGTTGGAAAAAATGGAAAGATCACACATGTAGAATTTCCAACCCAAGTCAGATTTGTCAACAGATCATAGGCCTCCCAGTTTTCTAAAGCAATTTCCATCTCATCAAATGGAGGTCATTTTTCCCATTAAGGAAGAATTAATTATGGTTACAAAGGACATTAAGAAAGACCAAGCTTATGTGTCACCTTTAATAGAGTATATTCATAATAAGATTGGTCACACTAGAGGTTCATCAGAATTTTTGTACAATAATTTTGAAGATAACGACAAGAAAGTCTCATTACTGACATCACAGCCCACTCAGAAGAAGAGAAAAAAGCATAAAGGAAGAAGTAAGCGGTTTGATTCGTCTAGTGGTCAAGAGCAACTTGACATTCGGATAAGACAAAGTCCTACCATATGCAAGACTGGACATGGCACATCTAAAAAGCAACCTACAGACTTGCCTAAAAGTAGGCAAATGCTCAGCATGCACTATATTGAGCACATCTGATGCCACAGGGCATCCTTTGTATTGTATCTCTAACCTTATACCTTGTTGTTTCAGCATTTCATTTTCTAGTTAGAGTAGATTTACTTTTCATGTTAAGAAGAATAATAAATGATAGAAGAGCTTCTATTTTTCATGTGATTAATGTTATATGAGGATATTTTCATGGACACTAGTTATGTAATTTTGTGTGTTGCTTGGATACAAATTCTGGATTTTCGCATTCCTCCAATGAAGCAGTGTGTCCTCAAATAGAGCGAGATGTTGACCACACTTTGTCAATGACCCCATAGTAGTACACCCCCATTTTTTCAAATGGGATTCATCATGTTCGAAGTGTTCGTGCCATTCAGATTCCATCAACAGCCGAAAGTTTTGTGAATGATGTAAACCCATTCTGCATGTTTATGATGTAAATGATCCAAGTAAGACCGTCATGTATGTAACAACCTAGGTAAGCCTAGTATGCTAGTGACGACTTCTATCCTAGGAGGTTTTTTGTCTCACTAATTTACTTGTGTTTTTCGATGCAAGTGATCGACAGAGTTTCCCCCGACCCCCAAATTCACCCCAAAGCTATGGTGGAATTTTTCATCAAGATGCTAAGTGAGTCCTAGTGTTTCTATCGAGTCTTTGTAAAAGTAGTTTGGGAATAATCCTAGCTAGTTGGCTAGATTATTTTATTACAAGCTACTTGGTTTACTAGATCATGTTTTGAGTCACAGAATTGGGTAGCTTTGCTGAGGGTCTATACGAATGGGTATCCCCCATTCATGTGTCTAAATGTGTTTATCTTATGTAAAGAGGGTTGGAAAAAATAATTAAATCTCCTCTCATTCAATTAATTAAATTTTATGGCCAAATTAATTAAAAATCCTAAACCAGAAATTTAATTAATTTTAGGTCCTAGGTGAGTATAAAATTATTCAAAAGAAAAATTCGTTGGTCCTTAAAAAATGAATTTTTAAAGGTCCTAGGCAAAGGGAATATTGAGAATTTCAAGAAATTTTGGACCCTTGGGCCTAGGTCGTTAAGTCAAAGTCAAAATTTTGAGGTAATTAACTCAAAAATAGTATTTTTGAGTTAATTAAAATGGAATTTAATGATAAATTCGTTTTTCCTCAAATTTATAATTTTGACGATCTAGATTAAAAGATAATCAAATATTTTCGATGGTTGAGATTATTTTGACATGGATCAACCGAACTAGCCGTTGGAGATTTTATCTTATAAATTAGAGGTCCTTGTTAGTCTTTTGTTCATCCGATCTCTGAGTTGTGCACTCGCTCTTGAAGCTCTCCTGTAATATTTTCTGGAATAATACAAACGAAGACTTTGGGGTTTTATTTTCATGGTGGTGTTCCTCTTCAACATTTTATGGTAAACTTGTTCTTAATATTCTGCTGGTGATTATTCTAATGAATTGTTGATTAATGGCTCTTGTAGAGTAATTTTGGGTACAGGTATCTTACCCAGGCTACTGGATCTAGGGTAAAAATATTAATGTGATTGAGCTAACTGTTATCTCTAGCTCTTGAAAATTTTATGTTTTATCACTATTTCTCTATTAATCTGACAGTTTAACTTTAAGTTTGCAGAAATTTTCTAGATTTAAAACTGGGTGTTTGGGGAAGTCCTAGTTTGGACCAGATGACTCCTAGGAGATAAGATCTGAAGGGCCCTCTAGATCTAATTCTCCGGGCTTATCTTAAATTCCATTTTTGCAAGGATCTTTATTTGGCTTGCGTCTCTCTTTAAAAAATTTATTTTCTGAATTGTGCTGAATGGTTTTAAATATGGCTATGAGGGCCTTGAAAATTTGTAAATTAACATTATAAATTTTTATTGATTTTTAGGATTTAAGAGTTTATTTTTTTTGCATAGTTTGGATTTGATCTAGTTTGTGCAGGCTTTACAAGGATTCTCAAATTTTTTTTTTTTAAGATCTGACCAGATCTAGGCCCTGGAGGGTAAGATTTGGCTTCAGGATCATTTCTGCTGGTAGATCTGAATGTTAATTACTACAAAGAATAATCTCATATGCATCTAAATTAGTAAATCTGAGTTATATTTGCAAAATTTTGATTTGCTGGGTGAAGGAATTTCTTTTTTTTTTTTTTTATATACACATTGGTTGGGCTGAAATATCATTCACACTCCTTTCTCTGCCTGCCCGTACCATGTCTTTGCCCATTCATCCATTTGTTGTCCATACAATATGAACTTCTTTTATGCCATGCCCTTGTTGTCCGTACGGTCAGCCATTTGATTTCAAATACTGCCGCCCATCCCCATCGCTCAGTTCAATCTCTAGCTTTCAATCTGTACGGAATTTCTTCATCTGCCTACAAAAAATTAATTTTCTGTTGATAGTACAATCACATTCCTCAGCTTGCAATCACATTCCGTCCGTACAGCATCTGTCCAGCTCTTACCTACATCTGTACATCTTTCGAATTTGCGTCTTTCTGCTGATCTCACCGCCCATACGACCGTACGGTTCCGTATGCATTGTTTTTTTGAGAAAGAGCCTGCGTAATTTTTTTTTGGGTTCAAGTGAATTTAACGTAAGTTTTAATTTAGTTAAGCTTTGTTTTGGCTTTAGTTTTATTTTTATTTTTTATTTTTAGATTTTAACTTAGTTTAGTTTAGAATTTTTTTTAATTTAGTTTTAAATTTTTAATTTTAGATTTTTTAGATTTTTACTTTAGCTTTAGATTTAATTTAGTTTAATTTTAACTTTAAATTTTAGCTTTTAGTTTAGGATTTAAAATTTAATTTTGTCCATAGTTTTAGTTTTATTTGTATATAATTTGCTTTTAGATTTAATTTAGAAAATTAAAAAATTAAAAAATTAAAAAAAATTAAAAAAAAATAAAATACTCTTTTAGCTTTAACTTTAGTTTTAGTTGTATATACATTGTGTGGTTTTAGTTTCATTAAATTTTAGATTTTAAAATATAAAAAAATAAAAAAGGGAATAAAAAATAAAAGGATAGAAAATAATTTTTTTTTACCTTTTTGGCTTTAGTTTTATTTTTGAGTTTAGATTTAAAAGTTTTGCTTTCATTTTTAAAAATATATAAAAAATAAAATAAAAAAATTCATAAAATAAAAAATCCAAAAATTTTCTAAATTTTCAAATTTAGAAAATTCTTTTAAAAAAAAAAAAATATAGTCTAGTGAGCTTTTAAATTTTTATCCTAAGGTTGACTATATAAATTTTTCTAATTTCTGGATTGGGTTATTTAGAACATTATAAATTTGGAAATATTGCAAAGATCTGACATTTCAATTTTATGGTCATCTCATGATAACATTGTTGTGATTTCAAAGTATTTTAATGCATAATTTTGGCGCGTCTTATTGAATGTCATTGTGGTGAATCTATTTTTCATAGCAATAGTTGTATATGAGATACTTAACTTTAATTGTATAACGGGATATTTTTACTCCATAAAGCACTGGTTTTAAAATTCTGAATCTAATTGGATCTATAAAATCTCGTAAATCTTAACAAGTATTTGGTTATCTAGCTATGTCTCCTGAATTGGTTGGTCTCCAACCAGTTTTCCTCCTTCATTTTCGTCAGGTTCTAACTCCCTTAGCCTGCAAGGAGACGGCTTAGTTAGAGAGATTGGGGAACAGGGTGACAACCCCCGATCTGAGCCGTTGTCGCAGTGCCTAGACATTCTGTGCGACAACAAGGCTATAGAGAACATAGAAGACAACACTAATTATTTGTCTCTAACAGCCCTAAAACCTAAAATTTGGAAAGGTAGGCAAGAAGGTGAAAGTAAGATTGTGGGTCTCCATGATGATAGAAGGTAGAAGTCTGAGGAATGATATCAGGAGGTGACCTCCATGGTTTTTCAAGGCAACAATGCTTCACTGAATAAGGAGGGAAGTACAAAGAGTATCAGTGTGAGGGAATTCAAGCTTTCAAGTGCAGTCAAATGCCCTCAAAGTGATCAAAGGAATGAAAGCATAAGATTAAGTGTCAAAAATAGAAATCAAGTTGAAAATGAGTTTGTTGTTGAGTAAATGAGTTGTCAAAAAAAAAGCAATGACAAAAAGACCAAAAGAAAATGTGTCACAGGCACCTACAAAAATCAAAAGTGGCCAAGGGAAGACATAGCATGGTATGATTCACAATCTTTGTCAAAATGAACATGTCACTGACAAAATCAGCAAGAAGGTAAAAAGACATGTTTCAGGTCACTTGCACTCAAGAATGCCAAAAAGGGATAAAAATAGTGGTTTCAGTTTACCAGTGCAAGCAGAAAAGGTTTATCAGTGCCAACACTCCCAAATTTAAAGGAACCTCTTCATCCCTTTAAGCACAATTTCACCGAAGGAGAAAAAATCACTTTGACAAGTTCAAAATCACTTGCTAAAAGACTAAAGGAATATCAGTAAAAATTATAAAGGGCAAAAAGGAAAACATAGCAAAGTGGATTTTATAAGTTTGATTTATTTCTCAAAAGGTATAAAAGTCCTTCTTAGTCTTTTTTCATCTTAATTTTCCATTACAAGAGAGGAGAAGGTTTTTAGAAGAAAAAATGGAGTTTTTGACCGTTTCAGGGAAAATGGCTATTGGCGCTGCACGAATAAGTGGCGATGCGCTTACCAGGTCTAGCGCGGTTCTAATTTGCCTTTATCCTATTCAAAATAACACTGTGCTACGCTAATCTGGGGTGGCGCTGCACAAATTCGGGGTGCTCCACTTAGACCCAACTGACACGCACAGGACCCGACCAGCAGACCTTCACGCGCCCAGTGCTACGCTAATACTCAAGCATGACTGCTGGCGGTGCAACAATAGGCCGACCCGACTGCTCAGGCAGGGTGCTGTGCTAATGTAGAAGGCCCTCAAACGAAGGAGAAACTTTCCCCAAGGCTAAAAATTCATCCTCCAATTTGCCTCCAAAGGCATGCAAAGAAGCCAAAGTTGATAGGTGGCCTATCCTCCTTATCCTCCAAGAAATTTTCATAATTTATTGGCTAAAATGTAATTAAACCCTAGGTCTCAAAGGCATATTACACCTCTTTTTTTTGCCTTATTGAACAAGTTAAGTGTCAATTGAGGGAAGGTAAGCTAGTGTGTTAAAATTCATTCTCAAGAGAAGCCCCCTTAAGCTCCAAAGCAAGCAGTTCTAACACCTAGCCTCCTTATCACTCATCTGTAAATATTTCCATCACCACCTTCTTCATTTTTCTCCTCCAAACCATAGTTTGTCCACAAACATCTCCTATCACCATGTCAGGAGCTGAAGAGAGTAGCAGCAGTGAAAGAGGCCAAGGGCCTATAAGACCACATCATAAGGGAGGGAAAGTGAACAAAGTTGAACCCTAGAGCACATTGGCTATCACCTCATCTCCCATGATCCTCTCATGTTTCCAGAATATGGGATGTTTTCAATTTTTTGAGAAGGTCAAATTACTAGAACACCACCCAAAGCTTACAAGGTTGTTTGTCCTCAACCTCCACCACAAACAGGTGAATCTTGCAGGGCTGAATTTTTAACTATCAGCAGATACCATCTTTGATGCTACAGGTTGGTGAAAAATGGTTTAAGAAGGCCAAATTGGACAAGGATTATTATGAGCCATTTATCAAGACTAGGTACAGACAAGGTTGCAAGTCTGTTTTTCCCTTCTCATACCTTAAATAGAGATTTTCACTTTTGATGATAGTTATCATGAAGTACTTCACCTGTGAGGGGAGGTAATCCAAGATTTATTACTATCATCTTAGAATCCTCATGCATTTCACAATGGTTAAGATGCTCAACTTTCCCTACTACCTCTATAGAAGTATGGACAAAATGTCTTCTGTTGTCCGGAGAAGGAGTCCTTCCCAACAAATGCAAAGTGTATTTCACCATTCCTTGATCAAGATGGTGGTATTACATCAGTTGGAAAAATAGGGTATACCTTGGGAGGTATTCATAGAACATTAAGTCTTCACAAGCCCACAACTTCCTCATCAATCAAACATGCCCTCCTCATCTACACAAGTGCCCTCACCTCAAGGAAACCTCCTTTATTCTTCTTCTTTTGAAGCATCAAATGAAGAGGATGAGAGTGGAAATAATGAACAAATTAATGACAGTGAGGGTAACGATGATGAACCCAATGAGGAGGATGATGATGATGAACAAGTTGGTGATGAGTTAAATCAGCAAGAGGAAGAAGACACGGAAATAGAGGAGGATGATAAAAAGGAAAAAAATGAATAAGAGTACAGAGGAGACAGTCTAAGCAATGATGGTGATTCAAGCCGGCAAGAAGAGATAAAGGAAAAATTTGAAGAAGGGGCAGAAACAGAAAGTGAAGATAAAGACAGTGAGAATGACAGTGATAAAGGTGAAAATAGTGAACAAAACAGTGACCAAGTGAAAGAGGATGTTGAAGAGGATGAGGAGGTTGAAAGTGGAAATGAAATGAGCATTTATGGAGGGGAAATCAGAAATAAAACAGAGGATACAAAGGCATAGGATAAAGAGGAAAATGATGAGGCAGAGATAGAGAATGAAGAAAATGAAAATGATAAAGATAAAGACAGTGAGGAAGATGCAGAAATTGAAAGCAATAGTGACCACAATCAAGCTAGCCTTAGTGATGAGAAGGACAACAAAGGACGAAATATTCATGACAGTCATGACAGCTATCATGACTGTCATGACAACAATCAACCCCTCAGTGATAATTAGAATAGTGCTAGTGCAGAAAAAAAAGAGATGAAAGTAGTCATGGTGATGAAAAAAATGAAAGTAAGGAAAGTGCAAAGGATGATAGTAAAATTGAAGATCATAACCATGATAAGTGTTAGCCCCTATGAATTTTTTGACAAAGCAAACAGGGGCCTAAAATTTTTTTGAGCCTTCAAGGAATGCATTTCCCTCTGAAAACACATCATCCTTGAAGCCTCCTTGTACCTTGTCCATTCCCTTTGAAATGGCCTCACTGATTGTAAAAAACTGTGCTAAAAAAGGCCTGCATTTTCCCTTGTATCCCTGCAGGGTGTCCCATTTTAACCCTTTTTCTTTTGTCAACATTCTCCTTTTACCCCCCCCAAATCCCTTCCTAAATCTTCTAGATCACCCTTCTTCCCTCCTAAGCCTCACAAACACTCTTTGTTTTGCCTAGAAACTCCTTTTCCCTCCTATTGTTCCCCTCTTTTGGCCTTAAAATGATTTAAAATGGGCCAAAAAACCCATATTCTTCACATTTTGGGTTTAGCACCTTTCGGCCAGCCCCCTCGACCTTTTCTCCACATGACCTAGCGCCAAACCCAGGCGCTAGCCCAAAAAGCACTTAGCGCGATTGTATATCGAGCGCAATACCCGCCGTCGATCTATACAAATCTAACGGTCTTTGTAGATCAGCATCGCGCCCGTGGCCCACCCCGTTCACCGCTCTGATCACATATCCACCATCTGTTCAATTCGCAAATCAATGATCAATAGTTCATCCACCCTGGTGGCCCCCGCGCCAAACACTATGTAGAAAACCGTCGGTTTCTATCGCACCGCCTTTGGAAGGTGAGCAGTATTTTTTCATTTCAGAGTGATTCCATTCACCGCCCGACGCATGGCTCCACGCACTATTTGAAAACCGCCCTCCATCGCGCGTTATAGTTCGGTCATGGACCCGGCCCGATATGCGCATACACCGTCTGATCTGGAGCTGTCAATCTAATGGTGATCGCGCCAAGAAGTTGCACGAGGGATAGTCCAACGCAAAGGGATCCCGGGCCCACCATCAGTCACCCTTCGATGCATTTTTAGGCGTCGATCTCCTCCTGAGATCGGACGGTCCAGATCAACTCACCCACGCCTTTGATCCTTTCCCTCGCCAGTACTCCACGTCATCCATTTTCATTGCTTTTCCCATTTTCTTGGTATTGCACCACCTGTCCTCTAGGTTTTCACCACGTGTTCTCCACCACCCCTGGTCTATAATTAATCTGTTTCTCTATTTTTCGTCATTTTGCATCCATTCCCACTGTTTCCACCATTCTGCAAGCCTTCCACTGCATTTTTCGCCATTCTTCCACAGTTCCATCATCATTCCGTAGGCCATCAAAGTGTCCTTTCCCCTCCAACATGGATTTCTTGACGATTTTTGTGTGTTTTACAGGGTTTCAAGTGGTGAAAGCCTCCTCTATTCACAATCACTATTACAGTGGCACAAAACGCAGGAAAAGACCATCTTCAGAGACTGAAATTATGGAGAAAAAGCCTGGGAAGATGTTACGACATGATGCTCATTAAAGGAATGGAGTTAAACTCTGTAAAACCTGTCTAGAGCCATTAAAGCACAGATTTCGCAGACAAAGGCAATCATGGAGCGACAAAGAGTATCAGTGAGAAAGCAAAGAGTTTAAGGCCTGTAATTGAAGATTGTGAGCCTTGATCCAATAATTTAAAGGCAAAGTACTAGATCGAAGACCTCATGAATCACACAGGAGGTCCAGTGCGCAGAAAATGATATCATCAAGGTTTCACATCAACAGAATGTCTCCCCCTGAGAAAGGACACAGTACTCATTATTGTTTCAGTCTACATTGTGTCAATCAGAAGTTTTCCAGCCCCGACAACAACCCTATGCTATCAGAAGCATTCATTACACATTGTGGTAGACCCAAAGTCATTGATCTGTTTTTTTTCAGCTCACCAGAGTGTTGCAGAGATATTACAGCAAGTACATCAAAGTCAATACCTGGAGTAAATTGCAGCCTGACAAAGACCACTTGTTCATCCAAAGAGTACCAGAGATAAATTCCCAAAATTTAAAATAGAATGGGTCCTCGACCCTCTTCCTCTGTTGAGTTTTAATGCTACATTTAGTTTCCATCTACCCCTATGTCTCTCATTCAGCTATAAATTTCATGAAGAAACTCATTGTAAAGGTTATTGATCGGATATCTCAGAATTGCAAGCTATTTCTCTTGAGACATCTTCTCTATGTAAAGTTGTAAGATAGGCTAAGGAAGATGTTTTCAGACTAAATACCAAGCTATTGGTAATGTTGTACTTGACTGGTGTTGCTCTTTAATATGACAAGCACATTTCTTGGATCCTGATTTAAAGCAACAATGATGTTTCTCTATCTTTTGTCTATGTTTTCCTTTTAGTTCATTACATTTCATTTCTACTGGCTCGCATCAGAAATCTGGCATAGGATTTACCTTTGTTAGGTGCCCTATGTTTCTGCTCTCCTTGCCTTCAATGTTTTTTGCTGAATGTGTTATCTGAGGAGTGATTTCAAACTAATTTAACCAGTGTAGTGGTTCCATATGCTGCTAGCTGATGTATGAATTAATGAGTCAGTTCTTAGATGTGCTTGGTAGGTTTTAATTGAATGAATTGGGATACTGGGAGTCTATAACTCTGTCTCTGTCTCACTAGGATCCTTTTCAGTTAATTGAATCTTTCTAAGTTCCCCTGAGCTGGAGGCCGAAGCATTGAGAGTTCAAAGTCTCTCTCTGATCTCAGGTTTTCACCTTTGTGTCCAAATCTTTAATGTTTCCTTGTCTGAAGAGTTAGCCTTTAGGTTCTGTATCACAGGTTGTTCAATGGCATGTCCTGTCCCTGGGTCTGATTCCTGAAGGTCACCTTGGGGGTTTCCTTGCTTTCACCTTCTCTCTTACCATCTCATGTCACACTATCATCTTTAAGATCCAATGCTTTAGATGACTAGCCCAACTGAAAGCCTGCATATTGAATAGTAAGTAAACCCTTTCCTGACTCCATTTCCCAATGGTCTTAATTTTCTCTGAATCATCCCTCCTTTGCCTAAAATCCTCTTTGCTCACCCTTGTCTCATACTGAACCTTCTTTCCTGATTCCCAGCAACCAAACAAACAAACCCGGAGCCTATAACTAGCCTAATATCTTAACTTCTGAGCTTCAAAGACATAAAACCTTTGCTAATATAGAGAGATCCCTCTTTGGACCCAGGAGGGCTAGATCCTGAGGTCTAAAAGTGGTTCTGATGTTGTCTCATCTTTTGGTCTTGCCAATCTGGCCAAAACATGGGAACCCCAACATAATGGCGACTCCACTGGGGAATCTGAGAGTCTATAGCTGATAACATTTGTCTATCTCTCATTGTCATCACCAACATAATGGCGACTCCGCTGGGGAACTTCTGAGTATTTTCCATCTCATTACATCACAAGAGCCTCAAAAACCTACAATCTCTGGTTAGGTTGGCAGTTAAACACTCCTATTCACAAATCAACCTCTATACCACTTGGTGTGTTTTCTCCCACACTCTTAGAAAAAGTCTGGAAAGGGCCAGGTAGCCTCCAGATATCACTCTCTTTTGAGAGGTGACGTATCTGGTAAAAGCCCTCTCAGTCAATCTCTAGTTAGAGTTTGATGTGTTTTGAAGATATCCTCGAAAGAAACATTACATAAACACTGTGGTGGATAGTGTACCCCCTGGAAATATCCTAAACCTTCCACCCGGTGACTCCACAGTTCCTTAAAGATCAAAGACTCCACTAGTGATCAATAGGCCTGCTAAATATCTTGGTTCACATAAGACTCCACTGGGAGACCAACCTCCATAACAACATCAGCCATAATAGAAGTAACGAGTAGGGTTAAGCTATTTTGTTAGAAAACAACATTTTGGCTTCAAGAACCATTCACACAAGACCTTATCCTAACCCAAAACCACCTGAAATAGTTGAAAACCCTGAGAGCCTCCTCAAGAGATCTCCTACACCTAAAATACCAACTATTTCCAGCCACATCCATAGAGCTAACTCTGCACCGGAAGACCTTACAGCTCTATTAGTCCCACCTTTCGACCTAGACCTACCAAACAGATTACAAAGAACTAGGTCATTCAGTGTCCTAGACCAGCCAGACCTTGATTTTCCTGGTTCACCACCTCAAAGTGCTAAACACATTTGGGACAGAGAGACCCCTCCATCTATGCTTCCTGATATTCACTTCATTCAAAACTTGGGACTCTGTGATCCTAAATCAGTTCAGCAGACTTCTGCTGGTCCTAGCATCCATATCATCCACATACCAGCTGCTCAAGCTAACCCCTTACCTCGCCAAAACATCATCATGGCAGCCTGGTATGCACCTCTGGCTTTACCCCACCCTCTAGTACCCTTACCCAATGATTATCAATCAAAGATCCCACACTTCACTGCAAAAGAGTCTACCACAGCTCAACACCATGTAGATAGGATGGAAGATTCTTTTGATTACATGGATATAGATGATGATACAGTAAAAATGAGAATCTTTGCCCAGATCTTAGGAGGTGATGTGAATAAATGGTTTAAAGGCCTACCTCCTAATAGTATCCAAGACCTTCCTGCTTTATATGAGACTTTCATAAACAAATGGGAAGTCAAGGCCAACCTGCTCCAATTCCTAACAGAATACAAGAATCTCAAGAGAAGTGTAGGAGAGAGTGTCCATGACTACTCTACAAGGTTTAATAGCATTTATAATGCTCTAGTGACCTCCACACATGAAACCTCCCCAAGGTTTGGCCCTAGTGAAATACCCTGAAGGTTTTCATGCTGGCATGGCCTACCAGCTTAGGGAAAGGGATTACAACACACTAGAAGATATGCAAAGGGGAGCAGTGAGTGTTGAGGCTAACCTAATTGAAAAGAAAGCCAGAATGAGGGCTGAAAAGAGGGTGACATATAGAGATGACAATGTAGCTTCCTCATCTGATCCTAGTTACGACCGTCTATCCAAAAACATGGAAAAGCTACAGCAAATGATGGAAAAAATGGTTGTCATAGTTAGTAATCAGAACTAGAAATTTAGAAGGAACAATACCACTCCCAATAGACAAAGAGAGTCAGATCAACAAATTATTCCCCCATTTCAAGATAAATTTCTTGATGAAGACGAGGGAATCATAGAAGAGTATGAGGGAAACACAATAAACATTTTTGGAGTAGAAAATTCAATCCACAGTT
The DNA here is from genome assembly GCA_034641835.2 of Pinus albicaulis. Taxonomy (NCBI): domain Eukaryota; kingdom Viridiplantae; phylum Streptophyta; class Pinopsida; order Pinales; family Pinaceae; genus Pinus; species Pinus albicaulis. The sequence continues at coordinate 862,832,578 of CM076570.1, read as the reverse complement.
GTTCCACAGAAGAAGATCAGCCCTCACCTTCATATTGGGATGAGGAAAGATCAGAATCTGAGGATTATAGACTTGGATTTGAAAATGCCATCATGTAGGTCAGAGAACAGTATGAACTTAGAAGCAAAAATAGCCTAGACAATTCCAAACCCAAAGCTTCTGACATTACCATTAAGAAAAGGCCTGAGAAAACTTCTAAAGCAGCTGCTGAGAGTAACAAATCAGCAGTTGAGAGTTTTGAGAGGGACAAAGAAAAAGACAACCGAAACACTAACAAACAAATTCAACCAACTAGCAGCACTAGCACTGCAGTTAGTGCTCCTGATAAAACAGTTCAAAAGTCTGTACATAATGAGAATCAGCTCACTGAGCCTAAGGTAGTGGCTAACAAAACAGAGTTGAACATTCCAAAGAGTCAGTCCACTTTCAATTTGGAGAGTGAGATTGCGAAATAAATATCTTTGTCCCACTCTCTGAGATGGCCACTCAGGATGTATATAAAGGAAAAATTTTGAAAGCTTTAAAGCTGGATGAAAACAGTGACACTGTAAATCTGAGTGATGATCAACCAGCCCTTCTGTTTGGTCCAAATATAGAAGGAAAGTTTCAGGAAGGGGTAGTACCCCCTTTTTATATCAGTCTCAATATCCACGACAAGATCCTCCACAACGCAATGCATGAATCTGGAGCCTCACACAACTTGATGCCTAAAGTAGTTATGGAAAGGTTAGGTCTAGAGATAACTTGACCCTACAAAGACTTATATTCATTTGATTCTAGTAGGTTAAAGTGTCTTGGCCTGATCAAAGATTTATGTGTGAGTCTTACCCAAATTCCAGCCAAGTGTATGGTCATGGATGTTGTAGTGGCAGATGTGCCACCCAAGTATGGAATGTTATTATCGAGATCATGGAGAGCCAAGCTGCAAGGTACAATGCAGATGGATGGGGCCTATGCCACAATCCTAGTCTTTAGCCAACTTAGAACACTGTATAGAGAGGCACAAATGAAATTCCTGGTCAACAGCCCTGAAAACCCTGAAAACTCACCTTTATACTCTATACACACTGATCTTGACTCCTTCATCCTTTGCAATTATGAATCCTTAGAAGGGTCAGAATTCAAAAATAGAGATACAAATAAGGAAACAGAGCCCATGGACTTTAACATAATGGCTACTCTAGACTCGGAAGAAAAAAATGTAGAAAATTTTGGACAGTGCACTGAAATAGAGACTCATAGTGAACAAGAAATAAAATGCAAGCAACTGATTAGTCACCCTACGCAAGCCCATGCACCACACCAAGAATGAAATGATGTTAAGCTCGAGAGCGAACCTTTATGGGAAATGAATTTCAATGGGTCATGCACCAAGAGAAATTCAAGAGCAGGAGTGTGGATACATAACACAATGAGTGACTACGCAGAAATTCATGCCTGTAGCTTGAAATTCAAATGTACAAACAATATCGTAGAGTATGAGGCTCTTATCCTAGGCTTGAATCTATTGAGAAAACTGGGAGCCCGTAGGATAACTGTGCATGTAGACTCTGAGTTGATCACTAAACAAGTGAATCATGAATACACAGTGAAAAATCCTAGGCTGAGAGCATACAGGAATGATGCTATGGATCTATTGAAAACCTTTGTAGAATACGAGCTGGTGTTTGTCCCTAGGAGTCAGAACGCGATTGCAAATGGATTAGCCTACATGGCTAGTACATATCACAAGCCTCCCAGTGACTAACAAATCATCATTCAGACCAAATTCAAACCTGCAGTGCCGGACAATGAAAAATATTGGCAGGTCTTTGAGGGCGATAAACAGATTGAGGATTTCCTGATAGGCAGGAATGAGTTTGAATTCTCCGATTCAGACTCTAAATATGATGTTAGCTGCCTTAGTGAAGAGCCCTTAGATGAAGAACAAACACCCTGTAACATAGAAATAAACACTTTAAACGAAAAGATTGGAAATCCAAATGAAGAGCATGAAAACGCAGATAAAGAGGAAGTAGAGGTGCTGCAGGCCAAAGATAAGAACATACCTCGAGTTCTAGCACCTTTAGAGGATCTTTTCGACTTCGATGATGTAGCAAAAAATCCCACTATAGAACACGTAGACTCTGATGTTGAGGAATGCAACATAGGCACTGAAGATAAACCTAAAATGATTAAATTGGCCAAGTCCCTGCCTGCAAACATGAAAAAGAAATACATTCACCTATTCAAGGGATTCATTGATATTTTTTCCTGGAACTATGAGGACTTAAAGGCTTATGACACAAACATCATACAACACAAAATACCTTTGAAATAAAATCAGAAGCCCTTCAGACAAAAACTTTGCAGAATAAACCCAAAACAATTGCATGTAGTTGAAAAGGAGATTAAGAAGATGTATGAGGCAGGCATAATAGTTCCTGTGAGGTTCTCTGATTGGGTATCAAACCTAGTGGTTATAAGAAAGAAAATAGGTGAGATCAGACTGTGTATAGATTTCAGGAACCTTAACAGAGCCTCACTCAAAGACAACTACACTTTGCCAATAATGGAACACATTCTTCAGAAAATAGTAGGCTCAAAAAGGATCTCCCTATTAGATGGTTTTTTAGGTTACAACCAAGTTTTATTACTCCCAGAAGACCAACTCAAGACAGCTTTCACCACTCCATGGGGCACTTTTATGTATGTAAAAAATCCCTTTGGATTGATGAACGTTGGTGCAACCTTCCAACGAGCTATGGACATAGCCTTCTAGGATGAAATAGGGCACTTCATTGTCATCCATCTGGATGACATAACAGTCTATTCCAAGACTGAAGAAGAACACCTGAAACATCTGAGAAGAGTGTTTGAAAAATGTAGAAGGTTCGGTCTGTCATTGAATCCTAAAAAGACTGTATTTGGGCTGCAAGAAGGTAAGCTTCTCGGCCACATTATATCTTAGAAGGGGATTAGGATAGACCCACAAAGAGTTGAGGGAATACTCCAAATCACACACCCGAGAAACATTAAAGAGCTACTGTCCTTCATTGGGAAAATTAACTTCCTCAGGAGGTTTATTCCCAACTTAGCTAAACACCTTAAGAATATGACAAACATGCTAAGGAAAGGTGTAGGAGTTAAGTGGACTATTGAGGCTAAGAATTCTTTTGAATCGGTCAAAATTGCACTCACCCAGGCTCCTATCCTAATCAGCCCTGATTTCTCAAAATATTTCCTGATCTTATCATTTGCCTCCGAGCATACAGTAGTTGCAGTTCTACTGCAGAAAAATCCAGAGGGAATGGAACAACCCATTTCTTTCTTCAACAAAGCTCTGAGAGATGCATCCTTGAAATACAACATAATGGAAAAGCAGTCCTATGCCTTGGTAAAGGCCTTGAAAGATTTTAGGATGTACATACTGCATTCCCACACCATAGCCTACGTGCCCAACATAGTGGTTAAATACATCTTGTCCCAAGACCTGGATGGGAAAAGGGGGAAATGGATTGTTGTGATCCTAGAGTATGACCTTGAGATAAAACCCACAAAACTGATCAAATGTCACGGCCTAGCTTAACTAATGGCTGAATCAAATTTACAAGCCCTCGACATAAACATGGTGGATGCCTTGGATGAGCAGCAGGGATTGCCTAATCCCACTGTTGAGGAGAAGTTTCAGAGCTCTCCATGGTATTCTGACATTCTGTATGTGCTCACACACCTCAATGCCCTTCATGAACTATCAAATACCAAGGCCAGATTCCTGAAACTAAAGGCCAGAAGCTATTGCTTAATGAATGAATTATTATACTGGAAACATACAAATGGCCTATTGCTTAAATGTTTTCCTGAAACTGAGGCGAAGAGGATTAAACAAGAGTTCCATGCAGGAGACTATGGAGGCCACCTGAACTAGAAATCCACCGCTAACAAAATACTCAGAGCTGGCTACTATTGTCCTACCCTCTTCAATGACATCCATAAAATGATAATTGCCTGCCACAAATGCCAGATCTTTGAAGGCAAAATAAAGCTCCTACCCCTACCTCTACAACCCATCACTGTTTAAGATCCATTTATGCAATGGGGTTTAGATTTCATAGGAGAAATTCATCCTTCTTCTTCTGCACAACACAAATGGATCTTAACAACCACAGACTACTTCACTAAGTGGATAGAGGCCATACCTACTAGGAATGCCACAGATTCAGTCATCATTAGGTTCCTAGAAGGTCATATCCTCTCTTGGTTTGGCTGCCCAAGAAAAATAATCACTGATAATGCTGGTGCTTTTGAATCCAAGAAAATGGTTGATTTTTGTCACAGGTATAGAATAGCACTCGGTCATTCAACTTCCTATTACCCACGAGGTAGTGTGTCAGCTGAATCATCAAACAAAAGCCTAGTGACCATCATCAAAAGTTGTTGGAAGAGAACAAAAATTCATGGCATAACAAGTTAGTGCATGCCCTGTGGGCTGACAGGATTAAAACAAAGAAATCCATTGGCATGTCACCATATCAGCTTGTCTATGGAACAGAAGCAGTGTTTCCTACCAACCTTGGAGTACCAGTAATCAAACTTGTCCAAGAAATCCAGACAGAAGAAGATAGCATGATGAAAAGGATAAACCAAAAAATTCATCTCCAGCAAACAAGGGAAGAGGCCTATAACAGAGCTGTGAAGGTTCAAGAAAATATAAAGAAGTCATTTGACAAAAGAACCAAAGCTTCTGATTTCAAAATTGGAGATAAAGTTCTAAAGTGGGACTCAAGGAGGGAGGAAAAAGGAAAGCATGGCAAGTTTGACAGTTTGTGGCAAGGTCCATACATCATCCAGGCCACTGTCCAAATGCCCTTTTCCTACAAGAACTAGATGGTACAGAGCTGTTTGGGGCTCCTGTCAATGGCAGGATGCTCAAACACTACTTATGCTGATTTCCTTTTTCCAGTTTCCATTTCCATTGTAAATACCATTGATGTGGTTGTTTTCAAGAAAAAAGAGAAAATGTTCCAAAAAATAGAGAGAAAGGAGAGGTTTAGACATGCTCAAAACATGAACCTCTAAGGTGCAAAATATTGGCTCTAACATGATCAAAACCTGAGCCAACAAAGAAGAAAAGGATCAGCTCTAACATGCCCAAAACCAGAGCTGAAATGAAGAAGAGAAAGTGACTCTAACAAGCTCAAAACTTGAGTCACAAAGAAAAGAAGGATGCCTCAAAACTTCAGATTTCAGGCCTTCAAGATTTTGTTTTCAGTTTTCTTCAAGTTTCTATCCATGTGCAACTGTCTTTACGCCTTGGATCCACAACAAGATAGACTGTCTAATCCTAGTTTGACTATTTTTAAATTTCTGTTGTAGAATGTAGAGAAGAAATCTGTTGGACAGTCTAATCCCAGCAGATATTAAATTAGGTAGAGAAACATATGATACCAACAGTTTAATCTGGTCTCATGGAGCAATAAGGGTAGAAATAGAATAGGTTTATTTTCTTGTTTGTAAAAAATAAATGATGTAAAGGGTCTGCTAGTCCAAATGCACCCCGGAAAATAAAATTATAGGACTATAGTCTAGGTAGGTAGATTGTTTGGGAATGTTTCTGCTGATCTATCAGGTTTGTGGTAGCTGAAAATCAAAGAAGAAAGGTGGCTCAAGCAGAAGGCATCTGGCCTACACCAAAGATCATTTTCTAAATTCTTGACTCCTTCGAGAAGAAGCCATCCCCATGTGGAGCCACTGTTAGCCCCTATGAATTTTTTGACAAAGCAAACAAGGGGCTAAAATGTTTTTGAGCCTTCAAGGAATGCATTTCCCTTTGGAAACACATCATCCTTGAAGCCTCCTTTTACCTTGTCCATTCCCTTTGAAAAGGCCTCACTGATTGTAAAAAAATATGCTAAAAAAGGCCTGCATTTGCCCTTGTATCCCTGCAGGGTGTCCCATTTTAACCCTTTTTCTTTTGTCAAAATTCTCCTTCTACCCCCCCCCCGAATCCCTTCCTAAATCTTCTATATCACCCTTCTTCCCTCCTAAGCCTCACAAACACCCTTTGTTTGGCCTAGAAACTCCTTTTCCCTCCTATCGTTTCCCTCTTTTAGCCTTAAAATGAATTAAAATGGGCCAAAAAACCCATATTCTTCACATTTCTGGTTTAGCACCTTTCGGCCAGCCCCCTCGACCTTTTCTCCACATGACCTAGTGCCAGAACTAGGCGCTAGCCCAAAAATTGCTTAGCGCGATTGTATATCGGGCGCAATACCCGCTGTCGATCTATACAGATCCGACAGTCTTCGCAGATCAGCATCGCACCCGTGGCCCACCTCGTTCATCGCTCTGATCACATATCCACCGTCCGTTCAATCCGCAAATCAACGATCAATAGTTCATCTGCCCCGGTGGCCCCCGTGCCAAACACTGTGCAGAAAACTGCCAGTTTCTATCACACCGCCTTTGGAAGGTGAGTGGTATTTTTTCATTTCAGAGTGATTCCATTCACCGCCCGACGCGTGGGTCTGTGCACTATTTGAAAACCGCCCTCCATCATGTGTTATAGTTAAGTCATGGACCCGACGCGATATGCATGTACACCGTCCGATCTAGAGCTGTCCATCTAAAGGTGATTGTGCCACGAAGTTGCACGGGGGATAGTCCAAGGCAAAGGGATCCCAGGCCCACCATCAGTGGCCCTTCGATTCATTTTCAGCCATCGATCTCCTCCTGAGATTGGACGGTCCAGATCAGATCACCCCCGCCTTTGACTGTTTCCCCCGCCAATACTCCACGTCATCCATTCTCATCACTTTTCCCATTTTCTTGATATTGCGCCACCTATCCTCCAGGTTTTCACCACGTGTTCTCCGCCACCCCTGGTCTATAATTAATCCATTTCTCTATTTTTCGTCATTATGCGTCCATTCCCACTGTTTCCACCATACTGTGACACCATTCTACAAGCCTTCTACTACATTTTTCGCCATTCTTCCATAGTTCCATCATCATTCTGCAGGCCATCAAAGCGTCCTTTCCCCTCTAGCATGGATTTCTTGATGATTTTTGTGTGTTTTGCAGGGTTTCAGGTGGCGAAAGCCTCCTCTATTCACAATCACTATTACAGTGGCACAAAACGCAGGAAAAGACCATCTTCAGAGACTGAAATTATGGAGAAAAATCCTGGGAAGATGTTACGACATAATGCTCATTAAAGGAATAGATTTAAACTCTATAAAACTTGTCCAGAGCCATTAAAGCGTATATTTCGCAGACAAAGGCAATCATGGAGTGGCAAAGAGTATCAGTAAGAAAGCAGAGAGTTTAAGGCCTGTAATTGAAGATTGTGAGCCTTGATCTAATAATTTAAAGGCAAAGTACCAGATCGAAGACCTCATGAATCACACAGGAGGTCTAGTGAGCAGAAAATGATATCATCAAGGTTTCACATCAGCATAATGTCTCCCCCTGAGAAAGGACACGGTACTCATTACTGTTTCAGTCTACATTGTGTCAATGAGAAGTTTTCTAGCCCGGACAACAGCCCTATCCTATCAGAAGCATTCGTTACATGGTATGGCAGACCCAAAGTCATTGATCTGTTTTTGTTCATCTCACCAGAGTGTTGTAAAGATATTACAAAAAGTACATCAAAGTCAATACCTAGAGTAAATTGCAGCCTGATGAAGACCACTTGTTCATCCAAAGAGTACCAGAGATAAATGCCCAGAATTTAAAACAGAATGGGGCCTCGGCCCTCTTCCTCTGCTGAGTTTTAATGCTACATTTAGTTTCCATCTACCCCTCTGTCTCTCATTCAACTATAAATTTCATGAAGAAAGTCATTGTAAAGGTTGTTGATCGGATATCTGAGAATTGCAAGTTGTTTCTCTTGAGACATGTTCTTTGTGTAAAGTTGTAAGATAGGCTAAGGAAGATGTTTTCAGACTGAATACCAAGCTATTGGTAATATTCTACTTGACTGGTGTTGCTCTTTAATATGACAAACACATTTCTTTGGATCCTGATTTAAAGCAGCAGTGATGTTTCTCTGTCTTTTGTCTATGTTTTCCTTTTAGTTCATTACATTTCATTTCTACTGGCTCGCATCAGAAATCTGACATGGGATTTACCCTTGTTAGGTACCCTATGTTTCTGCTCTCCTTGCCTTCAATGTTTTCTGTTGAATGTGTTATCTGAGGAGTGATTTAAAACTAATTTAACCAGTGTAGTGGTTCCATATGCTGCTAGCTGATGTATGAATTAATGAGTCAGTTCTTAGATGTGCTTGGTAGGTTTTAATTGAATGAATTGGGATACTGGGAGTCTATAACTCTGTCTCTATCTCACTAGGATCCTTTTCAGTTAATTTAATACTTCTAAGTTCCCCTGAGATGGAGACCGAAGCATTGAAAGTTCAAAGTCTCTCTCTGATCTCAGGTTTTCACCTTTGTATCCAAATATTTAATGTTTCCTTGTCTAAAGAGTTAGCCTTTAGGTTCTGGATCACAGGTTGTTCAATGGCATGTCGTGTCCCTGGGTCTGATTCCTGAAGGTCACCTTGGGGGTTTCCTTTCTTTCACCTTCTCTCTTACCATCTCATGCCACACTATCATCTTTAAGATCCAATGCTTTAGATGACTAGCCCAACTGAAAGCCTACATATTGAATAGCAAGTAAACCCTTTCCTGACTCCATTTCCCAATGGTCTTGATGTTCTCTGAATCATCCCTCCTTTTCCTAAAATCCTCTTTGCTCACCCTTGTCTCATACTGAACCTTCTTTCCTAATTCCCAACAACCAAACAAACAAAATCAAACAAACAAACCCGGAGCCTATAACTAGCCTAATATCTTAACTTTTGAGCTTCAAAGACATAAAAACTTTGCTAATATAGAGAGATCCCTCTCTGGACCCAGGAGGGCTAGATCCTGAGGTTTGAAAGTGGTTCTGATGTTGTCTCATCTTTTGGTCTTGCCAATCTGGCCAAAACATGGGAACCCCAACATAATGGTGACTCCACGGGGAATCTGAGAGTCTATAGCTAATAAAATTTGTTTGTCTCCCATTGTCGTCACCAACATAATGGTGACTCCACTAGGGAAATTCTGAGTATTTTCCATCTCATTACATCACAAGATCCTCAGAAACCTAAAATATCATCTTATGATATGTTATGTTTTGATATATGATTTGTTTAGACATATAGATTTCTTTGGTTATTTATCTAAGATTGCAATTTTTTTTTAGTACACGATGTTCCTGATCGAGAATCCCACCTCTTTCCTTGACAGGCCTCTTAGAAGAGCATTGTACTTCACTTTCACATTCAGGCTTTAGGCCAAGCTTCATTTTTCATCTATAGTGCAGATCCTGTTGAGGGTTGAGTTGTGTTGCAGGTTGCAGCAGTGGATAATATCTTTGGGTCACTTCAGTGCTCATTTTTAGTGGATAAGGGTTCCTTTACATTGGGAAAATAGTAAGGAATGCCCTTGAGCCTTATTGTAGCATTTGGCACCAGACCACTTATTTATTTGCCCCTACATCACAATTTCTGTCTTGGACTACATTATTTTGAGGGAGGAGTTGCAGGGTGGTTTCAATACACCATTTGGAGAGAAGGTTTTCTAGTGAGGGGATCAACCTTTCATCTTCTTGCTATATCATATCAGCCACAACTTTCCAGATCTACTGTTGTAGTGAATCTTCAGCCCTAGGGCTTTGATTCCTATCTTGTACCTTGGTGTATTGCTGAAAACCCTTTGGGGGTACTTTTCTGAAGGTTGTATAGAGCCTAGATCTACATTTGTTGTATATTTTAAGGCATATAACAGCCATAGATATTCTTATGTTCATTTTCTATAGTAGTGCACTTTATGACTACACTGTAGCAGTCTTCCAACATTTTGATATATAGTAGCAACACCTCTTTTGAGGGTTTTGTACATTGGAGGCTTGTTATATCTTGTTGTACATTTTGTGGCCCACTATTTTACACTTATATGTTGTTGTTATGATTAATGGAATTTCTCCATATTGGCCTCATATTTTTATATGATGTTTTACACTGCTATTCATCATTTTGCAGTATATTCCTGCTTTTCCCATTTGGAAATATTACAAACCCTCAGGAAAAAACAAACCTTTCAGGGGAAGGCCACTTTTCTGAGACTTTTCGTCTCGAATTACGCCATGTGCGGTCAAGGGTTCACGCACCTCCTTCACCAGGACATCCCATTCAAATGGGATGACCATACCCAACAAGTGTTCGACGCGCTGAAAGACACATTGTCTTCAGCACCGCTCATCAGTCCCCCAGACTACAACAATGATTACATCCTATATCTATCATCACCCGAGACTACTTTGGCTGAAGTATTGATCCAGGAGGGCCTAGATGAGAATGAGCACGTAATCTACTATGTCAGCAAAACCTTATCAGACCCAGCATTAAGATATGAACCCGAAGAAAATACTGCCTTAGCACTCATTCATGCAGTCAAAAACCTTCACCATTAAATTATCTTAAAGACCACAATGGTCATTGTGGATATCAACCCCATCAAATATCTGCTCACATGCTATCTAATGAACCACAAGTACGCCTGCTAGATAGTCTTTCTACAATAATATGACTTATAGTTTTTCTCCCCCAAGAGAAAAAAGGTGCTAATTTTAGCAGAGATCATTACATACCTCCAAATTCATACCAAAGGATCACCAGTAAATGATTCTCTACCAGATGAACATCTCTTCTTTGTAGCAACCGATGACCCTTGGTACGGAGATATCCTCCTCTTCTTACAAACCCAAAATTTCAAAACCCACGTCACTCGAGATGACCATTGGTGCATTCACCATCAGGCCTCCCGATACCTCCTTATGGGAGATGCCTTATAGTGACTAAGCATCGAAACCATTTTACGTCGATTCCTTACTCACAACCAAGCGAAACAAGCCCTTAATGACTGCAACGACGAAGCTTTTGGCGGCCTTCTCTCTAGAATGGCCACTGCACAAAAATTCCTACGAGAAAGTTATTTCTAGCCCATGTTGTTTCGCGACTACGTTATAGCAGTCAAGAGGTGGAACTAATATCAGTGTTTTGCGCATTAAGAAACATCCCCTCCCGCTCCCCTGCACCTTATCATCGTCATTGGTCCCTTTCACAAATGGGGGATAGAATGCATGACTTGCAACCCTGCTTCTTCGGGAAATCACGAATTCATCATCGTGGCTATTGATTATTTCACCAAGTGGGCAGAGGCTATGCCCACATATGAAAACACCGTAGAAACAGTCGTGCAATTGTTGTTTAACAATGTCATTGCCTGGTTCGCCATTCCCAAGGAGTTAGTCTCCAACCATGGGAAACACTTTGAGAACGAATTTTTCCTGGAGTTATCACACCATCTCAGATTCACCCACGAATTCACAACACCATACTACCCCCAATCCAATGGATAGGTAGAATCTCTGAATAAATTCCTCAAAACTAAGTTACAATGCATGGTGAATAACCACAAAACCAATTGGCACCACATGTTTTTCTATGCACTGTGGGTGTATCGCACGACTGTGAAAACATCTACTAGTTTCACCCCCTTCCACTTAGTATACGAATTCGAAGTCGTGATTCCCATAGAACACAAGATCCAGAATTTGCATGCTACCATTGAACTCCTCGATGATACCCAACCTCTAGAACAATGTTTAGTACAGCTAGAGTTCATTGACGAAAGCTAACGACATTTGTTGTAACACGAGAGTTAGTCCTCCACTACAAGGTCGCAAAATATGCCCTAGTGCTAGGGAAGTTCAAAAATTTGTGGAAAGTGTTGGGGCAAAAGAATTTCCTGTCATTTAATTGTCAACCCATGGGTTTCGTAAACTTGTGAAGCATGCGTGTACTCTATGTCCTAGAAATTGTCTTTCAATTTATATCAATCTAACTACAAAATAATGAAAACTAATTCATCCAATATATGAAATAAAATAATGAAAATTAAATTCAACTAACCCATGAAGTCAAATAACGAAAAGAAAGAAAACAAATTCAAAAGAAAATATAGCGCGCGCAATCACACTTGCAAGAATTGAAATTTAAATTTAAGAAACCATTTCAAAACATGTAAAGGAAAAAAAATAAGGTACATTCAATAACTCCAACATCCAATATGAGAGTATGATAGAATCACCCTCTTGAGAAGATGTATAAGCCACCGACTATACTTTAGTCTTTAAATCTAGGAAAGCAATTAAAGAATGCAAAGGGAAAAACTCAATAATTTCATAGGTTAGATATTCGAGGATTTAGAAATATGATAAAATCACCTTCTTGAAATGATCTTTAAGAACACCCAATTATACAATTGAATGAGCATATAAATCTAGAAAACAATGTAAAATCATGTAAAAGAAAAGCTCAAGTATTGCATAGACTGAACATTCAAACACCCAATTTGGAAGAATGACAAGTCACCTTCTTGGCTTGATCTTTCTAAATATACAATTGACTGAGGATCTTAATCTAGAAAACAATGTCAAATCATGTGAAATAAAAGCTCAATGATTTGCATAGGTTGAACATTCAATCACCCAATTTGGAAGTATGAAAAGTCACCTTCTTGGCCTGATCTTTTTAGGATCATTCAATTATACAATGAATTGATAGTTTGATCTAAGAAAGTAAATAATAGAACATGAAAGGAAACTAAATAACAGTGAGCTCTATTGCCTCAAACTTAATCCAATTGGAAAGTATATAAATCTATCCTTTTGAAATTTTTTTAGAAAATCAAAGATTACAAAGTCATTCTAAAATTAATACTAAGAAAGAAAATAAACTTTAATCTATAAAAACAAGTAAATCTCACACATTTTAGGTAGTTGATCTAAGAGTATGAGAGATGGTAAATCGATATGCTCCATATGTAAGCAAAACCAAGTCAAAATAAGCAACATTCATGAGTAAGGTGCCACAATCTAATTCTATATTCAAAGCTTGAACATGACTCCAATTTTACACATGATTTGATAGGGGAAAGCTTCCCCTATTTATACAAAAAGACGAGAAGCTATCTCATTAATGAGAGTCCATGAATCTCTCCCTATATCTCTAGAGTCACAATCCAAATAGGAAGTTATACCGCACATGTCCTCTTAGAGTTACAATACAAATAGGAAATGAGACACATATCCTCATGATCTTCTCCATTCAAATTCGAACATGGCCTTAGGAGGCCACATAAGACCCTTCTAGAAGCTTCATTTTGACCTACACATGGCAAAAAACTCATTCCACTTGTTAGGTATAAGTATGTGCATATTATGTGCATATTATTTTCTAATTTTTAACCACAAATTCACTTGAAAATACTAGGAATTAATAATGTTTGGAAAAACATAAATGTAACCCAATAATTACAATGGTAAGGTAAATGTAGTGAAATGGAGGTGGAGTGAAGGTGATAATATGGGAATATGAGTGAAAATTTAATGGAAGTAAATGACAGTTTCAAGGCTCAACATACCACCCAACTAAATCTATTGCATGTCCTCATACAATCTAACACATTAATTCCTTTTTATCCTTTGAGCTTTGGCTTAACTTTGCATGATATAATTTGATAACTTCATATTTCTGAAAAGTCTTTTACTTGAATTGAAAAATGGTTGGTTCTTGTGTTTCAACCATATTTTGTTGTTGCATTCGATTTTGATCATTGAAATTTGCATAATGATACTTTGATTATTGTTGCAAAGTATATTTCTATTGGATTGCATCATGGTTGGTTCTTGTGTGACAACCATGATTGTGTTTGTATCCAATTATCTTTTAAGTACTTTTGAAAATCCATTGTATTCTCATAATAATAATGTAATAGTTAATATCTTTTGAAAGTATTTGGGCTTTTGAATGTGATATGAATGTGAAAAAATATGAAGATGAATGTACCCCCCCCCCCCCACCCCCTCAACTGATGGTATTAGTAAAGAAATGAGGAAAATAAGTGTTTTTATTCCAAAAATTATTATTCTAGCTTTTCAAGGAATTCTATGGTAAAAAGTTAGAAAATGACATACCTTAACTTACCCTTTGGAAATGGATGAATTGCATGTGTGTACTGAAGAGTGTGGCTGTTGATGTTGTTGGATCATGAAGTATGTAAAACAAAGGAATTTGATATGCTTCCTTGTTCTCTTTGTGTTGATGATAAGATTGGGATCTTTATTTTTGTTGATATAAATTTATTCCTACTACAAACTACTGAAATGATATAGTCTTCAATCGTTACAAAATCTGATGGTACAATTCTAGTCATGTGAATAAATGTCTTGATTTCGAGCATGAAGAGAAGTCATTGGATTACCGACCATTGATGAATGTCGTTAACCAATATGAGGCAAACTCACCATTAATATCAATGAGTTCCAAGGTACCTAACTACATCTTGCGAAGTGCGAATAGATGGGCTGATGTTGAGCCACCTGCAAGATCTGACGATCAAGGGACATTGATGTGTTCCCAAGATTGTCAGTGAGAGAACTTGTCATTAATGAATACAAGCCTCAAGGTACTAATAAGGACTCTAGTCTTGGACCTTGATAATGTGCTGATGTAGACAGGCCAAGACTTGTTAGAAAGGAGGCTTTGAGGAATCCTCCATCATATAACGCAAGCATGAAAGAATAATTTTTGAAGGACTACGGATGAAAAACTTTGCAGTGGATCAAGGTTTATTTGACAGAATGAAAATGGAAATGAAATGAATCAGCTTTGTAGAGGAGCTGAATGGTTTTATTGCCAGGTTAGTGAAACCAAGGCGGAAAAATATAATGACTGGGGAAAAAAATGAGTAGTGAGGGAAAATGAGACGAGGATTTTATGGAATGACTAAGTGGAAATGCAATAGAAAATGTAAAGGGAAATGAGGTGAATGTTTTTTTACTGAGGAAGCATGGATGAAATGGAGACACTGGCATCTTAAAGGCTTGCAAGTGTTGGATCTAATTTTCATTAGCATGTACTTATGCATTGATGTTTCTTTATTTTTTGCTGATCATCTTCTTGTAAAAGAAATGTGGTCTCTGAGAGAGACACTATTCACTTGTAGTCATATGTCCTTCCTCCTGGAACCTGCAAAATAAAACTACTACTTCTTCTGCAATGGAATGTAAGATTTTCAAAAGAGGGAAGTGATCAATCTCTCTGGTTATGACATTTACACAAAAAAACTGAGAATTGGTACTAATAAAACAAGTTCACCAAGGAAAACCAAAAAAAATTATACCTGTTTCGAAATTAGTGCCTCAAGTTACCTTTTTTGTCTTTTCATAAATTTATTCAATTTTTTATGTTTCAAACTTTGATGATAGTTTTATCATTATCTAGATATTGTTGAGATATTTCCAATGACGATTGAATCGTCGAAATTCGATGTCGGATGAGAACGTTAGGCTAATTTAAAATTTGGGTGAAACAATGAAGTTTTTTAGCTGCAGAATTGGTTTAGCTGCAGAATGTGCACAATTTTGTAGCTAAAATCCTAAAAAGAAAGTTAATTATACATGGCTATGAAAATAATCAGTCTTGTCATTTAAATCAATCAGTACCTCCTCTAGAAAAACGCACAATACCCTACTTATTTTATTGATGCAATATATATATATATATATATATATATATATATATATATATATATATATATATATATATATATATATATATATATATATATATATATATATAATTTTTTTATTTTATTTTATTTTAACAAAAATCCATTGTTGGTGAATACTAATACTTGATTCTTACATAGAATATGTTTCCCTTAAAAAAAAAACGAAAATTTGGTAATAAACTAAATGCATTGGGAAACTTGAACCATCATAAATTTATTCACACAACTAGGTTGCAAAGTAGAATATAAATTAAATATTTGAATCTGTTTGAGCTTCCTCATGTCAATCTAATATTTCTTCATCAAGTTATCCCCTCCAAACATTTAGCACTTCTTGAAACATCTCAATCAGAAAAACATGTTCAAATCATCCCTCACATCATAGTTTTTTTTAAAGTCAAACAAATACATTCAGAATTTGCTATCGATATGTTGCATTGCATTATTAAACAAAAAATCATTTGCCAATAACTGGAAGGATGATTGCGAACATGTTTTTTTTTTCTTGGAAAATTTAGCATCCCTATCTATTTCTTCCATCGGTTTGCAACCAGCTCTAACTATATCACTAGTATGCCTTCCAAAGAACTTCTTTAGAGATCTAAAATGGAATGACCTGCAAGAAATTTCCCAAAAGAAGAATTTTTGTTACAACAGTGAGAAAATAATTCGTACAGAGCTTCTCTTCATCAACCAAAGGGCTCCGAGCTTGGGAAATGTCAATATCTGTTTGCGATAAATCATTTGGCAAGTTTGAGATGTAAAATTGTAATTCAAGATGGTAGCATGTGGTGCAAAGTTCCCATTTTTCTCTACCCTAAAATCGATGGCTGTATCCTCTGAAAATATTTTTTGTTGCAGCTGGAAGCATTTTCTAGCCATGATCATCATGTTGTGGCTGCATTGTGCTTGCAGTTCCTTCCTGCATAATGGGAGCCACTGTATAAATTGTATCTGCAATGGTTGCCAAAAACAAAATATTGTTCCTCTAAACTACGAATTTTTCAAATGATTCTGCAAATTACATTCACACAATCTCAATTTTGTTCGCAGATGTAAAATTTAAACTCTTCATCTGTTGGCTTTGTGCTACAATATCAATGGGGTTTTGGCTGCTGTGTTTTCTTACAGTGTTTCTAGTTTGATTGTTAGTTCTAAGCACAAAAACCTGCATTCCAATCTCATTGAAATTGATCTTGAGACTTATCCTCAGTAAGCCACATGTTGTTCTCATAGATAGAGTCCCAATCATTGGAAATGGCTTACACAGATTGAAATTGTGCAGTGGATAATTTCGTAAAGAACAGACAATTCAGATTTTTCAATTTGCTAAATTCTATTTTCCTTGATCAAACCCACCTAAATTTCTTTTGGAAAATTTAAATCTAGAGATTAATTGAGAAATTATTTTCAGATGTTACCTTCTGCCTCTTTGCAACTTTTAAAATCCATTTTTAATAACTGCTACATGCACTTCTTCTTTTTATTTACAAGTTTTGCCAAAGCGAGCATGGATTGGGGATTTATTTTTTAATTATCTATTCAATTCGATGAAACGATTAATTGAATGATACTAATGGATCTGCCTTTGTTTCGAATCCATGTTTTCTTGTTTCGTTCAGCCCTTTGTTTTTTATTTTGTTAAATTTTTTTATGTTTTTATTCTTTTTTATATTTTTTTTAATTGTGTGTTTTGTTTTTGTTTTTTTTTTTTTAATGTTTGGTTTTGCTAAAAAAATTACATATGTTACATTTTAAAAATAAAATAAAATATGTACATATATATTTTATTTAAACAAACAATTTAAAAGAAAATTAATTTTACGATTTGATTTTGGTTTATATATATATATATATATATATAATTTTAAAGTTTAAAATCAAATCAAATTAAATCAAATGATGAAAATAGAAGTTAGCTGCAGAATTGCATTCTGTAGCTAATAATTTGTTTTAGATTTTATGATATACTAACAAAAAATTTATTTTTCTGATCCTCCAAGTCACACGAAGTGCAAAAGGAGAGCATACTCGAGATTTTCTTATTTTGTTAGAATAATCAAGATTTTATCAATCAATTCCTCTGTAAAAATAAAATAAAAATGAAAACGATCGATCTCATACCTTACATTATTTCTCGTGATCTTCGCTTGTGCTCCTTGTTCTTTATTGCAGATCTTTTATTCCAAGGGCTAGTAAATGGGTGGTTCTTATTGCACCACAAAACATCAAATTTATACTAAAAATATAAAAACTTATTTTTATTTTTCCCACCTATCTAAAAAAAAACTATTTTTTTATTTTTAAGTATAATCATGCTTCCAATGAAGCCATTTACGGATTAGAATTTTTGAAATTCTCATATCCAAAATTGAAAAATGTACCTGATGGTTTGTATGGATATGCGAAATCGACTTGTCCTTTCGATTTGCCACAAGGGTCTCTTGAGGAAATGATGAATATTGTGGCATAATCGCTTTCTGATACCATTCCTCAATGTAAGTTTTGGGATGCATTCTAGATCCTCTGTCCATAAATGGTTAGTAAAAATTAAAAATAAAAAAATAAAATACACTCTAGACTGAAAGCTAGTTCCTATGCACACTTCACCGGAAACAACGCCAAAATGTTGGGGCAAAAGAATTGTCTGTCATTTAATTGTCAACCTGGGGGTTTCTTAAACTTGTGAAGCATGCATGCACTGTATGTGCTAGAAATTGTTTTTCAGTTTATATCAATCTAAATACAAACTAATAGAAACCAATTCATATAATCTATGAAATCAAATAATGAAAATGAAATTCAACTAGCCTATGAAGTCGAATAACAAAAAGAAAGAAAACAAATTCAAAATAAAATATAGCGTGCGCAATCACACTTGCAGGAATTGAAATTTGAATCTAAGAAATCATTTCAAAACATGTAAAGGAAAACAACTAAGGTAAGTTCAATCACTCTAGCATCCAATATGAGAGTATGATAGAATCATCTTCTTGAGATTATCTAAAAGCCATCGATTATACTTTAGTATTTAAATCTAGGAAAGAATTTAAAGCATGCAAAAGGAAAAACTCAATAATTTCATAGGTTATATATTCGAGCATTTAGAAATATGATAAAATCACCTTCTTGAAATTATCTTTAGGAACACCCAATTATACAATTGAACGAGGATCTAAATCTAGATAACAATGTAAAAGCATGTAAAGTCAAAGCTCAACAATTGCATATGTTGAACATTCAATCACCCAATTTGGAAGTATGAGAAGTCACCTTCTTGGCCTGATCTTTCCTATTATACAATTGACTGAGGATCTTAATCTAGAAAATAAGGTAAAAGCATCTAAAACAAAAGCTGAATGATTGCATGGGTTGAACATTCAATCACCCAATTTGGAAGTATGACAAGTCACCTTCTTGGCCTGATCTTTTTAGGAACATTCAATTATACAATGAATTGATAGTTTGATCTAAGAAAGTAAATAACAGAACATGAAAGGAAACTAAATAACTGTGAGATCTATTTCCTCAAACTTGATTCAATTGGAAAATAGATAAATCTATCCTTTTGAAATGTTTTTGGAAAATCAAAGATTACACAGTCATTCTAAAATTAATACTAAGAAAGAAAATAAACTTTAATCTATAAAAGTAAGTAAATCCCACACATTTTAGGTAGCTGATCTAAAATTATGAGATATGGTAAATCGAGATGCTCCATATGTAAGAAAAACCACATCAAAATGAAGGAACATTCATGAGTAAGGTGCCACAATCTAATTGTGTATTCAAAGCTTGAGCATAACCCCAATTTTACACATGATTTGATAGGGGAAAGCTTCCCCTATTTATACAAAAAGATGAGAATTTATCTCATTAATGAGAGTCCATGAATCTCTCCCTATATCTCTAGATTCACAATCCAAATAGGAAGTGATAAGGCACATGTCCTCTTAGAGTTACAATACAAATAGGAAATGAGACACATATCCTCATGATCCCATGATCTTCTCCATTAAATTCGAATTTGGCCTTAGGAGGCCACATAAGACCCTTCTAGAAGCTTCTTTTTGACCTATACATGGCAACAAACACATTCCACTTGTTAAGTATAAATATGTGCATATAATTTTCTAATTTTTAGCCAAATTTCACTTGAAAATACTAGGAATTAATAAAGTTTGGAAAAACATAAATGTAACCCAATAATGAAAATGGTAAGGTAAATGTAGTGAATGGAGGTGGAGTGAAGGTGATAATATGGGAATATGACTGAAAATGTCATGGAAGAAAATGACAATTTCAAGGCCCAATAGAAAGGACCCTACATCATAAAACATTGTCTCCTTAGGGGGGCATAAACCTTGATAGAGCTGGACAGAACATGCCTCAGCAACCCCGTCAACGGCCTTACCTCAAGAAATTCTACCCATAAGCACCAAGATGGCCTACCCCTAGATTCAAGGCACACAGACCAAAAAATTTAAATTTTTGACCAAAAGACTTGTAAAAAAATATGCTCTAGTGTCACAATGGATTATCAACCCGACCATTACATTGGATTTGCTCATGGAGCATCGTGATGGTCTCAAAGTTTATTAGTATCCGCCTGGGTCATCTACCACCATGACTGATCACCATTTTGCACCAATGGTGTATGCATCAGTTCAACAACAAACAATCAGGTAGAATATGATATCGTCATTTGACTTATGTGTGATGCCCTCAATTAGGGCATACGCCATATGCATATCTACCTCGATTCCGAGTTAGTGGTGTCATAGTTAAACCAAGAATTTGAGATACAAGATTCACATCTATTTAGAAAATACTTGCATGCAAAAATATTAAGCCGATATTTTGATCACATTACATTCACACATGTACCACGAAATCAAAACCAAACAGTTGATCGCATAGATAACAATATTCTAAACTCGAATGCATCTCGGATAAACCATCATACATTAAAAAAAAAAAACATAGAAAACATAGATGTCCATCAGCAAATCATAATACATAAAAAATACCAGGGGGCACACCATGTAGAGGGAAAAAACTATCTCTCTCATATATATGAAAAAATATATGTGTCTGGGTACAAAAAATCGTGTCTCTAACCCGTAAATTAGCCCAAAAGATACAAATACAAAATTCGACAAAAATAAGGAAAGCATCATAATAACGGGTGCTTTCCCTGTGTACAATATAGACTCTAGGGCAGTCCTCCCCGAGGTGGGGCACCTGGTTCCATAGTCTCTCTCAGTACCAACACTGGAGTCGTCGTCAAAACAGAGATCACCACCCGATGTAAAGTCGGCCAATAGCCCCTCTCTTGTGCCATCAATGTCTCTAACCATGCACCATTAAGGTCATCCATGAAGCCTCGAGTAGGCATCCCCTATGTCAAGTGGTCCACTCAACCCCATGCATCCTCTAACACCTGAGCTCCGACCTCCAAAGCAACCACCTGCTCTGTCAACTAAGCAATACGAGCCTCTACTACCTCGGCATGAGCCCGCTCAGCAATAGTCTCAGCAACAGTCGAGCTGCTACCCTCCCCCGAGTGACTAGCCTCACCGCCAGGTTCTCCACCCTGAGGCTATGTTGGAGCCCCTCCTTGTCCCCCACCTACACAAGTAACACCTCAAGGCCGCTGAATCGGCTAATGTCCCACCAACCAAGAAATGTGACATTCGACCTCACCAACATCTGCAAGAGTAACAAAAATATGTTAGTGCCGCCACAATACACATATAAAACACAAATATTCAATTAAATGTAGAATAAAACACAAAAACATACATGTTGGCCTTCATGCATACCCAATAGGAAGACCCATGTCTGGGTCTCCCCGAAATTCCATCTCTGCATAAGGGAACGACAAAAAAATCTAAGGATTGGCCTCAAACCAAGCCTCCATGGTGGCATTCCAATAGCGCCCCACTCTACCTCCATCTCAGTGAGGCATCACAGGGGACCACCATCTAATGCAAGGCTCCTGGGGCCCCCCAGCAGGCACAACCACCACAGGTCTTAGCAGCACTACTCACTCATACATAATGTTGCATAGAATGTTGGCATATGCGAACAACTTCGATCCATCCCGGACATTGGAAAGTTGAGATAGCATCCTGTCATAGAAAAAATGATAAAAATCAAAAAACTGTCCTGCCCTCAACCAACGTAAAAAAACTATCTATTTCCCCGACAAACGATGGGGCAAAGACGACCCCGCCAGTCATACAATAGCAACCAGAGCACACCGCTCGGCCAGGTCAGTCACAGAAGTGATCGAGATGCACCCCTATGTAAGGGGTGCCCCCTCACAATGGCTCGCTCAAAACCGGCTCAAGATCCACTCTCCTAAGGGTAATTTTATAAGTAAGTGCCTCTCCCTGAGGCAGCAACCTGATATCCATCTCAAGATGGATAGTATGGTCATGCCCCCGTAGCACCATGAACTTGCATCGCATGTTCCAGCATCATATTAGGTAACGCAGAAGACGATCTTGTGATCGTAGGAGGTCATTCTCCATAAATTTGAGAATACCCCAATGCGGAAACTACTGTTGCACATGAGCATTAGTGGCCAAAGCATCCTAGAGATCAGGCCAATCCCTCTCCCTCCACAACATCCCGCCATCAAACAGTTACACATCAATGACACTAAAACACCAAAAATTTCCAAAATTTCCAAAAAAAATTCAAAAAATTAGCTTCGGCCCTCCGTGCGCCTGTTCCTCAGACATGCGTGGGGAGAGCGCATTTTTTTTTCTCGCAGATGTGACAAGGGCATGCCCAAAGCTAGTACAGGTGCAATAATTTCAAGCAAAACCTTTATTTTTGCATAAAAGTTGCACGCATGTGCCTTGATCACCCACACGACCAAGGAAAAAACTTACCTAGGATCCGTAAAATCCCATCCTGCATGGACCTTAGCACTGACACACTAAAAAAAATAAAATGCAACACGTTATGTAGCCTACTTGGCTCAAAATTAGCTATTCCCAGGTACTCAGGCTAACCGCAACGGCAAGAATAGCTCCACAAACACCTCTGACCTCTCAAAACTACAAACACTAAAATGAAACAAATCAACTGAATTGAGCCATATTCACCTATATGTCGCCCTTTTCAGAATATTTGGAGGGCCATTATGAGAGCTCATCAGGCCAAATTGCAGGACTGAAAACAACATTGTGATCAACACATCATAACGCCCAAAGGAGGTACCACACATTCGCACCTTCGAAAATCAGTGCCGACAGGTATGCCCTCTCTCATCTTATTTTTTAGCACATGTCTTTCAATAATATTTGAAAGAGGAATATTATTTTACTTGTGGTATTTTTTTTTCAGGTGTCGTGCAAACCAGTCATCACTCCATCCACTAAAAGTTCTAGAGCATGTATCATTCTACCCTCATCATGATAGAGTCCCAGGAGAACTCTACATATCCTAACATAATTTATCCATAAGAAATTAACCATAGGTTCCAAGCACCCGACCGTGTTTATCATCACCCCACCTTGCACATGATAAACATCCTTGTTGATCGGTAGAGCCTCCCCTCCATGGTGTCTGTCACCCAAAGTAGACCATGTATCACATAAATCATGACACCATGGCCATACCACTTTAGTCCAGGAAGCACCTCATGCCCATTCACCCACCATGCATTAGGTCATGTTTTACCATATCAAAATAAAACCCCTTTCTTGGACTACCAGGATTTTCAAGCAGATCGAAAACACAATGTCGCGCCTCTTATTTGGCCTACCATACCTCCATATGCATAGCCAATTTGTGACATTTTCCATTTGCTTCATCAACCCCACACATGATGCCAACCAATGGGCCCCCCACCCTTAGCAAAATACCTTCCTCACAACATCAGTGAGAGTACACTTTCAGGTTTTGGGGCACTCATCTCTGTGTTTTGTTCAATCCAAACCCCATTACTTCATTCTTTTGGCAAGTGTACAAAGACCACAAACGGTGCACTATGTCCCCCATTCATCTATCCATTTTTTCTCCCATAGAAGAAGTCCCTGGTCACCCTTGGTTGGAGTATGACACTCTTCATGCATAAGCCACCATGACATTCATAACCGATATATACCCACCCTGGACGTTCTATCAAATCCAGGGATTTCCACATCAAAAATAGCTATCACTACTGCCAAGATGCTTTTTATACTCTGACTTTGGGCCACTGAATCCCCATCATCAATTTTCAGTCACCCCTTGCCATCATGCCTATGTTAAACATATCACATGCATGATCCTGATCCCATGCATGATTTACTCTCTCATTTGGTTGAGGCTTCCTTGTTGTCGATGTTAACACCTATTTTCCAAAAAGGAAGTGGTACCTTGGATCACCCTTCACCACAAACGGGACATCCTCAGGCGCCACTGTGGGAGGCATCATTGCCCACAGATGTCATCAATCCTCCTGACATTTGACTACAACACAAGCTTTCATGTCAAGATGGTATCATACCGTACAACAATTACACTTTGATCAAGTTCATCAAATACCTGTGCCTTTATAAGAATCTATTTTTGCAATGCTTACACAGAAAGATCCCAGTCATACACACATGCATATGATGCAGATTTATATTCCATACCAATTTTACACATATGGGTACCACATTCCACCTATTTTCAAAGAAAAAACACCCATAAGGGCTTTAGCACTCGTCTTCATCAACCAGCAGATCACTATGATACTAGTGACATAGACAGAATCTGTATCCATCAAATAGATTTGTTTAGCTAGCCAAAGTATCACGAGCATGGGACATGCCCGCCTCGTATAAAAATTGTATTTATTGTATTATACCATTGCTTTCAAGGTTCCCACAGGACATGATCTCTCTTTGACCCGGCGTAAGGTGTCTCCAACTCCGTGTTACATGCAAGTCTCTCTCTCTCTCTTTGCACAGTATAGATAAAATAAACTATAATGTATTTCTTCTATATAGTTCTTCTTAGACCTCCCACATTAGGGGGAAACTGTTATCACTGGAAAATCAGACAAGAAAATATGACATTATTAAATGTCAGGCAAAAGGATTTACAGGGTTGAGGTACATTATATAATCTGAAGAAGTTAAAAAATATCTAAGGTCTAGAAGAAAAATCAAATTGTGCACTCAAGACCATAGCAGAATGCGCCTCCGTGTGCATTTTTCTTTGATAGGCACACCTTTGCGTGCATTTCCCTAAAATATCTGCACAGACCTGAGAGTGGCGGAAGTCACTTTCCGGGACCACAAGGCACACTCCAGGAAATTTATCCCACACTTGAGGCCGCCTATGGACAACCACCCAAGCCTTTTTATGACCTCAAGGTTGCACACAACGGAATCATCCTCCTATCTTGGGTCAGCATCCATCAATGTACCAAGATAGGGAAGGAGAGTTTGAATTATTTTATAAAAGGCCTCCAGGAGATGAACAAAGGGAGATCGCATTGTTATGCTGACCAAAATTTCCCCAATAAATCCAGCAGTGCGTGATCCAGAGTAGAGATAGAGGGGATTTAGTTTTTGGTCATCTAACAACTCCAATCCTTTAGAGTAGAGAGATACTTTGCGCCAAGGAAGCTCGGAGGTAAATAAATCCTTGCATCCAGTCTTTTAACTCCATAGTTCTAAGGGCCCCTTGGAAAGTGGGTAAACATTTAATCCTTTATTCCCAATAGCACTCAATAAGAGGGGACGTAAGAATCACATTTGGATTATTGACGTTGTTTGACTCTATTGAGATCTTTTATGTTATATGTTTAATTTAGTTTTTGTTTTCTCCCTATATGTGCATGCTATTTCCTTATCTAGTATTTTTTCTGTTTTGGCATGTTCACTAACTTTCTAAATCCCTTGATTATCTGCCTATGACGAGGAACTTTAGAGGAAACAATCAATCCTCTTAAGAAAGTGTGTATTGGTACATTTGTGGACCAAATCCACCAACACAGTATCTCTTGAATCATGAAATGCATTACAAAAAAAAAAAAAAAAATTGTATACAATATTTTTCTTAAGAGAAGCCTTTATCAGTTTTTGAAAATTCTTCTCCATCTCCTTAGAATCTGCACACAAAGATAGTCTAAAACAAGAAATGATGAAATTTATAAAATAGGTTCTAAATATTCATTCTAATCTTCCAATATATGACTCCTGTGAAGAAACTCAATGATTTTTTTTGTTATTTATCTCTTTTTTGAAAGAAAACCTCTTTTGTTTTTTTAATACTGATCTCCATTTCGTTGGAAAATAATATTGATGTTAAATGCTAAAATAGTAAAAAATGTAGCAAAGCCCCTGCAGCCGAAACACAAAAAGCTTCCTTTAAATACTATATATTCAATTCTTGAATGTTGAATATGCAATACACTAAAGGAAACTTATCGTAGCCATATAAATGGATTTAAATAGGTCTGGCTTCAGATTGAGGGGGTTAAACTTTTTATTGTGTGGAAGCACAATGAATTCACTATGCTACTTCCTTCTTCAGAGAAAGTGCAACAATTGAGCGTAGTGATTTCATCACTAGCATACCTCCAACCATATCCCATACTTTTGAATGTATCAAACAAGTGGAATATAACCCTTGAATCATCAATTACCTATTAGAAAACATTTTTCCAAATTGCAAACCCCCCTTCTTGAAAATTATCACCTACAACAAAATCACATGGAATTTCATTTGCATGTATTTGACCAGGTGTTAAAGTCTATGAGTGAGAAAAATGGTTAAGAGGTGATGTTAATAATCTCAAATACCTTCTTGGGCCTCCATAGATAAGAAATTGTTCCAAAAACCTTGATATTCTATCAAATCTTAATGCCTTTGAGAGTAGCGCAGAAAAAAAAGTGCATCGGTGAAGGAATATGTGTGAAACTAACTAGTTGAGCATCCTCTTGAAAATTTTGAGATGAATTTTGAGGTATTAAACATAAAAAAAACTTCTAGAACCTGTAGGTCTTCAAGGTACAAGAAACTTTAGCAATTGTGAAAGTGAAGGAAGTGTGCTACTAACATCCAGAGCGCCATAGGAGAAGACATGATGACCTCAATGACTTGTTGGAAGTGAAATTGGGACTTTAAAACACTCCATGTGATATAAAATTTTCTTTAGTGTAATCATGACCTTTTTAAGTTAAAAATCCTCAAGCGCAGTGCAAGGAAGAAGCATAGAAAATTTTGACATCTTTGTATTTTCAAATTTTGTCACAAGTTTTAACATAGCTACAAACTAACAAAATTAAATGGCCAAGCTTGACATTGACTATTATAACATAGGACACTAATAGGTAGAAAGAAGTGGTGGGGTATGATAAATCAGTATGGGCACCCAGGTGTGTTGCATGCCATGCATGTGAAGGTGCCTAACAATGGGCATGACCACCTAGAAAGTTACAACAATGGACAAGTTGGATAAGTGTTTGAAAGGGGTCAACCTAAACTTAAGTTTGAGAAAGAGTGCATCTAAGTAAAGGATGGTCACATGATGGACACACAATGAACTCACCAAGTTTGTAGTGAGTGGTGTGAAGTTTCAATTTTGACGAAGCAAATAAGTTAGAGGAACAAACGAGATGCAAGGTGCTAAAGTATGTGCTTGCCCAGAGCAAGAAAGGTAGTTCATGCATAGGTATATTGTTGAGTTTCTAAGTAAAGGGTGAAATTTGGGTAATTTTCTCTCATGCTATAAATGACTTTGAGTTTTTTGGTTTTGTTGGTTAAGTTTCAAGCCTTAAGGCTATGCACAACTCTTGTAATTATGGTGTTTTGGGGAGTGCATTGGTTAAGTCATGGCTGGCCCATCCCTTATAAATTTGTTTTACAGTATATTAAATCTTTGAAGTTAAAAAATAAAAGGTTAATTTTTGTCGGGAGTTCCCCCTCAAATTTACATGTTCATCTTTCGTTGAAATATATTGTTTAATTTCACTTTTTACATTGAAGTTATTCATATCGCAAGTTGAAGATTGTTAAAAAAGTTAAGTGAATAATTGTCAAAGTATAAAAATGAAATTTTGGCTATTGTGTAGGAATAATTTAGAAGGATTAATTCTGAAAATTTGGTAAGTGATTTCACTAAGGCACATAAGCTAGAGGTGTATATTGAGAGAAAGTAGTTGAGTTCCTTGATACAAAATATCGTCATTGTTTCATGCCCACGGTGGTCTAACTGGTGTGACCATTGTTGAAGCCAAGAAAGTGGAAAATTTTGAGAGAAGGAGGTCCTAAATATTGGTGAGCCCATGTAATAAAGAATGACTATTGGAATTCAAATTAGTGAATATCACGTTGGTGGCCTAACCCTATATGTTAATTTCGGTGGTTTAGTTTTCTAGATTAGGGCTTACTTGGTCCTTCAGGAAACCCTGCTCAACTTTTTTGTATCAAAACACTTGTCAGGTATTTGTTTCACAATGGGGTCTAGTTTAGATACTCCAACCCCCTCCAAAACCTTTCCCATACTTTGATTTTTGAGCCTCCCTCTGGTCACGAGAGCTGTCATTTTAGGAAACCAAGACCACCCCTAGTCTTATTTTTCCATGTGTCAAGTTTTCTTCTTTGCATACTAACAATCGCAATCTGTCACTCCTCCATGTCTAGATTTTGATGTAAATGTCATAACTATGCATTCCCTTTAAAAAAATATTGGGTAATTCATGATGATAGTTATTCTTTGTTGACAATAACTATCCAAATTTCAAAGATAGAGAATGCACATGTTGTGAAGACAAGTTTAGGCATGCCTTGATGACACATATTACAAGCCTTGATCTAATAGATTACATATTTATTTGTGGAAGTCAACTGTCGAACTCCTTGTCAGAGTGAATTGTATAACCCCTTGTGACAAGAAATTGCACAATAAATTATGGAAGTAAATCGCACACTCCCTTATGGTAGAAAACTTCACACTTCACTAAGATAGCCAAATGCGTAGTCTCTTGTGCAAGTGAACTATGTTATTCCTTGAGACAATCAAATGTGCATTCCTTAAAACTGGGAAGGGAACACTTCTCGATGAGAGTCAATGTGAACTTCTAGGTGGAGATGTGGCACTATCTTTTAAGAGGTTATCTTTACATGTGTCAGTTGACTATGTTTAGCTCCCTTATTTTAGGCATGTAGACTCAAAAACAAAACTGTAACTCTATGAGTTATCATCTATATAATACGCCATCCTAGATTTCATTCTCATGCTCGTATTTGGAGCTCTACCTATTCTCATGAACAGAAGGAGATTTTTCATTCAATTTTGACACTTTCCTGGGTAAGTCTCTTAACTTTCATTTTTTGCTACCTTTTCCTTTTCTCTTGTCTCTTTTTCTTTTGTAAGTGTCTTTTTTTCTTGATTTTCACATAAAAAGTGTTGCTTTTGTTATTATTATCTTATGGATGTGTATTTTTACCTCTTCGTGCTTCTTTTCTGGCATCGTTTTGCATTCCATGTCTTTTCATATGTGAGTAATCGTTGATGTTGATATATATTACTGCATGATTTTCTTCTTACTTTAATTATCCTTCTCTATCAATGTGAATGCTTTCTTGGATGAATTTCGACTTAATCCACATTATTCCTCCCCCTAGTTATCAGATCTCAATCCTTACCTCTTGCTAGTGAAAATTGGATAGTCTCTAGTGCCTTCCCTCTCCTACTTTGCATTGTGTAGTTCCAATTAGTAGATGGAATTTCCTTACCCACTGTAAATGAAAATTGGGTAATACTAGGCCCCAGTTGCACATTGCGCACTCTTATCCAATAGTGAGGTCCCTCCTTGCCCACTCTCAATGTGAATTGTGCACTGAAGGAGCTTCCCTCTCTTAGTAACTATGCATTACACAATCCTAGACCACAATATATCCCTCTTTTTGTCTCAACATGTGCAATATCCTTGCTCAATCATTGTGCAATGTGCATTTCCAGTGACCAGTGAGTCACTTTTCTTATCATGTTCTTGAGCATTGTGTAATTCCCCCTCTCAGTGGCTATCTTTTGATTATGATTCATTGTTAGATTTAATGATATTTTTTGAAACTGACTTATTGTTTCCATGAGCCCATATGTTTTTATAATTACTAAACACATGGACCATATCAGTCTTTCCTCATTTTCCAGCATCATGACTCCAACTACTAAAAAGGGACCATCAAAGGAGGTCACAAATAGTAGTATTTAGGATGTTGTAGATAATACTTTGATATGAGTGAATATCTTGACAAACATTCAACACTTTATTGATATATATTCTATTATTACATGGTTGAACATCAAATATGTCTTCAATATGAAGTAGTTCCTAGATGATCTAAAAGAGGTTACACAAAATTTCTTGTAGGTATCCTGCATTACCTTTCCTTGATGCAATCATATGGATACTATAGGGTCTAGACACCAAGAATGTGGTTCTTAATAGTGTTAGTGGGCAACATCTTTCCTCTTACCATCCACATGACTTACACTCCTACTAAAAGTTACCCAATTTTGAGTAACATTTGAATTCCCAATTTTATGTAGGTTGGAGTTATTTAAATAGCAGAGAAGTGATCAACTCATGGTGGAAAGAACCAGCTATGTTTCACTAGAAGCTAGTTGATGTATACAGGACTAAGTCTCTCAAGAAGGTTTATCAGTGCCTGATGGCTATGAGTTTTAGGATATATGGGAGGAAGAACATTGAATTATACGAGGAGGTCATGGATCATCATGCTTTATCCACTTGTCACAGAAGGAAAAGTATTCAATTGGACAAATTTGTTGGCCCAATAACGGAAATTCAATGTTATCAAGGTGAAAGAACCACCTCAAGGAAAGAAATTGTAGTTCTCTATGTGTGCCTACTTCTTGGATTGTATTTTTTCCTACCATGAGTTCCTAGTTCTAGGATAGAAGTGGACTCCAAGAGAGCTCTCTATCAATTTTCACTTCAGATCATTATTAGAATATAGCTACAAAGGAGTTTATGAAAATTGTGTTGATCACTTCTTAATTGTATTATATGAGATGATATTTGAAGTAGAATCCCCTTGCATGTCTCATTAGGCTAGAACAATAGTTGTAGAGAAATGAATCACATAGTGTCAATCATCACTTTTGGGGCTTGCACCCAGTAACCAATACCTCCCGGGAGGCCACCCATCCTAGATCTCCTCAAGATCAAGCACACTTAATTGTGGATTTTTCCACATAATCAAGCCCACTTAGCTTGCTACCCCATTTGCAAAACCTTATCAAGTATTGTGCTTCATGAACCATTCAAGTCACTCTTTTTGTTTAAGTATTGAGGGGTTTTCACAGTGCATTATATTAGATATCATTTTTGGGATTCAACTGCGTTAAGTAAGTCATTCATATATGAAAATTTCCATGAGAGGTATTCGTAACTGACTAATTTATCATGAGTTTTGAATAGTCCACTTAGCACTCATTTCATCAGGTGATGCTCACAGGGTTGAAGAAGTGGGATTGAAACTAGTGAAATGAAAACTCCACAGTTCAGCGCGCTTGAGCCAAAGGAAATTTGGGATGGGTGACCTTCTGGGAAATCTTGGTTACTCGGGGCAAGCCTCGGAAGTGATGATTGACACTATGTGATACATTTCAGTAGTTTCAATTCCATTTCTTCAGCCCTGTGAGCATCACCTGATGCAATGAGAGCTAAGTGGAACATTCAAAAATAATGATAAATTAGTTAATTAAGACTACCTCTCATGGAAATGGTTATAGATGAATGACTTACTTAACAAAATTAAATCCAAAAAATGATATCTAATATAATGCACTACGAAAACCCCTGAATACTTAAATACAAAGAGTGAAGGGAGCTCTACTTGAATGGTTCATGAGGCACAATACTTACTAAGGTTTTACAAATGGGGTAGAAAGTTAAGTGGGCTTGATTGTGGGGAAAACTCCATAGTTAAGCACGCTTGAGCCAGAGGCGATCTGGGATGGGTGACCTCGCGACAACTCTTGGTTAGCAGGTGCAAGCCCCAGAAGTGATGATTGACACTATGTGATTCATTTCACTAGTTTCAATCCCACTTCTTCACCCCTATGAGCATCACTTGATGTAGTGAGCGATAAGTGGGATATTCAAAAATCATGAGAAATTGGTTAGTTACGACTAACTCTCATGGAAATGGTCATAGACGAATGACTTACTTAATGCAATTGAATCCCAAAAATGATATCTAATATAATTCACTACGAAAACCCCTAAATACTTAAAGACAGGAGTATTTTACAAATGATATTTCTCATCATGTTTTTATCCACACACAGAGGTAATCATGCAAAATACTAGGAAGTATCTGATAATAGTTACAATAGAAAATGCATCCTTTGTAGAAACTACGAAAGTAAACATTGATATCTTGATGAAAGAAAATGAGAAATTATCCAAGGAGTTGGCTTCTGCAAGGAAACAGATCAATCATCTCCTTGTTGAGAATCAAAGGTTTTCTTCCACTAGTTCTAACAGGAAGGAGCTGCAGGCAACCATATTTGAGGAAATTCAGTTATTGGGAAACATTACGTGACAAATATATGAGGAAATGATCACCCTTCATAAGGCAGTGGTGCCCTTGTATGTAATAAAAAATTGATCATGACAGAATGAAAAATTTGTAAAAATATTTTATGTAGCCATTGATGTGATCCGTGAATGGGGAACTAAGTATAAAAATGCACCATCCAATTTGGTCAAGAAGACATGGCATGACGTTAATTTGGATATACCTAAGGTTAGGATGCTTATACATGGTAATAAATATCTCAACGCTTATGTTTCCAACACCATATCCTCCAACTTGTGACTATACGATGGGTTGGAATCCTTTGTAATATTACACAAGATACCTTCCATTGGAGCATTTGTGGAAGTAAAGGGGAGAAATGTTGTCAAGGAGATCTAAGAAATGTTGAGAAAATTGAGACGGATGACCACTAAGGAATATTTAGAGACCACAAAAGACAATGTTCTAAAATGTGTAGTCGTACCTGCCATGTTTTATAAAAGGATATTCTTATTGTCGACCAATGTTCAAAATAGTTCCAAGACCATTTATTTGGATGGAATGGAGGTAATATTTAGATATGATCTAGACCTTCCATCAAATTTTGGAGATGTAGCAACATAGTACAAGGCTTGGTACCAATATGTCACATTAGAACTACATGTACATGTTGTCCAGGTACATTTCCCTCAAGCTCAAGCATAATGTAATAATTTTGTCTTATTAGGCTCTAGCCACATATTTTTCTCATGTAATTTTTTACTTAAAAAATAATAAAAAATGTAAATGTAAGTGGAATTCCAAGAGTCGGAGAGGGAGTATGAAGATTCATTGGTAGAATAAGGAAAAAATAAGCTTAAAATTAAAAAGGGATCTCAAAGGTCACAAGGGGGGGGGGGGTGAAAGGTCACCTCATTTGTTATAAATAAACCCTCATCACTAAAAAAAAAGGCTTGAAACTAAGGGATTTGTATCCTTGGCTTCATTATCTTAGCATAAGAGATAATACCATTCTTTGGAGAAGAAATTGGTGGATTCATGTTCCACTATTGGGGCTAGTCTCATATCATTGCATTGTGTACTTGGAACCTTCACTTAATCATCATAAGCTCTCAAATCCAACAAATTTTCATGCATGTATCATGAATATCGTAAGGGTATTCTTAATTTTTTATCATATATGTTGTTTTATATGTGCTAAGGTCAATGAACTATTTTGTTTTCTTTTGTATATATCTTATTGAATGAGTGTTGTATTTATTTCATCATGTTTATTATGTTATGAACTATTTTTTAGTTTAACCAATGGTTATTTTTATTTATGTGTGCATCTATTTTAGAATAGGACTATCACTTTGTTTTTAGAGTCTCACTCTCTTTCCCTCTCGTGAAGGAGCCTTTTATGCATTACAATTAGTATTCCACAAAACTTACTCACTTGCTTCCCTCAAAGTTATGTTCACAATCTCTAATGTTTCTTATTGCAGCCAAGGCACATATTTCAAGATCATAGTTATGGTGTTCATACATGTTGTAACTCTCAGAGACATTTCCTAGTTGTGGGGGAACTAGTGCCTGAGACATCTTAAGATTGAATAAAAATAATTAAAATCAATGGCTAGAAGTACAGGCCATGAGGGCTTGTAATGAAAACTTATAGTTCTAAAACCTTAGCCTTCGAAAACAGAATGGCCAGAGAAACTTAGAGAGTTTCAGAGTGTTGGACTAAAGGAGTAGTTTGAAGAAGAATAGAAAAAATAGTTAAAATTAGGCACTTAAGAATTTGAATTTCAACTACTGCCAGAAGAACAATGCAAGACTTAGAAAATGCGAGTGGGGTTCTTGGATGTGGAGCACTTCATTATGGGCTTCAATATTAATTATCATGAGTACAATTAAGAAAATTAATTAAAAAATAAACTAAACCACCAACTACATCTTAGGTTGTCCAAGTGTTATGAAACCAACTCCAAAAATAGTAGAAAAGAGAGATCAATTCTTTAGAAATAAGCCACTTTGAGGGGGAAACATACTTTACATTGCATAAATGAACAATTATAAGATGATTCAAATGACAAAACATCCTTTCTATATATAGGAGTCCATGGGATCACAATAATCCTAGCCGGCCTAACAATAATAATGTAAGGGCACAACAATAAGAATAGTGGGGTTTATGGGGCACAATAATAACAATATGGGGGCTACATGGGTACAAAAATAACAATAAGGAGGCTACACTACCAAAAATAAGGGGCTACACTAGTAATATAGGGACCTAACATACCCCTCTCCTTCAAAAAAGTATTTTCCTCAATGCTAGAGTAGCTTTGGATGCTTCTGCATAAAATTCTCATCCTCCCATGTCGAATAGTTAGTGGGTAAGTACTTCCACGTGATGAGATACTCTGAAATTGATCAATTTCATAGCTATCAAGTTCTTGTTTCCATGACTGCTTTAGGTTCCAATATGATTTTTCCTTCCTCATCAAGTTCAGGAAATATTGTTTGAACTGGAAGTTTGTCACCTATAACCTTCTTTAAGCATGAAACATGGAAAACTAGGTGCACTCGAGACAAAGAAAGAAGCTCCAATTTTTATGCCATAGTAACAATATTATGTAACACCTTATAAGGACCATAGTACTTTGGCAATAATTTATTATCCTTATTAGCTTGCTTGAGGGACATTTGTTTTTATGATTGTAGCCGTAAAAATACCCAGTATCCTACATAAGAACTTCTTTGGCTGTGATGTTGATTTTCCTATTGTTTCATTTCATTTTGTGCCAAATTTAGGTTCTCCTTTAAGAGTTGGAGAACTTGTTGTTGATGCTCGATGTGATCTTCCACTACTTGAACCTTATAATTTTATCTTAAAGATGATGTGATGGATGGTGGATGATATCCATAAAGTGCCATAAATGGGGTATTTTTTGTTGCAGTATGGAAGGAAGTGTTATACCACCATTCAGCCATAGGTAACCACTTGACCCATTATGTTTGTTTATCAGATACAAAAAAATGAAGATATCCTTCCAAAAAATTTCTCACTATCCCAGTTTTCCCATCGAATTGAGGATGATAAGATAAGCTATGAGGTAGTTGAGTTCCCAAAAAAGAAAATAATTCAGTCCAAAAATTTCCAATAAAAGTGGGATCTTTGTCACTGAATATAATCTTTGGGTTTCCACATAGCTTTTGAATTGTTTCCATAAATGCAGTAGCAACTGTACTTGCTTTAAATGGATGAGATAATGCATAAAAGTGTGCATTCTTGGCAAGTCTATCAACTACCATGATGATGACACTCTTTCCTTTAGAATTAGGTAAACCTATGAAAATATCCATTGAAACCTCCTCCCAACGTTGACTTAGAATGGATAAAGGTTGTAGAAGACCTGGGGTCTTAATTGTCTCAAATTTATTTTGCTATAAAACCAAACATTCTGCCACAAAATTTTGAATATCAAATTTAAGGCCATCCCAAAAACAATATTTCTTCACCTTGTGGTAAGTTCTCAAAAATCCTGAGTGCCCTCCTAAGGGAGATGTGTGCAATTCCAAAAGAATATTTTTCTTTCATTAGGAATTATTACAAATATATAAGCCATATTTTTTCCATAAGGAATCATTTTAACAACTACAAATTTTGAATGAGTTTCCACTCTTATTTGTCATTCTTTCATTCATCCCTTTGTCGGTTATAAAATCCGGATGGATAATAGAAATGGCACAAAGAAATGCTTCCACCTATTCATCCTTTATTGAGAGTGAATCTGAAAAAAAATTTAGCTTCCCATTTTTGTAGATGATTTCAATGTCATAACCCAACATCTTTGTGACCCACTTTTTTTGCTCTTCTGAAGATAGTCTTTGTTCCAAAAATTATTTAAGACTACCATGATCAGTTTTACCTTCAAGTGTCTTCCCATTATGTAAGGTTGCCATTTATTTAGTGCATGTAGTATTTCCAACATTTCCTTCTCATAAATAGCTTTTTGTAAATAATTTCCGTTGATTGGACAACTTTCAAAAGAAATGGGTCTTCCTTCTTGCATTAAAACAACACCAATTCCATTTCACAATGCATCAAATTCCACAATAAAGGTTTTTGTAAAGTCTAGCGTAGCTAAGACTGGTGCTAGGCACATTGCCTCTTTAATATGTTCAAAGGTCTTAGTTTCTTTAGGAGTCCACAAAAATGCATCTTTCTTAAATAATTTTTTTAGAGTTGTTGCTATTCTCCCACAATTCTTAACAAAATTGCGATAATACCATGTTAACCAAAGAAATCCCCGCAACTTCTTTATGGTTGTGAGGACCTTCCATTCTTGAATGGCTTTAATTTTGTTAGTGTCTACCTTATCACCCTCATTAGATACAATATGACCCAGATATTCCACCTCTTATACTCCAAAGAAAAATTTGGAGTTTTTCACATATAATTGTTTCTCCTCCAATAGTTTGAGCACCCTATCAACATGTTGAAAATTATCCTTCCAAGAATTGTTGTAGATTATTTTATCATCAAAAAATACTAACAAAAATTTTCTAAGGGTGGGTTTGAAAATGGAATTCATCAACCCTTGAAATGTAGAAGGTGCATTGTTAAGGCCAAAAGGCATGACCAAAAATTCATAATGATCCTCATGATTTCGAAATGTTTCTTTCGGAATATCTTCAGTCTTCATTCTAATTTGATGATATCCTGAATGAAGATCCAACTTGGTAAAATAAATTGCTTCGTGTAATTCATCCAACAATTCATCAATCACATGAATTGTAAATTTATCTTTAATAGTGAGCTTATTGATCTCCCTATAATCTGGAGGAATGCGCCATGATCCATTCTTCTTATGCGCCAATACTACTGGAGCAAACAAAGAACTTTGACTAGGTTGAATTATACCATGATCTATCATTTCTGCAATCATACGTTCAATTTCACCCTTTTGGACACAAGGATATCTGTAAGGCCGTATTTTTGGAGGAATACTTCCTGGAATCAAATGAATAGCATGATCATGATCACAAATATGTGGGAGTCCATTGGGAGTTTCAAACACCTTGGAATGATTGTCCAAGACTTATTGGAGATCTTGAGAAATAGTTGATTTTGATGTTGGAACTTATAATGAGCATAATTGTGCAATTATGCCTTGTTTTCATTGCTTCAGAAGCTTTGTCATGAAATTGTAGCTTATTATATTTCACGGCTTCCCTGTGATACCCCGTAATTCAACTTCCTTTCCTTCCGAAATTTTTTTCAAGAAAACTTATTGAAAATTAAAAGCTATTGTCCCTAAATATTTTAACCATTCTACTCCTAGTACAACATCATCACCTCCCATTGGAATGGAAAGCATTGGACTATTCAATACATATTCCCCCATGGTTAGCTTGATATTATGGCATTTTCCAAATCAATTTATATTTCCTCCATTTGCAACCATAACTTGACACTTTGGTGCTGGGTATAGGAAGCAATTCAATTCCTTGGCTACCTTACAATAAATAAAATTATGGGTACTACCTGAATCAATCAACACTATAACATTTTTCTTCTTGATATTTCCTTCTATCTTAAGAGTTTGAGGAGTGTTAATTCCTTCCAATGCATTATAGGATATGGTCGGAATCATTTCTTCTTTCTCTAGTGTTGGCTCCTGGTGTATATCCTCTTCTTTTGAAGTTTCTTGTTCATTTTCTTCCTCCTCTTCACAATATGTGTAAAATAATTTATTTTCAGCACACTTATGACCCTTACTATATTTTTTATCACAACTGTAGAAATTCTGCTCTTTTTTCTTAAAATTGTTGTGGTGTCAACCTTGTAGGTTGTGGAAATGTAGGAGTAGAAATACTTTCATATTTATAGATGTGAGTGGTAGGCTTCCTTGTTGCCATAATTTTACATTCATTTTTTCTTGCCAACCTGAATGCGTTCTCCAATGAATTAGGTTCCGAAAGGAAAACCTTATGTTGGATGTTAACCTTTAAAGTCCATGTGAAGACATCAAACATGTGTTCCTCTGGAATATCAACTACACTTATTTTCAATTTTTGGAATTGCTCAATGTTCTCCACCACTGAACCCTTTTGTTTGAGATTTATCAATTGGCTAAAGAATGTATTTCTCTTTGTATCCTCATAATGTGCTATCATTTACTCCATAAAAATTGACCAAGTGACAACTTTTTTATTGGAGAAAAGCCATGGATATCATACAAATGTATTTTGTTATAAATATAAAGTTTCAATGTGTACCTTGTTGGCTCCCCATGATTTGCAAGATTGGAAAGAAAAAAATTTGTAGGGAACCACATCAAACCACTTTGGAGTCCAAGGACGTAGCCTTCCTGGAATCAGAGAGGGCTCTTTCTATGTATGTAGTTGTAAATGATATATCTTTGTGTTTTTTTTTTTTTTTAAGGCTAGTTATGAAGTTCTTAGGACTATTTTTTTTTTACTGCACTGATCGATAGATATACTAATGGTGTGATTAATTGATGAAGTGTTTCATTTGAATAGATAGACTGTGAGAAGCATTAATCCATTGGGTTGTGGAGTCATAAAAGGATTTTATTGTTCATCAACTCTACAAGGGTTTTCATAGGGCAAGCTAACTATATCAAGTGGATCTCTTAGATTAGATATAATATGAAATGAAAGTAAGTTGTGAAAACAATAAAACTAAAGGGAAATTAAGAATCCTTTAACTCTACTTCAACAAGAAAAGTCTTTTAGGTAACTATTTAAGACAAACCAAAGGACAGGGCATACCATAGAATTCTTTAGCCAGACTCTAATAAGAAAAAAAATTAAGACAACAATCCAACAATCCTAGAATTACTTTCAAACAAAGAAAATATTCAAGACAATAGTGAGTGAAACTAAAGAGAAAGATACACCTATCTTCTTTAATAAAACACTCTAAATACCTTTGTAGTAACAGTTTGAGACATACCTAAGGATAGGGCATACCATAGACTTCCCTGGCAGGACTCTACTAAGTATACTTCGAATAAATGCCTTTAAAACAATATTTCAAGCTACACCAAAGGATAGGGCATACCATAGATGTCTTTGGCTTGACTCTACTAAACTGGTTTCATGGCAACAAGCTAGATGGAACTAAAGAGAAATTAACAATTCTCTAATCAGACCTGGTAGAAGAAAAAATTAAGATAAAGAAAGGAGACAGAATCAGGGTTCCAAAACAACATATCCTAATCTAATTTTTTTTTCTTTTATCAGATTAATAATGGAAAAAATGGAAAACAAAAGGAAAACATTGACAAAGAAGGATAACTTCACCATTAATATAGCTCAAGAATCTCGTGAATGTGCTTGTATTACTGATGTTCAAAACAGTTACATAACTCCAGTAAAATGATCTCTCCAACTCAAGGCTTTCTCAATTCCAGCCTAGCAGCTCATCAAATAGCTCAACAACTCATCAACTTATCCACCAACTAACCAACCCACACTAAAATGAAGAATACATGCAGTATTTATCTGCAAAAGGATGAGGTGATCCTAAGCTAGGGTTTCAGATGTGTATTTATTACAAAGTTAATGTTTTTTTGACCTTTGAGACCATGCAATCCCCAAGGAAAAATATTTGAGACTGATTCACTGTAATAATAACTCTTAAATTTAATTTTTGAGCTAAATTTGGGATATGTTTGACGTTAAGGCTTTCTCAATAACCTTTACAATAACCGTTGAGTGGTTGAGAAATATCTCTAACTGTTGTAATAACCGTTGATGTCTTTATTGAAATAAAACATGTTGTAGATGTTCAGATGTGTTTCTGAAGAATTAAATTCTTTTTGTTTAATCATTTGAATCTTCTTTTGTGTTAATATTTGCTTGATATTATCTTTTAAAATCTTTTTAGGCTTTTTAACTTGGATTTTCCTTTATACTATTCTAATATGCTTTATCTCTGCCTTTAACTCTTTTAATCCTCTGATTAATATTTTAAGCCATCATTTATGCTTTTAAATTGGATTAACACTTCTAATATTTTTATTATCCTTCACTGACATGGTCTTTTCACTGTGTTTTTCCTTTCGCCTACATCTCTATGTGATTAAAAAAAATTGGGCTGCTTCGGTGCGTTTGAGTAAGCATCGATGGTCATGATCCATCAATTTTATTCGTTGATCTGGTGCTCCTACTCCTTTAAAGGACAGACTTACTGGATCATCACCCAGGGAGTCTATCTAAACCATTTTGGGACCTTAGAATGCCATTTACACATTTTTTCCATGATACCTCCACAATACGACAAATTGTCAAATTAAAATCTTACGTTTGAGGGGATTTTCTGCATTTGTTTGGGCATTTCGGTCTTTTGGAGCATTGTAGAGGTGGTAATGGTAGAGGAAGGCTTCATCACAAAGCCACAGGGATTTGGAATGTTTGAATCAGGCAGCGGTATTTGGTTTTGGCGGTAGGCGGTAAGGTGGTATTCACATGGGATGAGGAGTGGTTACTAGTATTGGATGAGGGCGTGTGATTCCATAGGGAAGACGTTGTGTGGTAGGAGTTACGGGCGGTAAAACTTCTTATTTCGCAAGTTTTGAGGTTTTTTAACCCTTGCGCAAAGAATGGTGTGATATCGACCTTCGACCGTTGGATCTCGAGAGATAGAGATCAACGGTGGTCAAGGATCAATGAAGCGACGGGCAAGTCATATGGTGGGGTCTGGGAGGACAGGTGGTGGGATTTTATTGCAGTGTAGGGTTTGTTGCAATGCGAAGCCCTGGGGTTAATAAAACAAGTGGGGGAACTTTATAAGGGGAGGGGAAGGTTTATATGAGGTTTTTAACAAAGAGCGGGGGCTAAAAACATTAAAGCATGGGCTTTAAAACTTTTAAAGGGCTAGGCTTGATTAATTTAAAACAAGGTCTTAATATAAAACCATAGGTCTCGAATATTATATATTTTTTGATTAAAAAGGATGTAAAACGGATTTTTTACATTTGTTTTAATGAAATGGGGGAAAGTGCTAACGGTGAGGGGGTTTATGGGAGGTTTAGTGGGGAAAATGAGTAAATGAGGTTTTTTGGTAGGGAAAAATGATGAATATGAGATGTCTAAGCCTAGATATGAGTTTTCAGAGAAAGAAGGTAATTTTGATAAGGAAAACTGAGATACAAGGAAAAAGGTTTTATGAAGGTAATGAAGGCAGTGAGATTTCTGAAGATAGCTGATAGTCAAGGAATGTTATCTTCAGCAGATTGTAGAAAATCCATAGTCACCTAGTGAAAATTTAGAATACAGGAGAATAACATACCTTTTCTTTGTTCTGCACATTATTGTGATCAAAATATTGTTCCATATTTAGTATCCATGTTACGGGATCCTTGCCATCAAACTTCCTCATATTGATATTTGGAATATGGTGGGTATTCAATCCAACATTAGATTTTATGAAATCACGATTAACATTTATTTTTTTCTCATCATGATTTTCCTCTATTATCTTTTTTCCATTAGGAATCATTTCTTGTATCAAATTTTTCAAACCTTCCTTCAAACCTTCTATGTCTTCTTTTAGATCATTCTTCATGTATTCCATGTTGTATTTCATTTTTTCATCGATCTTAGCTTCAATGTCATCCATATTAGCTTCCATGCCATTCTTCAAACCATCCATATTATTTTCCACGCCTTTCTTCAAACCATCCCTCTTAGCTTCCATGCCTTTTTTGAAAACTTCCATTTCATTTTTTGTTGCTCTTTGCGAGAGCGAAATTTGGTGCACTTGCTCTTGTAATTTGGTATGTAATTTTGCACTTCATCTTCTTCATGAGTCATAGTAGAGCCTTATGAAGGCTTAATAGGTGTTTATTTCTTTTTAGGGGGAATTTTAGAACCCAATATTGATATCTATGTTTCAATATGCCCTTGGAATCACTTCAAACTGATTTTCAAACAAGACTTATACAATTTGAAAAAAAAATACACACCTTTTTCTTTCTTTTGAGGAGCCAGATATTGAAACTAAATTATCTCTACGATTTCAGATCTTCAGTATTTGAAATTCGATACTGTAGTAACCCTCTAAATCTTCGTTCAAATTCCACAAGTCTAGCCTGATTTGAACTCTTCAAGGAAAAGTTATGCCCAATCTCCCACAATGACCTTATTATGAACTCCTTCAGTAGAGCGAACTTGTATGGCGTGCCACATGTCATAATTTATTCCTTCGGCTCTAAAATCGATATGCAAGAAACTATTATCCATGTACTTGTGGCCACATTTTATAAAATTCCAATCTAATGCAAAGATACAGAGTTATGACGATTTTCCCAAGGTCACCAAATGAAACTTGGGAGCCTGCAAAAACCCTAACTTCCACAGATCATATCTCCCAAAATATTGCGAACCAAGATCTAAAATTTTTACACAACGTTCCTCAAGATTTAAGTATTTCATTCTGATGTTTAAGCTTGTGATAGACCATATTTAGATCACAGTTCATATTGAAAATATTTTCAACATCAGGGGGGGTAACTCGTGGGAAGGGATCCTTCTAACACATTTCCAAGTTTAATTCTCTGAGAATGATTATAAAAATCCATTTCATTTCCATGGAATTTGTTTTATAAAATCATCAGAAACTTTGAAAATTAGTTGTACAATGACAAGCACCAATGAAAATGATTTTCTCCCCTGAAAAATTTAGCCACAACATTTAGAATGAAACCCAATTGAGAGTGTTTTCCTCCTTGGAAATATTTATCTAAAACAATACGTATTATCCAGATGGGGATCTTACTCGAAATGGTGTGAGTTCTAACTAGGACTTCATACTAGGGAGACCCCCCTTGTTGTTGAAATCCAAAACCATCAGCAGGATTTTGGCATTAGAAGGAGGGGCATATGTCAAGTTGAGTCTGTGTTATCTGGTTTCAATATTTCACCTTGAATGGATTCCTCCCATATCATAATCTAGATATTTTTTTCTAAGACCGAAATCCAAAATTTCCCACAAAAATAATCCAATTTTTTTCAAATTTAAAGTTTACTGTCGAGGATTAAATAACCGGTATTGAGCACACCCTTTGTTTTCTTTGATTTTGTTATTATTTTGAAGTTAATTGTGAGGATGTTTCTTATTGGTTGTTTGTCCTCACTTTTGAAGATCATGTTAAATAGTGGTGTCATACATTTCCAATTGATTCCATTCATTCTTTCAAACAAATTCTCATGGAGCTTCATCAAGATTTCGACATGTATGATTACCAATTTGTATACAAGAAAATTATCCAACATATAATGAAATATGATGAATCCTTGGAATATTTTCTTGATCGCTTTCTTCACTTTTGTTATGATTTTTCTGAGGAAGACATGGATTTCAATTTTATGAATTAAAATTTTCAATATTTAGTGTTGATTTCTTTGGAACCCTTTGAATCTGAGTCTCTCACAAGTCTTCCATATTTTCTTGGTTATGGAGGACTTAAAATTCCAAAGGAAGAATCTAATATTTCTTGTGTTCCTTCTCCCTCTCTTATTTATTCATCAGATGAAGTATTCCCATGTACCAATGTTAAGGTTGGAAAGTTTGGAGATCATATTGTTGATCCATATGCCTCATATACATCTTCCTCTCATAATAAAATTTGAATGCATGTTTGATAAGTGTTTAATTTGATCTAATTGATGAAATTTATTCTTCAAGATACACCTCTTTTTCTCCATCTGCTATCTCTCATGGTCCTATTTTCCTTGAGCCACCTAATCAACCTGTTCTACTAGTTTCTTTTGACTTTTATGGTGATCTACTACAAGAAGATAATGCTTTTCAAGACGAGGAACAAGAGGCTAATATATCTTTATGATGATTATATGTGAGCTTCATATTATGAACACAAATATGTCGCTATGGATGATATTTTATCTGATTAATATTTCCCATCTTCACCATCAACACACTATTCATCATTTCCTCATATGTTTAATGAATCTTCTATGCCAGTTTTTCCCTCAAATTATTTTGATCCACATTTTTATGGTCTTAATCACAATTAGGAATGGTGTGATGTTGGTTTTCACTTAAGATAATAAAGGGTGGAATCCATTGTTCATAATATGTTTCATTCCTCATCTGTGATATATGAAGAATGATAACTTATAACTCCCCATGCCTAAGAAAATCCTTTATTTGATTCATCCAACTATGAGGAGTCTCTAGACTTTGATGTTAAATATCATGTAGCTAGTGCCATTCTTATTGTGTCCACTGGTACATATAGTGATGATTTTTCATTTTCATTAGTTGACCTTTCCAAGAAACCGGTATGTGATGGTTCATCAATTGATAGTGTAACGTGCACCTCCCCTCACATCTACCCAAGTAACATTCAAACTGGGGTAAACATAAGCAGAGGGAAGTTAAGAGTAGAAAAAACCTCCTTTGGGACTTTAAGGAAGTGGAATCAACATGGAAAACAATAACACAAACTCCCTACGCCTG
Source organism: Pinus albicaulis (assembly GCA_034641835.2). Taxonomy (NCBI): domain Eukaryota; kingdom Viridiplantae; phylum Streptophyta; class Pinopsida; order Pinales; family Pinaceae; genus Pinus; species Pinus albicaulis. The sequence continues at coordinate 862,787,857 of CM076570.1, read as the reverse complement.
ATATATCACCCCCAGAGGCTATCCTAGTCATCAAATTGACTTTTCCTTGGGTCTTGTTGTAACTCCTAGAGACAATATTAAGTTTTATAAAGACCAGTGCCTAGGACATCTTAACCACAAGGAGCATATGATTCAACTGATAGGAGTTGACATGACAAGGCTGTCATGCTATAATCACTTGGATGAATGGTTTGATGAAAATGGAACCAAGACCCAAAAATAAAACACAACGACTGTGAGACTATAATAACAGAGTACAAACTTAAATATATAAATGTATCTGACAGCTCTAAGACAGAATGCTATAGAGGGGGCTGAATTCTAAAATGACTCACAAATATTAAATAAAAGGTAGGTGATGACTGTGTAAGAAAATGTAATAAATGTTACCTGTAACAATGGCTTATCTAGAGGAAAAATTCACATATACTAGGCCTATGCAAAGATAAGAATCCATATATGAGAACAATTTTAAAGACAAGGATCCATTACAGTTAACATCAGAGGAACGATGGAAGAGGTGGAGAATGAAACAGAATATCCTGCCTGGGCCATATTTAAAGTACTAGGCATGAGTAAACATGAGTTGAGTAAACATGAGTATCTATAATGATAAATTCACATTTAAACATATGAGCACTCACATTCCAGAACATAAATATGAGAAATATGGAGATATGTGAAATGAACATGTGTATTAAAACCATAAGGAAGACCTACAAATTGTGGATGACTCAGATCAGAAACCCCAAAATCAACTAAGCTTCTTATCACTGAATCTCAACAGGATATTCAACATTGATATCCAAAATTAAGATAAAATACATAAAGAGTCCTTTAACTAGTGAGTTCTTTGGAAAATCTGGAACCCTGTAGATGTCATTCCTTTTTTATTTTATAGCATTTTCAATGGACATACGCAAAAAAGATATTTTGGGAAATATCTTTTCCACGTGCTGGTATGCAGTTTTAAGTCCTGAAAAAAACATCAAAATTGATGATGGTGTAGAAACGCTTCCCATCATTTTACAAATCGGGCTCATGGCCATTTCTAATAAAAATAACACAACTGTCTAACTGAAAGTAAAATTTTCAAGAGTGAAATATGAATTTCACTCGAATATTGAAAAGTAAGAAATAAAACAAGAGGCCACGCAAGTCCAATCATGAGTTAAAAACTTTTAGTGGTGTGAGGGAGTTGAGGCAGTGGCTGAAACAGGTGGTACTGTGGTTGCAGAAGAGTTGGCTAACGAACTCGCATGATTGGTACATCTCTGCCAGGTGTCGGCTGCAGGATGAGGTATCGTGGTGAAGGCTTCAAACCGCATGTAAACTTCAGTCAATTCGGCATAGCTCGCCCGAGTGGGTATCCTGTATTTCATCTGATGAAGGAGGGAGAATTCTTTGCTGAGTACTGAGACTATAGTTTCAGCCTTAAGTCAGGCAGACTTGTCGAAAGGTATGTCATTTTGATTCATCACTTCTGTTAGCTGGCATTCATATACTGGTAACAACTGCAGAACTGCATTTTAAGGCTCCCAGCATGATGGGAGGCCGGCGAGTGTTAGTTCGGTCCAGACTGTTTCAAACTGTTCCAAACCTGCCACCACCTTTTCCGAACTACTAAGAGAAAAGCTGCTTGTAGATTACTTTCCAATCACTTTCTGATATTTTGACACCTCCTTGAACCTGCTCTTGATTCCTCGCTTAACCAAATCTTCTGAACTTAAATAATTTAAGAGAGAAATATACCTTTTAGCATTTTCGACCCTAGTTGGGGCATCAGTACTCCCTTTGTGAAGTGTTCTTCTGAATAGGCGCACTGCGGCCCTCTTTTCTTCAATGATGGTCAAGAAAACCCAATGCTTCTTTAATTCCATAATGATATTGGTCTAAATCAAGTGCCTAGCATCTAGAAGGGTAATGTTTCCCTTTATCCGACTCGTGAGGTCTCGAATAGTCTTCTCCTACTGTAACTTCTCTTGCTTTCCCTCCTCTATCTCCTTCTGCAGAGCAGCTACCTTCTTGGAATTCTCTTTGAGGATTTCCTCGAGCTCGTTGATCTTCTACCATGCCGTTAAAACCTATTTCTTCGCCACTTGAAGTTTGGCCAGCATCATGGTCAGTCGCTCAGAGAGTGAGCTGGTCCCTTCAGGAGGTGGTGTAGAGCATACATGTGTATCCCATTTTTTCTATAGCTTGTCCATATTTACCTGGAGGGCAGTCATCTCACTAGAAATTCTAGTCTTTTCTTCCCTTTCATTGGCAAGGGAGTCTACCAGATTGGCCTTATCATTTTCCACCTAGGATAATTCAGCAATTTTTACCTGCTGGGAGCCAGGTATATTCACCTTATGCTTCAGGGCTACAACCTGATTTTGCAATTCTGAGATGAGATGGCCTTGAGGGTCTACTTTACCGCTCTCCTTTCCTTTTGCCACTTCTTGGATACTACGTAAATCATTTGAGAGTGCACAGGAGTTGATCTTCTCCATTATGAGGTTATCAAGCACTTGGCTATGCTTGGTTTGTAACTTCCTCAGAGTGAGGGAAAGCTTCACCAGCTCGTCCTTTAGCATATCACCAAAACATTGGAATAGATTGCACTTGTCAATTGGTGGGACTTTTAACATGGTTATTGGTATTTCTAGAGCTCTATAGCTGGTGGTTCCAGCCTTTGGGTCTAATATTTCTTCTATCATGGCCATTATCAATTTTTATTTGTCCATATCGATTGCAATTAAAAACCTAGTATGATACTTGTCAACATATCCCTCTAATTCTAACAAGTGCTTTTCCTTGACCGCTCTGTTCGTCACCTTCCTTTCACTTTTGCCTCTAGAGCTGGTAGTAGTGATGGCTTTTGAAACTTATGAGAAGTCAGAAGATGATGTGCCATCACGTATTACCACAAAACCTACTTTGCCCTTGTCCAGTTGACCATAAAATGTTTCTTTTTGTAGCAATTTCTCTTCTCCGACACTTTCTTCTTCATTGTTTCTGGTTCTTTTCCTTTTAGAAGGTAGGGAACCTTCTCCTGAAGCATCGACCTCTTCCACCTATTTCTGACCTACTTCTTATGTTGAAGCAGTATCTCCTTTTTCCCCTGTCGCAGATGAATCAGTCTCCATCTATGAAAGCAAAGGCCGAGTTTCAATATTAGCTCTCCACTCGATGAAGGGTCTAGTTTCATGAGCATAAGGAGTTGATTTAATCTTCTTCCTTTTATTTGAGATGATGCCTTTCGGATCATAGGGCCAAGATTTCCCTTTTCTTAAATCCATGCCCTTGAGCAGGTCTTCCACTATGGGAAGGCCATGCCTGGAGTTAACAATGAAGGGGCCGATGGTTGTAGGAAGCTTGAGAATGAACCCCTTTTTCACAGGGAGGAAGTGGAGTTGGTCAGCCTTCAAGGTCTTCCGAAGGTATTCAAAGGTGTAAATCCGCAGGGCAGGAAAAACTGGAAATATGTAAGGGGAAACTTCTGCACCGTAAATCCTAATTTCAGTCTAGTGATCGAAAAGATACCAATCTCCCATGCTTTCAGCCTCATTGTACTACAGTAATTTATTCTGCTCAGGAAAAATTTTAGGTGGAGGATTATCATGGATAATGGTATAAGCTATTGACATCAAATCATTCAATAAATTTTAATAACCCACCCCATTTTCCAACTGATGCATTGCGGGATTCCAGTCAAAGACAGGTCTTGGCTGAGAATTTATCCTATAGACTTTTTCTAGACCCAAACCCTCAAACTTATCAGCCTGTTGGAAGTGGAAAAGATAAAAGACCAAGGAAAAAAAAAGAAAATGACCGGTATCTAAGAGGTCCTGAAATTGATTTTGGATGGTGGAGGCCTAGAAACCAGTGATGTCCAATACAACTTCAGGTTGCGACATTAACCATAAAAGGGCTATGCACTCTTTCAAGACTTGCTCGACCCCTTCTATACCTAGTAGTCCTATAATAGAGCAAGGGTGGGCTGAAATTCCTCCTTAAATGTACTCAAGGGCACTGAATCTATAGACGTGAAGGCTATGAGGCAGGAGTCAGAAATAGCAGCAATAAAATCGCTCTACTGCCTCCATGGTAATTTAGAAAAATGACAAGATCGCGTCATTTCATTGAAACTGACGTAATTCGAACTGGTAGGGTAGCAGAGAGCTTTAATAATGATTCTAGGGGAAATACTAAATATTTTTTTCCCCTAAGAGGATAGGAACATATCTCGGTGTTCATCGTAAGCCTCTCTGAGCCAAAAAACAAATTTGACCACTGGATAGACAGGGGGAGTAATTTGGTGATACAGTCTAGAAAAAACAACTCAGAACCTGTCCCTATTTTCCACATTCTTCTTGAAGAGCTCTGGCTTGACACTACTAATGAAAAACGAGTATTATGTGTCTCGGATGTGACCTTGCAAATCTGTGAAAGGTTCAGGTCCAGGAGTAGCCCTGGACTCGCAAGCTTGAGGGGTTTCGGGCTCTAACTTCTTAATCATGACTTTACCCATGATCATTATAAAGAATGAAAAGTGAAAGGAAACCAGATAGTGCAAAAGGGGTGGAATACATGTGTAGTCAGGACAATTCTCGGGAGAAACGACGCATGGAGGTTGAAAACGACTTGGCAAAACTGGTACTGGGTGCTCGCGCTTTCGCTTATATAGTAACCCGTAAAAAGAAAGTATTTTACCACAGTAAATCATGGAACGAGATTATACAACCTAAAACTGCCCGAAAAAACAAGATTAGGGTGATGCTAGTAGGGCTGACATCATAAGGGCGTCGACACTGAGATACATGGCATCTGGTTATTTGCTATCAGGTTTTGGTTAGGTACATACCACGCGTCGGGTTAAATGCCAGTATTGTTCGTGTACCGGGTGTCCTATGACTTACCTTACCATTGTATTCATAGTGATAGGTGTCCTTTATGCTCGAGCCCATTAGAAAAGCCAGAGGGGTTCTTGTAGAAGCTTTAGTCTTGTGGCTGCTTCCCCCGCATAGTATTTATCTCGAGTCTCTTTTTATGCCACATCACCATAATTCTGGGGGGGAAAGCTTCCGCCTTCCCCCTATTGTCCATGACCCCCCCAGAATTGTTCACACGCCCTTCTCTTATGAATGTGTGGAGAATGGCTGGGCCTCACCCCGTACCACTGTCTTGCACCTTTACCCTTTTTTTATTTTGGTTAAATCTTTGCCGCCTGTTAGTGTTAGTCTAGTCATACTGCCATCAGTGATCAAAATTGCTCTTTTGCATCTGCATATTAGGTGTCTCATACCGAATAAATTTCACCATTCTGTTAAGTCATGGATTCGTTGATGGTAGTAATTTTTATCAGTTTTCCCTCATGAGGTACTTGTTGATATTCCTTTCTATGGTCTTTATTCGTTAGTCACTTTTATTCTCAAAATAATATCAGTAGGTCATAGGATGGGTCTCATTAGTTTCTTGTTGGAAAAAATACTGAGAGGGGGGGGGGGGGGGTGAATCAGTATTTAGGAATTACTCAAAAAAAATTTACTTTTCCATTCACTAAAACCCATAGGCTACTTTGCAGAAGACAACTAGCGTATACACGTGGATATCCTTCATAAAACTCGCGTATAAATAGAGATCTAATTATACAGATAATTCTTAACTTAGTTCTTTGCAAAATTCATTCATCTAATGTTAAGTTAACTGTAAGCATGTGCAGTAATAACAGAATAAACCATCACACATAAGCATCACACATGAACACCAATATTTTAGGTGGAAACCCAAGTCGGGAGAAAACCACCGCTGCCGTTGTCTCAGCCTTCAATATTTTATTATAGAGAAAAAATCTTACAACCATGTACTGGCGCAGACTCATACCAGCACGCAGGCACCCACCTGCAGAAGGCTACAACCTTCTCTCGTTTACCAGCCTCTCCTGGAAGGGAGCTACAACCCCCTGCTCTCGTTTACCATCCTCTCCCGGAAGGGAGCTACGACCCCCTGATCGCGTTTACCAGCCTCTCCTGGAAGGGAGCTACGACCCCCTGCTCTCGTTTACCAGATACCACTGGAAGGGAGCTACAACCCCCTCACTGAAGGCTTTGACCCTCAGCACCACCATGGACCAAGTTTCATCAATTTTCATACTGAATCCAATAGCTTCAATAGATCACAACTTGCAGGCCACTTTTCATCATATTTTCAGACTGGACCCACTTCACATATTTAAGCTCAATCATACATCAAACTGAAACTTATACCCTTATCAATTCATTCAATGAATCATCAACCAATCAATCAACAACTTGATCTTTTCTCAACATAGTCAACAACATAATCAATATTCAGAAAACCCAGATCTGTATGAATACATCATAGACAGATAGCAGTAATACAGCAGAACATATCAAACATTTCATACCACATACTTCAGCAAACCCTAGTATTCATACGCACTTTCCTTTCACTGATCTAGCGTATATACGCGCTTTCATGCATATAAACCCATGTATACATCTGCACATACTTCAGAACTAGTTTCAAATTCCATACGCGCTTTTGTTGAATTCAACCCGCGTATATACGCGCTTTCTATGCTGCAAACTAGCATATAGATCTTCAAAGATTATAGGGCAGCATACTTCTTCAGATCAGATTTACAGTTCAGATTTTACCCTTTACTTCAGATACATGTTCGCCTCATCTCAGATCTAAATATTCCATAAACAGATCTAGAAGATACAAATACATTTCAGATCTAGAGATCCCTCTTTATCATTTTCTTCATAGGTGCATCATAGAATCAGATCTATCATCAAACTGTTACCCTTTCCATTCAGACATACTTCAGAGTGAAGTATTCATTCAAACCTAGACATATTTTTCCCTTTGCACAATTAATTTATTCTCCTTATATAGATTTAGCCTTTGTCAATACCATGAGCCAAAACCACATCACTTCTGATGGTATTCCTGAACGGGATCTCATAGACAATCCAGCGCTCAATACAATGGGTCAATACCATGGTAGTAACCCCTGGTTTTACACATTTAGAGCGCAATTGATCATACGCGACTTGGCACGTAATTTTCCGCGTGCATACGCGCCTTCTCCTTGACAAACCCGCGTATGCCTTGTAACACACCTTTTTCATCATTATTCTTGCACATACTGATATTTATTTCTTCTGCAACTTCTGTACTACTTGTAGAACATCAGATTTACATCATTAATAAACTTATCAAGCATCAAGAACAACTTCATTAAGTAGGTTTCCATCATCTTCATCAAGTGGGTTGCCATCAAGGACAACACTCTGCATCATATTGCCAACATTTCTATGGTCTCACCATGGTCAAATTAATGAGTCAAATGACAATAAATATCAGCAAGGTCATGAGGAAGCCAATAAGCTCAAAGTCACATCACCTGGAAGATCAAAAAGATATTTTATTCAGCTTGATGTAATTTTCACCTCAAACCCATGTTTTGAGGTGAAAACGTGATATTTTGCCTTTATTATCATTCATTATGTAATTATATATCATCATGTGTAATAAGTCACAATTCAAAAGCTCTTATCTCCACAAAGTGATGTCCCTGCCTTCAAAGAAGTTTTCCGTAGCATTTTTAGCACCAAATCATCCTCCAAGAAAATCCATCAGAAAGAGCCTGGAAATAGCTTTCGAACAGTATATTACACTCTCAAAACCGACTTTTGGATTGAAATTTATGCTTAAGTGAAGTAAAAGCCCTCTATATCCTAATCCTTCCCCTTTTCCCATTTTTTCCCTTACACTTTGTTTAATTAAAGTTTTATATCCCTTTAAAAACCCCTTTACCCCCTTTCTGATTATAAATTCGCATTATAAATCATTTAATAAAAATGTGATTTATATGTTAACCACTTCCCCACCATGCTTATGATAAAACTTTATAATATAAAGTGTAAATTCTTTATTATAATAAAAACCCCGCCCATCCAAAACCTTTCATCACAATCACAATGTTCGTCCAATCGCAACGTTTATTTGTGTGTTCTGATTGGCTCATCGCAAGCTCCGATGTGATTGAGCACTTCCGATCACAACATCTCCCGATCAAACCCCCGATCTAATCGCTCCATCACAGCCCTTCTTCCGATCGGCCCATCGCAGTCCCTTTCCGATTACTGCGATGTGATTAATCGCAAGTCCCTCCTCCGATCGCATCGCATTATTTAAAGATAACTCCCGATCACAAACTTCGATCGCAACTTTCCCCAATCTGATCGCATCGCAAATTTTATATATGCGACCCGATCACACCCCCGATATAATCCCTCCTATGTGATTGATCGTGCCTCTCTCCTCCGATCGCATCGCACACCCCTTTCGTCCGATGCAATTATGCGGGTCCCACCACTTAAATCTTCCAGCCATTCATATATAAAAGATTTTTTCCCCTTTAATCCGAATTTTGGTTAATTTCATTACATAAAGGTTCTCCCCAATCACATCGGCATTTCATATTAATATCACTCCGCCCACTCCCCGATCGCTAATTGCGATGAACATATTATAATATGTTTTATCATATTAATATGTTTTATTGTATTACAACGTGTTTTAATATGTTGTGTCCCTCCGCCTGTCCATTCTGGTTGCGATTACACTATGTTTATTATATTATATCTCTCCGCCCCGCTCCGATTCCGATTGCGATTTTCATATGACTTCTGCCCCATTTCCCTTCCCTTTTCCCATTTAAAAATAAATTTTCCCTTCACGAAAGGCATAAGTTCAATTTATTTTATTGCAACGGTATTTTATTAAAAGGTCAGAGAATAAAGAAATAGTGGAAACCAAAGTGACAGTCAAAGGGCCGAGAGCTTATTTAAGAAAAATATTGTTACAGCAAGAAGCAAAATAGGAGATCTGTTCATCAGATTACCTATCTTCTTTCATACAGCCTAATAGAAAAATCTCCAAGTAGTCAAACACAATGCTGTCTCTTATTTTTAGGGGCAGATTGTTGTATTTATTTACTATGATTGTATTTCAGTTCTTTAGCTGTTAAAACAACTCCCTTTTCTTGTGGATCTATGTTCCCACATTTTAACCTATTTAATGTAATTGTAAATCATTTGTAAGGCAGTCTAAATATTCTGTAACTCAGAAAGTAGGGGAAATGTGTGGAAGAACATCTCTACGCTACATTGTATAGTTTGAAAGGAATTAATAAGAGATGCAGCTCTGATTTGTGGGATCCATGTGGTATGAGATTTAGCATTTGTTTTTCTCTTTTGTTTCATATGTGAATTTTTATGTGTTCCATTCATCCATAAACATTTCCTTTTGAATTCTTTCAAGATAGAAAGGTAGAATCCATCTCTATATGCTCTGCCTTGGGAAATTATTCATACTCTGTATTTTTCTTCTGTTTGAAAAGGATCCATTTATTGTTCCCTTTTCAGCTCCGCACTAGTCTTTCCATCCCATCCTCATTAAATTTTAATTGCTAATTTTCCTGCCTATCTTGCCCCATGAAATACCCTGTGTCCTGATTTAATTCCCGGTTTCAATTGTCCCTTTTTATCCCACACGTCCCTGAAAAATTCAGTCATTTTATTAAACCTTTTTCCCATCATTTTACCTAGCCTAATATCAGTCCATTTATTGTATTCCTTTGAATATTATTTTATGGATTGAGCCCTATCCTGTCCTTGTAGGGCTAGCTACAAGGCTGAGCGTGGTTTAGTTGTTACCCTGATTTGCCTTTTGCAGCCTGGGGTCCAATTCAGGTGCTAATACCGCCAATCTGCATTATAATATAGTGCTTTATCTGCTTTCATATATGAATTTTTTCTCATATTTACCCCCTCACACCTTTTTAAACTATTCACCTCTTTATGTTGTCGGGTGATCCGCCTTTATAAACTTTCTTAGGACTCAGGGGGTGAATGATATAATAAAAAATTCCTACTGACTTTTAATGAAGAAAATTCACGGATGATCCCTTGATATGGGCAAGGGTGCATCTCAGAGGATCTAGACACTACCACAGCATAGCCATGTGTGTGTCCAAGGACTCTTTTGCCCAAAACCTGTGCCTATTTTGCAACATTTAAGGCACCTTTTAAGCCTAGAATCCCGAACACTGCCTAGAAATTCCTGTAGCTTTTAGAATCCATGAAACACATGAAGACAATTCCAAATAACCAAAAATTGACTCCGAGACTAGGCTTCACCATTCCCAACCGAGAGTAACATTCTGTAAAACACTTGGCATGAATGAAATCTACAAGTCTAGGATACAAGATAGCATGACTGACTAAAAAATATTATGAAACATTACAAGAAGGATAACCACCCTCTTCCTTGAACAAATATTGCATCAATTAGGTATTGTATCCATTGATTTAACAATTACAAGTAAAATGAAATAACCATGCCATAAACCAATCATTTAACCATGCTTATAACCATCATAAAACCATGGAAATAACCATGAGATATAAATAATTAAATACACATGTTAATAAGTACAAAAGCAAGAGAAATTAACTTTCATTGAACATAGGAAATAACCATCCAGGTTTGGGACTTCCATGTAATACTTGACCATAGACATGGTTGAGCCAAATATCTCTTCATCCAGTCACCTTCTTGCCATATTCCAAGAATGAATGTGGGATATCATGGACTAAAAAATCCAAAAACAACCAACGCAATCCAGAGGTTAAGCCACCTCCACCCTCACCATATTGTGATCAAACCAAAATCAGTGCTCCGATAAAAAAACTGAATTGATCTTGGAATACCTCTGGAAATCCATCACTATCCTTGAGGAATTTTTCATCTCCTTGTCTCTCAGACTTTACCATAATCCAATCCTAGATCAATAGGCCCTAAAAAGAGACACCACCATCAAGCTTTATTGTGTATCCTTCCAAAACCAATCAAGGGATTACTAGGCCTTTGGTAGTTTTCCTTGAGACCACCTCCACCCCAAATTTTGAAATCCATTCATTAATTACACAGCTTGAAACCGAGATAAAAATCCCAACACACCATGTCATCCGGTAAAATGAAATTCAAGGCCAAAATCCACTATAAAAACCTAGAAAAATCTGATTACTGATAACAAGAGAACCAAATACCAACATTCATAATCCATGCATGTCCAAACCGGCTAGGAAATCACACACGTAGTATTTATGTGCAAGTATTCCTATGGAAGCTGCTAGATCCTGCTCTTCCTTGTTGATCTTTTCTTTTCTTTCCTTTCCTTTTCCTTCCTTTACTTTCTTTCCTCCTTCTTGGCTCAGTGTTGATTTCATCCAAGAAAACTCTAAGTATCTAAGAGTATGAGAGAGAGAGATATTAATGAGAGATCTCCAAAAATGAACTAACAAAAGGTTCAGACAAAATATTTCCAACTGATCCTCCGGATCCTTTTTATCAATGAGGCCTCTATTTTCTTCATTTCCCATTATTTTCCTTCAATTTCATCCTCACATGCAACTTGTGACCTTTTACCTTCCTTTTCTCCTAATTTCATTTATTTTCATAAATAAATGTGCCAAAAATATGTTTTGCCTCTTTAATGGCTTACCTATTTCCTTTGCCAATTTCCATTAACCATAATAAACAAACGAACACCCTCACTAGGATTTTTTCCCCAAAATTCAACTTATAATATGTGTCCCTTTCCTGTTGTCTTATTTTTGTCATTATTAACTTCTATTACATAAAATTTAGCCTGGGTCTGTTACAGAACCCTCCCCCTTGGGGGAACACCGTCCTTATTGTTCAATGACACCTATAACCAGTAAGACCGCTAAAAACAAAAAATACTACCCCTGGATCTTTATAACACAACTTGTTTTAGTATTTGTAATGACATCCATATATGAAACCATACTTTCTATGGTGATTTATAAATCCATCTCAATACAATTTTTACAATAATATGCACATATATGCATATGCACATTTTCTCAACAAACAAATAAAAGGATGTGATGCCTACATATGCAAAAAGGGAATATAGAGGCTCACACTTCCACCCTCAAAGTAGTATCAGGATTCACTTCCTTCCTAGAAATTCCAAAATCCACTATTATATAAAAAGATGCATCCAGTTTCCACCGCTACACTCCTGTGCCACTTGTCCTCTCAGTGAAAAATTAGCAGCTCATTCCTCCATGGAACACTCCTAATGTGCATATGTGTCCATCTAGAAATTCTAATGACCAAAAAAATCCAATCACTGACCTTCCTTCTTTGATACACAATTCCCGAAGTAATTTTTTCATCCCCTTTTGTGTACTCACTCACCTTCCAAGCTCCCTGACATCCCTTATCCTAGGTGATCCATCCCTTGGCAAGGCTTCCTTCCATCGGAACATAAAAAATAAAAGACATATACCTACCTCAAAACCATCATACTGGTCATAGCATGCTCATGAAAATCAATGGACACTATTGGGTACCAGTGTCCCAGATTGGCCCTACTCCTGCGGTGCTTTACCAGCTTACTACTTCCTATTCCATTTCCTTTTTTTGTTTCTTCTAATGCTTGCAATCAGTTTCAACCACCCAAATGGAAATTTTCGTGCTTCCTACACTAAGCACATAAATTTCACTAGATTAAAAATAAATCGAAATAAATTAACATCATACCTCATTGTTAGCTCATTAATAAGGCACATTTTCAATTTTGTTCACTTCCAGTCGCAACAAGTCAAACTAATTGTTTGGTCAATAAATATCACATATGGTTAGCTGAAAATGCAACCATAATAAATTAAAACATGAATCACATGAAATCACCATAAAACATAATCATAAATCACATGTAACAATTATAAGCCAAAATCACAGATCACATGCATGATAAAACTAAAATAATATACTAATACTTATCCTTCATCGGTCCTTACTTCTGCGTTTGTTATTTTTGTACACACAGCAAATCGGTTACCACACCCAAAAAACACCCAGTTCCTTTTATTCCCTTCAATCACACAAACATATACATAGTGTACATCACAATGCACACACCTACATACAGCATACAACACAATACAATACATACCCCCACATCGGCATATGACACAGTATGCAACACATACTCCTACATCCTGTGTATGATATAACACAACATATACACATACATACGAGGTACAACACAACACAATAAAAATACATATATAGAGTACAATACAACAAATACACATGTCATGATACCATGACTACACCATGCACATACGTAGTACCACATGCCTACAACACAACATGTACGACATGCACAAAATACCACATGCATACCAGTACCATATGCAAAACAAGTACACATTACCACTTGTACACAACACTACTTGCACAATGTTTGCACGACATCACATGCACATGACACCACCTCCACAACGTGTACACAATGCAAAATGTATACCACATCACCTGTACAATGTGTACACAATACCAAATGTACAAAAACACCGCATGCATGAAATTTACATGACACCACATGTACACAGCCCCAAATGCATGACATGTACATATCACCACCTACACAGAACACCACATGTACACATTTACATAGCACTACATGCACACAACACCACATGTACAATCATGCACACAACACCTTATGTACATAGCACCATATGTACACCATCCACACAACACCATATGTACATATCACTGCACATACAACATGTACATAGATTCGTATGTAAAAAACATCCCATACCCAACATGTGCACAACACCATATGCACGCAACACTGCATATCCAACATGAACATAGTACGATATGTACACAACACGACGTATCCAACATGTACATAGCACCATCTATTTCCAGCACTACGCATGCAATATAAATACAACACCATATACACAATAGGCATACAAAATCATATTTACACAATACTACATATGTTACATGTACACATCACCATAGGTACAATCACTGAATATACAACAGGTGCAACATATACACAAAAATGGTATTGCACATCCATAGACCATACACTGACCCCACAAAGAAACCTTACTTCTAGTGTCTTTACACTATCCATGATTATCGTAACATGCCTCATATCACACTACTTTCAATTTGTTGATGTACCCCTCACCATTACCTATCCATAACCTAAACATAGGCATAGTACAAGCATATAATACCAATTCATTTCCACATGATACTGACCTCATAGTTTTTTCAGGGTTATTCTTCCCACTCGATTCCTCATAAGACTAGTAAGTTATTCATGCCATTCGCGTACATAAGCAATCATTCCTCCACGAGAATGATCCTTGAAAACCTTGTAATACAATGAAATAGATACATAAATACATATAACAAATACACACACACACACACAAAGATATAATCATTATCATAAAAAAATCATGATCGTGTCAAACAATGACATGCATACACACATACATGTATACAGATATAAACACCAGTATAATCATTATCACAAAAAAATTTCTATATATCATAAGGTCTAGGTTAAGAGAACACCCTTATCCATGCACAACATGCTAAACATTGAGAGTAACAATTCCCAAGATAGACAGGACATTTTATGCTTAAGATCCATTCACTTTACCTTTCATGTTACCTTTCTCACGATTCTTCTACCACCGTAAATTTACTTCAATGGAACAGACCAATCGAACTAATTGTCATATTATTACCTTCAACTTCCCTTATACATGCGTCGAGCTTCATCCAAGTCTTTCATTACCTGTTGGGTAGCACACAACTCTTCCCAAGCTCCATTAACTTTCCTCTTTCCCCAACTAATTCCAAACACTCTCGATACATAAAAGGAAAGCACAAGAAACAAAATAATAAAACCATGGAAAACAAATAAAAATACGACATCACAACCAAAGTGGCATAGCCATGCACTAGACACAACCAATACTGCAAATCAAGTGCAACAAGTCACAATATATCAAAAGCACAAGACTAGAAACAAACACCATGACTCAATCCCCATGGTTCCCAGTGCTTCCCAGGGAAATCTCAACCTAAACCTTCTTCAAGATTTCATGGTAGTCTCTTTTCATGCAATCCCATGCATCATACTACCATAACAACATAATTGTCAGTGTTTAATATAAACATACAATATACCAGTTACCTTACCTCGCTATGCCATACACGTTGCCTTGTATCTGAACACATACATATATGATCTCTCAGGGGAATCTAATCCCTTGATGAATCCAACCATAACTATAAATCAACATTTATACCTATCAAATACATTTTCATAAATATATTACATGTCCACAGAAATATAGACAAGTTTAGGGTTAAGAAGGCTTCATGTTTTCATGCAAATTCTCACACATGTCGATATCCTATTCCAAATATCAAGACATCATATATATCAATTTGAAATCAACCTTTTCCCAGAATAACACCCATGTCATAATAAAATAATAGTCAAAATCACAATACTACAACTAGAACACACATACACTCAAGTACATATCAGTTGTCTCAGCACATAATGCAATAGTACAAACATTCTAAAACAATACCATTCATTCATGCAATATTTCAGTCACATATTCATATCAAGAAATTAATCAAACATTCTAATAACTTAGAAACATAAAATGCTAGATAAACCAAATATATGGCATAAGAAAACTCATACCTTAATGTATCTTAGGGGAGGCTATATTTTAGGCACAATCAGTATATATTAGCATGATATAACTTCAAAACATATCAACTCAAACATAAATAAGGTCATGATATCCAATGATAGTAACTAGCTAACATGTTCACATCGTAAACTCATAAACAATTTTCATTCATGCATAAAAATCACATATGTGCAATCAGTCTAAATTAGAATGACATAATATGACAATATAATAACTCATACATGAATGTCATAGCCATAATAATCTACATAGACCAATCCAAATCAACACAATACATATAACATCAAGATATTAATTCAACAAGATTAATCATCAAGTTAACTAACATATAAGGACAACAAGTTAACATCTAAAATACTTTTCAACAACATATAACATAATCATTGGCTTAACTAACATAAAAAACAACAAAAATGCATATAACAACACACTACTATCATTCATGACCATTTGAAACATGTGCATATGACCTTAATGATTCACTAGCATCTACGATGCATGTAACCACAACAACAATAAAATGACAAACATGTATATAAGTAACTCTAACTATTATAACAACCATTAACAACACACCTGCATGCCAAACATACAACCTGGATGACAATCTGCTCTTTCCTCGAGATCCAATGCTACAACCTCAATTTGATGATTTTCATCTCTTGCTTTATCTCAACCAACACATCAACATCATAACATACCAAAACCATCATGATGACCTTAAATAAGCACAATGACCTCATGGAAAACAATCTTAACCATGAAATTTCATGCATAACAACATATAGACATTGACATGCATATGCATGTATTGGAGCAGGGTCTCCTAAAGCTGCGAATTTCGTCCATTTTTGTATATTTTTTGTATTATTTAGTCTAGCGCAGGGGTTTTTGGGTGGGTCAGAGTCCCAAAGGCATTGAAATGGGTCAAGGGTAGACCAAGCATCCGCAAACCATGGTTTTCAGACCATCGTTTGCGTAGGCTAAATCAGTATAAATAAAAGAACCTTTTTCAGTCTAAGGTAGGAAAGAATTGAGATTGATATTAAGCACGAATTGTTAGATATATTGTTGGGTTTTTGGGGGAAGGACTCCTGCTAGCTATGTGCACAGAGCTCCTCAGTCCTGTTGTGTGAGGACCCTGCTGGCTATGTGCATAAACGGTATTTTGGGATTGTAAGAAGATGTTGGTATTAATATATATGCAAGTATTGTTGATATTTGATCTTATCTGGATCTTTTTTTTTATGATTTATGCGAACTTGGGTGGCATGATTAAGTTGTGAAAGTATCTTTGTTTCCATTATATGAATCTATGATCTGTTAATTGCTGCGATTATATTTGTTGAGCTGATAGATTGGTATTATGCACGTGGATGCAAAGGTAATTATTAGATCTGAGCTCTATTATATAAGCCTGTAACTAGATCTGTTAAATGTGAAGCTTGATAAGTTGGGAATGCAAATCTGCTTGAATTACCTACTCTCTCTCAGGGTGCAGAACCCTGGTTCCAGCACCCTCCCATACTGCTTGGGGTGAGACTTTGGTTTGCACAAGCAAGTCACTATCGAAAGGGCCAGTAGTATAGGGTTTGTTGGAAAACCTTAACCTCTGAACCTGGGTCAGGACCCCTCGAGCCAACAAATGGTTCCGTTGTCGGGACCAGGAGAATTTTGAGAGAGGGATCGGATAATGCCAAGAACACATTGGAAACCTGAGAAGAAAGAGATCGACGAGTGGTTCAAAAAGAAAATTTAGGAATTTGTAGTAAGATAAAATCGCAGTGCAAAGATAACCATAGAGAAGTGGAAGAACAAGTACATTTTCACAGAGATCTATGAAATTTTCTTTGTCTCATTTTCGATTGAGCTTCAGGAGTGGCTCGTGAGGCTGGTAGATTTTCAAAAGTGTTGAAAGGATGAACAGATCACGCAGTGGACCCCAGAGTTGATTCAGCAATTATAAAAGACTAATAACACCATCACTCGCATGGTAGATCACTAAGTGGATAGTGTGATAGGAGGGTTTGTGACAGAATTTGAAATTGATCAATTTGTGTCCTAGTCTGAGGTGGAACAAATATTCTTCAAGGGTTTCCAGGGTAAGTTTCTTAAAACTCTGCCATTACTGATTAATATCTTATTGTGCGAAAAGAGAATTTTGTGTAGTCATACAGAGTGAATGAGATTTGATCAAGGTGATGGCACAATGTGCAGTGGTAAATACTACAAAACTAATCAAGAAGGAGATCGATCTATCTACAGTCCAGTAAGAAATTATGTTATGCATAGCTCTCCATCTACGCCACCATCGAACCCTCATAGGGTTAAGAACTCACCTCCACCACCACCAGAAGATGATGTGGCCTTGCACATGAAGCTACCCACCTTCAAGGGCATAGGGGATGAAGATATGGATCAATTCTGGTTCTTCTCAGGATAGGTATTGACTACACAGAACATAGCCAACGATGTTGTGAAAAGGGCATAACTATCCCTTGCTTTTGAGGGGAGGGCCTTGGACTGGTATATGGGATACATCGACCAGCATACGAATGCGACCATCGAGGAGATTAAGAATGCCTTGAAGTAGAAATTCAAGAAGCCTAAGTCCTACTCTCCGATAGTGAATGATCTGAAATATTTCAAGCAAGGACCGACCAAGTCTGTATGGGAGTCTAACCAACGGTTAAAGAAGGTAATTAGAGAAGGAGGATTTCTGTATGATGATAGACAACACATGGAATGGTTCATTGCTATGTTGCTGCCCCACCTGTGCATACCAATGGGTCATCAAGCCTTTGAGTCGCAGGAGAAGGCCTTGGAGATTGCTATGAAGCGGGAGGCTACGCTAAGGTATGATACCCAGTTAGGAGTACAATAAATACAAGGACAGGTAGAAGTAATGCACATGGAGATCCAGAATCTATGAAAGGAGTGAGAAATAGAGGCCAGCCCTGAAAGATGGTGCATACGATGAAGGGTGAATGGCCACACCAAAGATACCTATCCTCTGTTAGCAAACTATGTGCAGGTCGGGGGACCTAGCCCGTTGCGTCCCAGGGAAGCTACAGGGCCAAGTGGGCTGGTGTTGTGGTGCGATGATTGTCGCATTGCTAGGCTGCACAATACCAACCACTACCCCCACCTTGCCGCATATGTCCCAGAAGTAAAGCAACAATGGTGCAGGTTCTGCAGATATGTAGGACATGATGAGAAAAATTGCCGGAATTATGATCTGATGATAGACAGGGGCAACCTATATAGGGTACAATCAGACCCTTCTTCACCAAGGTCCCCCTCCGGTTTGGGTAGCTCCCCAGCTATGGGTTGGAGAGGGGGCTGAGGTGGAAGCACAGGTAGGGGAAAGGACAACTGATATTCTATAACTGTGGGGAAATTGGCACTTTGTAAGAGATTGCACTAACCCTACAAGACAATCCTGTAGATACTATAGACAGCTAGATCAAGTGATTGAATATTACCCGATTTTGATAGCCAAGATGAAGGATAAGCAACAGACACCTATGCAGAATGTAAAAATGGTTAAGGCAGAACCTCGAGATGAAGGACTGAGTGTTAATGTTATAAAAGGCAGCATCATGGCCACCAGAGGAGCTGCGGAGAAAGTTGAGCTGGAGCCTCTTATCTGGAAATCAACCATTAAACAAGAAGGTTTGGACTTATAGAAGAAAAAAGAAGCTTTTGTCATAGCTCGCCAAGACTTTGCTAAGGCTACGACATCTACTCCTCAAGCACCTGCGAACTTCAAAGTAGATGATGAGGTTAAACCATTCCTGCAAGCATATATGAATTTTTTGCGCAACCAAAGGGTCGTAGAAAACCTCCAAGCTTTGATAGACAACTACATAGAAAGAACAACCCCATCTATGGAAATTAAGGATGTACACAAACTATATAAGCATAAGAGATGCACTGGTAGGGAGATGCAGTTAACCGCACAGATTGGTGAATATGAGATGGATCAAGTTATTCTAAACCTAGGATCAGATGTGAACGTGCTACCTAAGCAAACTTGGCATCGAATGGGATAACCTAAGTTAGAATGGTTCACTATCTAGCTGCGCATGGCTAATCAGCAGAAGATCATACGATTAGGAAGATTATCAAAGATCATGGTAGATATCACAAGGGTTAATGTTCAAGCTAAATTCAAGGTCATTCAGATTGTAGAAGATGCGGACCCCTACCTTGCGCTCCTAGGATTGGACTAGGCCATATATATGGGCGGTATTATCAATTTGAAAAAGAGAAGCATGGTGTTTGAAAGTGAAGGAACAAGGGTGGTAGTACCACTAGATCCTGCAAAAGGAGAAAAGTATACAAAGCCAGTGCATGAGGAAGAAGAGGTGGATCATATCTATAGGTTAACAGCGAGGGATGAATACTGGATCAATCCTACAGCTGATGGTGAGATTTTATGGGAAAGGGATAGAGAATTCTTTTCCGACTCCAACAAAGAAATGGAAAATTGGCAAAACTGACTGCATGATGTCTCTGCACTGCACTGCCTGTGAATCACAAGGGAATTCCATTGCATATCCTCTGAGGTAAGAGAACTACCCTACTTTGATGGTTCTGGTAGTATAAATAATTTTTGTGGACATTTGAAGTTGAGGTTCCAAAAGAACGAAGGCTATGGCCCCTTAACCTAGATTTGCATGCAACACCTACTTGATGGTGGGACATGCATAAGGGGGCATTCCAGGATTGGGAGGAATGTCGGGATATGATGATCCTATGATTTGAGCCTCTGGCCGATGTGTGCATCAAGATATTTCTTGGCCCAGGGGATCTACAAGAACATTTGTTCAGCTGGATGGAGAAATGGTGGGATCGCACTGCAGAATAATGGGTTCACTTGTTTATTCATGCCTTGGGACCAATTCCCAACACATGGTACTTAGATGTGAAGCTACATCAATGCACCTACCATTGGGAAACCTTAAAGGATGAAATTTTGGGACATTCGGGTTAACAGGAGGATCGGAGCCACTTGAATAAGCTTTGCAAGATATCGATACCTTTTAATTTGGTGAATCCAACCCTACACAGCATGGGAAATACCCACATGGGAAACACACATGTAGGATATTTCAAACTTCCACAATATCACCATGGAAGAGTTTGACGAAGATCCATGCAATGTTTCGATCCCAGAATCAAAGGGGGAACACACAGTTGCAGGACCTCCGTTACACACTGTGGATGTTACGAAACCTCTGAAGTTGGGAGAAGTTAACATTGGTACGGAATAGAAACCCAAGTTGGATAAAATTGGAGATTACTAGGATGATGATACAATAGGCAAGATTGTAGAACTGCTCATGGAGTATCAAGACTTATTTCCAACAAAGTTTTTGGAGCTCAAGGGGATTACGGGGGATTTAGGGGTTTTGTGCATCACACTAAAACCAGATGCACACCCTGTAAAGCAGCACCCTTATCGGCTGAACCCTAAATATAAGAAGAATTTTAGGGAAGAAATTGATAAAATGCTCATTTCGGGTATCATTGAATCGATCGAAAAGTAAAACTGGGTGAGTCCTATGGTGGTTTAGGAAAAGAAGATGAAGGGGGGAATTAGCATCTGCGTGGATTTGCGCAAGTTGAATGATGGATGCGTACATGATCCTTTTCCAACACCATTCTCCGATGAGATCCTGGATAGCCTAGGAGACCAGGAGGTGTATTCATTCACTGATGGGTTCTCAAGGTACCATCATATCATAATCACACCTGAAGATCACAACAAAACTACATTTTCCACTAAATGGGGATCCTTTCAGTATACGGTCATGTCGTTTGGGCTTAAAAACGCTCCCGTCATCTTCTCACGGGTAGTAGTCACAGTATTGAAATATTTCATTCATAAACTTTTGGAGGTATACTTTGATGATTGGACTGTCTTTGTCTTAGTAAATATGCACGTTTTGAACCTACGAATGATTTTGGATGCCTGTCGGAAACACCATATTTCCCTGAATATCAAGAAGTGTATCTTCTGTGTACCCTTTGGAATATTGCTCCAACATATAGTTTGCTGACAAGGGCTAATGGTGGAACCTACGAAATTTTTCGTGATCATCAATCTAGTAGTCCCTATGACTGAGAAGCAACTACATTCGATCCTCAAACATACAGGCTAATACAAAAATTTCATTCAGGGATACGCACTGATCACAGCCCCTCTAGAAAAACTTCTTAAGAAGGATGTTTCATTCTTTTGGGATGACGAGTGTCAAAAGAGCTTCAGGCTAATCAAGGAAAATATGGTCTCTGTGCCTATCCTTATTTTCCTTGATTGGGTGAAGGTATTTCATGTCCACGTTGATGCTTTCTGAATTGCCCTAGGAGCGGTCCTTACACAACTTGGTGAGGGAGACATCAATCACCCAATTGCATTCGCTATCTAAAAACTCTCGGGTGTGGAGCGCAACTATACCACCACGGAGTGGGAGGGATTGGCCATGGTCTATGCATTATAGAAGTATTGACATTACCTGCTAGGGGGACACTTCAAAATTTTTACCAATCATTTGGCTTTAAAGTACCTAGTGAATAAGCCTGTGTTGGGGGGTGGAATCTACCGATGGATTCTGTTGTTCCAGGAGTACGACTTTGAAATAATTGCTAAACCAAGGCGGTTGAATGTTGGGTTCGATTACTTGTCCCGAATTGAGACTGGCGAGGAACCAACTAACCTAGAGGAAGGATTTCCTGATGTGAAACTTTTTTCTATTAAGGTAGTCGATGCGCACTTCACTAACATTATTCAGTTCCTGACTACAGGCATGGCACCCGTGGGGTATTCAGTGCAACAAAAGAAAGAATTGGTAACCCGTGTTGTGGATTTTACCATCATCGCAGGTCACCTCTATAATATGGGAGAAGATGAAGTGTTGCAAAGGTACATTTTGGAACATGAGCGACATGCTATCTTGGGAGAAGCCCACGATGGGGTGGAAGGAGGTCACTACGCAGGAAACGCCACAACGCGGAAGGTATTCAGAGCTGGATTTTGGTGGCCTACCCTGCATAGTGACTCTCACGACTATTTTAAGGCCTACGATACACGCCAACGCACCAGAAAGTCATCTTGTAGGGATGAAATTCCCCTCCAACTGCAAATGGCCCTGCAGGCATTTGACAAGTGGACCATCGATTTCGTAGGAACTATCAACCCACCTAGAAAGAAGAAAAGTGTACGTTACATTATAACTAATACTAATTATGTAACTAGGTGGGCCAAGGCATAGTGGTAAAGGACTGCACTATAGATATTGTTGCACACTTCATCTTTGAGCAGATTCTGACCAGATTTGGATGTCCGAAAATCCTGATGAGTGATAGAGGTACACACTTTGTCAATGAAACCATACAGGCCTTGATCGAATAATTTCGGATCCATCATGCAAAAAGCACTCCATATATCCTCAGGAAAATGGCGCAATCAAAGATTTTAATAAGGTCTTGGAGCACACACTAACCAAGGTCTGTAACGTGGATTACAACGACTGGGAGGTGCGCATTCCTTCTATTCTATGGGCTTAGCGAACCACCTATAAGAAGTTGACAGGGAAAACACCGTTTAGGATGGTCTATGGTAAAGAGGCCGTTATGCCCATGGAATATATTGTTTCTAGCCTGTGCATCGCAATCTTCACAAATATGGTAGAATCATATATCATGGAGGAGCAGTTAGCACAGCGCATGGCTTTGGAGTAATACCACTTCGTCGCCAACTTCCATCAGCAGGTTTTGAAGGCACGCAATAAGGCCTGGCACGATCGACATATTCATCAAAAAAAATTTGCAGAGGATGACTTAGTCTTTCTATATGATTTTGAGTTTGCGCAACACCTAGGGAAGTTTCGACAGCACTAGCTTGGGCCCTATACGGTTAAGGAAATCACGGATGGTGGAGCTGTGTGATTATCTACCCTGCGCGGTGATATGCTACCTGGCTATATCAATGGAAGTCGGCTCAAACCATATCGGATCAAATGACTATATGTCCAGAGTAGTTGTATGGAGTGGGATAGCCCCACTAAGGAAGGTAATCACAGTAGGTACCATGCTCCGCGCAGGAGGAAGCCATAAGATTGGAAGCCCAAGGGAGTGTGTCGGAGACGTGGGAATAAAATTGGAAGGAATAAACCCAGAACACAGCAGGTGCTCTAGGAGCGCATGAGGTATGCTCAAAGCGCAGGGGTGTGCTGGGAGCACAGCGGTACGCTTATCCCACCAAGGGTGCAAAAACTAGCCATTGGAACAGTCAAATTAGGTAAAAAGACAAAATTACCGTTGGAAGGAGCGGGCGACCGGCATTTAATGAGGCAATTTATAGAACTTTTTTACCATTTACTTGATGATAAGTTCCAAGTGAATTTTACCCTATCATTGGGTGATCACCAAATCTATAAAATGTGCAGGCTAGATCAGACAAGGGTTCCATATCGATTGAGTAGCTTGTACTTGGCATGATTTTCCTTGCCAAATTTGTGATGTAAGAATTGATGTGCCTATAACGTCTCTTTCATGTCTGAGCAACCTACTCCCTCTAATAGTAGCAATCTTGAGTTTGTATTTTCCGCCAGGATGATGGCTGTGAATCCTACTGAACCTTCGGAACCAATGACCTCAGTGGAACAAGGAACTGAGGAAGTGGTGGAGATTGAGTCTGAGGCTGAAGAAGTTCTCTCCACGCCGGTCACAAAGAAGGGAAAGGAAAAGGCAGAAGACTCAAGAAAACCACCGAAACCCTCGAAATGGGCTGGAGGGAAGCTCGGTACTTCCCCGTGAAACGTAAAATCCCCAAGGGTGATTCCCTAGGCACGTGCTGCTCAAGAGGAGGCCCAACCTGCTGGCCTGATTAACTTGTTACCTCCCTTTGTTCAGCCGCTTAGGACCTCAACACACATGCAAAAGAACCTTGATGGCCTAACACTTATCTGTAGATTCTTTTGATCCCGGGAGAGGTCCCTGTCATTGGCGAACCTGATGGAAAGCTTCACGAGATAAAATGTGACGATCACGATTTGGCTAGTTTGGAGGCCTTCCCTGAGTTCGCGCCTGAGTTATACCTCGACATGATTCAGGAAAACGATGGGATCAAAATTGTTCTCCAGTGCTGGGTGTGTGGATTGGATGAGTCCGGGCTCCTGAACTTGCTAAGGATGCCACACATCAGTCACTACAACTTCACAGACCGACTAGCTCGATAATTGCTCACCCTAATTCCTGATGGCTACCTGTGGATCCAATACAAGATCCCCATTGATGCTGCACTAATTCATTGAATTACTAGCCTTCCCATGAATGGGCTGAACCCTCTAGAGCACATGGGAAAAAAGTATGAGGGAGAAACAACTGAGTATGTGCGCAAAACCTACCATGTGGAGCGAAATACGCGAGGTTTTATAATTAAGTCTATTAGTGACCAAGGCACGCAGTTGGGCAACATGTTGTTAGCGTACAAGATGATGAGAAAATTTTAGGTCACCTCTGTCCCATCCTACATAATTCAGTTAGTGGGCCAATGGGGGAAAGGGGTATGTTTTAAATAGGCCCAGTATTTGTGTGATGAGTTTGTGGCTAATGTCCGCGAGTCCCAGGAGTAGGGCTACGTCTTTTGATATTCTTGGTTATTGTTCCTCATAGCATTGGTTACATGGGAAGCCCCTGCAGAGCCATTCCTCCCTCAGCTTACCCCAGACATGTGCGAAGGGGCTCGTTATGTGCACTTATGGGATTCTAAGGATCTGTAGCATCTCGAGGACAACCAAGTTTTCTAGGTCCTCTTTCAGAGTAGCTTGGCCGCAACCATTAATTCCAGACCACGGTTGTCCCCTGCTATGTATGATAGGTACAAGGGCATTGAGGCATTCCATATCACCATGCACAATGTTCAGATCAAAGCACACAAGGATAAAACCTAGACTTTTCTCCCTTATATGGTGGTGGATGAAGAAATTGACAACATCATTACGCTCTGGCCTCCTGACTGGAAGATCGGCTTCAAAACTAGCGTGAAGGGCACTGAAGTAACCATCACATCCAAATTAATCCCACCTATCATCATCAAGAATACCATAGGCACGAGCAAGAGCATCGGGAAGGACACGGGCACCGAAGCACAAAAGGATGCACAGCAAAAATGGACCACTGAGAAGGACATAGAAGCAGAGACTCAGCTCGATTTGCCACAAGACCTAGATATAGAAGGATTGAATGTGGGAGGACCTGCCTCCCCCGAGGTACGAAGAGAACAAACGAGCCTGTCAAAGGACCCTCGAAGAAGCAGCACTCGCAACAGGTGGAATGAGATGAGATAATCACGCTGACCGACGGAGACCTCGAACAGATTGTTGACGCAGTCATGTTGGCCATAGAAGATCGATGGTTGACCTTAGAGGAACAACAGAAAGTTGCAATCGACACTCTTCAAGTTGAGCTCTGTGCCCTCCAGTTGAAAACAGACATGCTACAGACCAATGCGATTCAGGTACGTATGCCCTCGACAACCAGCAGTGTGGCGCTAGTCATAGAAGAAGCCACCTATCTCCTGTACTGGGCGCAACCATTGTGATCAGTTAACCCGACCTAGGAATGCAAGTCCAAGCTAGTACAGATGTCCAATTGAATTTATCGAAGCTACCACATGAGGCATTGTAGGGTCTCCACATCTCCTTATTTCAGGAAATTCACCATCGGGACCAACAAGTGCACCAACAGCTCGGTGTGTCTGAGCAGACAATTGATACAAAGAACGTTGAAGTGTGCCTTGCCACTGCGAAGTAAACGAAGCTCGAAAATTTGACTCACCAACTCTACGCAGATGTTCCAGCAGAAATTTCGGCCACAGCCACCCCCCAGGCTAAGATTGAAGGGCTGGTCGCAGCATTGAAGGCCTCCAGGATGGAAGTTTAATTTTTCAAGACACAAATGGAGTAGCAGATCATAGATTTGTGGGCTAAGTTGTAGCCCGAAACGCCTCCAAAGGTACGGGCCCAATGAGCTGCATTGGTTACTGTAGCTATGAACATTGTCACAGGAAAAATCGCACAGGGTGCTAAACTACTGGAAACAACCATGTAGATATCGACCAAGGTCTAGCTTGACCCGATCTTGCAGAAAATAACCCAAGACTTATGGCAGAAGGAATAAGAGTTTGAATAGATAGAAGCCACCCTGCCCACTTTGGTTCCTGCTCAGCACTTGGCATGGATGTGAACCAGCCACACCCTCCAAAATGATATGGATGAGCTTCAACATAAGAATAAGGTCCTTGGTGACCTCCTGAAGCCTTGGGCTGATGAAGCCCTCAAGCTCTCATAAGATGTTGATGTTGCTATTAAGCAGCTAAACAAAACTATCGAGAGTGTAACTGCTACAACGGAAGGTCCAATTTCGCAAAAATTGGTCGATATTGTACAACATGCTGCAGCTTAGAGTGAAGGTGTGCTGCCTCCATTGCCTGAATCAATCAAAATACTGTAGGCACAAGTGGAGACCCCACCATCACAGTGGCTCGAGATGAGTCATAAGATTGTGTTGGGGGACTGTTGGAGCAGGGTCTCCTAAAGCTGCGAATTTTGTCCATTTTTGTATATTTTTTGTATTATTTAGTTTGGTGCAGGGGTTTTTGGGTGGGTCAAAGCCCTGAAGGCATTGAAATGGGTCAAGGGTAGACCAAGAGTCTGCAAACCACGGTTTGCGAACCATTGGATGCATAGGCCAAATCGGTATAAATAGATGAACCTTCTTTAGTCTAAGGTAGGAAAGAATTGAGATTTACGTTAAGCATGAATTGTTAGATCTGTTGTTGGGTTTTTGGGGGAAGAACTCCTATTGGCTGTGTGTGCAGAGCTCCTCAGTCCTGTTGTGTGTGGACCCTACTGGCTTTGTGCGCAGGCGGTATTTCGAGATTGTAAGAACATTTTGATATTAATGTATATGCAAGTAATTTTGATATCTGATGTTATCTGAATCTATTTTGTTATGATTTATGTGAACTTGGGTGGTATGATTAAGCTACGAAAGTATCTTTTTGATAGCTATTAAAGTATCTTTTTTTCTGTTATATGAATCTATGATTTGTTAATTGCTGCGATTATAGTTGTTGTGCTGATAGATTGTTATTACGCACGTGGATGAAAAGGTAATTATTAGATCTGAGCTCTGTTATATAAGCCTGTAACTAGATCTGTTAAATGTGAAGCTTGATAAGCTAGAAACGTAGATCTACTTGACTTACCTACTCTCTCTCAGGGTGCGGAAACCTGGTTCCAGCACCCTCCGATACTGCTTCGGGTGAGACTTTGGCCTGTGCAAGCAGGTCGCTGCCGAAAGGGCCAGCAGTATGGGGGTTTTTTGGAAAACCTTAACCTCTGAACATGGTTCAGGACCCCTTGAGCCAACAGCATGTCATCGTGAGTGTAGTTTAGTTGTATATGAATAAGAACATAGAACAAAAGCATAAGTAAAACCTATCCAATCGACATGAATGCACGATGACAATAATCTTGAAAACATAATACTTTTCCCAAGGAGAGCGCAACCATGCTTGGATACCACCTATGATGTGCACCTCCCCTCAAATCTACTCAAGTAACAGGCCAATTGGGGTAAACATGAGTTGATGGTAGTTAAGAGAAGACTCAACTTCCTTGGTCTCCTTAAGTGGAAGAGACATGGAAAACCATAACACGGAGTCCTTGCACCTACTACAGGACCCTTAGAGGTTATCCCAGTCATCAAGTTGACTTTTCCTTAGGTCCCACTAAATTTTACTAAATAAATCCCTCATAATATCCCTTAATATGGGAAAGGGTGCATATCGGGGGCTTTGGACGCTCTCACAACATAGCCATGTGTGCGTCTAGCGACTCTTTTTCCCAGACTCGTTCCTACGTCCACGAGACTTAAGGCACTTTTTAAGCCCAAAATCCCGACACTTATAAAAACTTCCTATAGATTTCAAAATCCATAAAAAACATTGCAATGTTCCAAATAACCAAAAAATGACTCGAGGACTAGGCTTGACCATCCCAAATTGGGATTGGAATTCGACCAAACAATTGGCATGAATGAAATTCATAGCTCTAGGATACAAGACATAGCATGAATTACTAAAAACACTTAGGAGAAATTATAAGAAAGATCACCACCCTCTTCCTTGAACATATATGACATCAATTAGGTCTTGCATCCATTGTTTTAAAAATTACAATTAAATACATGAAATAACCATTACATGAATGTAATATTCCAAAATTAGCTTGCAGCTAATTGGAATATTAAATTTTTTTCTTGTTACTTAGATAGATGAATAAGTGGGTAGGGAGACCCATAAATCTCTTTTGTAGGAATAAAATGACTTCTCATGTGAATGTGGCTCATTATAGAAGCTAAATAAAGCACCCTTACGTCTAAAAATGGGCTAGAGCATGTGGACAGGGTCAAAGTTGACCAGATCAATAACATGGTTATGGAGATAGTGGAGGATTATTGGAGAACAATGCAGTCATTTAGGAGGAGTGTATGCATGAGAGTAAATTCTTTAATGAGTGGGACCCAAGGTGAGGAAGCTCACCAAGCATAAAAGGAAGAGGATTGTAGCCATAGAATACATGATTTGTATTATTGATTTTTTATCTTCTTAGATCTAGATCTGTCATGTGACATGTCCATGCATGCTTTAGCTACTTAGCAGATTCTGCGGTGTTGTTTAGCACAAGGGTGTTCTCGATCGGGAATACCACCCTCATCCTCGGGGGACTTTGAGTGCCTACTTAGGAGAGGCATCTTGAGCTACATTTCCATTATCTGGAATTTGTCCAAGCTTCATCCATCATCCAAAGCGTAGTCTATTCCAGGATTGGGTTGTTTTTCAAGGCAGTAGCAACGGAGGAGCAATAACTTCAGTTTCCTAGATTATTTTCCATTGGATGTATCATCCTTTCATCAAGGAGGCTATTGAGGAAGATCTTGGTGCATTATTTTCATTTCTGGTAGAAGGCCAAGTAGCTATTGTTATCACTCAGAAAAAGTGAAACATTATTTGACATGGTCATAGAGTTCATTTGTCACAAGTTGGTATAGGAAAATTTAAGTTTTTCATCTTTAAACCTATCCTAAGGTTCAAACCCACCCCCATATAGATCACATCATGTCTCATCAGTCATAATTAGGTGTCAGATTCCATCTCCCAAGCGTTTAAATCTGAAAAGGACACTTTATCCAGTTTTTCCTCTTTTTGTAGCATTTTACATTGTAAAATAGCAGTTTTCGCTAAGAAATTGCCTAATAGTTTCTTAGTGAAACTGTCAGAAAATGAACTAGCCATGCTACGAAAAAACAATTTTTTTGTTTGTCTTGTCAAATCCGGTGAAATGTGTCAGTTCATGATTAGAGGAGATAGGGAGAATGTCATTCGAGTCAGTTAGGGTTATTTCAAAGGTACAAGGTCATGCCTTAGGTCATCATTACCATTTCTAGCATGCATGAGTCATGATTAGGCATGATTTGTCATCAAAACCATAAAATATTACCCAATTGAGTGCTTTTGTCATTCTTTGTTTTATCCTTGCATTTTATTGAGTTGTTGTCGAGCCAAGCTGGTTGATGGCATTTTCAAAAGTTGCAGGTGTCACTAATCAAGCGATGCTGAGAAGACATAAATTCACCATGGCTGCAAGAAAGAAGACTAAAAAAGGTGGTCACTACCTTAGATATGAGCCCATGGACATGAATTTGTTAAATGAAGACCCAACTAACTTGGAGATATTCATAAGAACAAGTTGTTTGCAGTTTTTCCAAAGGCTGTGGGGTTGTCATTTGTAGGTTTCTAAGGAGTTTTCTATCAGTTTCAATGGGACAGATTCAAAGGTGGGAATGTTAAACCTCACAGTAACACCAGAAACCATTGCAGCTTAAACAGGAATCCCTAGGGGAGGGGAAAAATGGTTTAAAGGCATCAAGTTCACCATGCAGGACTACAAATAATTTATCAAGCCAGAGCATAGTGAAATTGATCTCACAAATGCTATCTCAAGGAGCTACAGGAAAAAAAACTTCTCAAAGCTACTGCTACCTATTCAGAAATATTTCACCTGTGAAGGGAGGTTTCACATTTTCTATTCCTACCACCTTAGGCTACTACTACATTTTGTGGGTAAGAGGTCTCTTTACTTGCCCTTTTTTATTATACAGAAGTCTAGCTAAAATGTCAGATAAGGTCCAAGTTAAAAAAGAAGGAAATAAAACTTCTCTCTTTCATCATGGTTTGATCAATTTGCTGGTGTTAGAGGAGTTAAAAATATTAGGTAGAGATTGGACACCCTTTCTATTCATCAGTGGTTTTGAAATAGATGTTGTCACTCCTAAAAGAGTTCCCAAACCTATATATGTTTCATCAGCTACAGTAGCAGAGCAAATTGAGCCAGTGATCATGGAGATGGAGCCTTTACATAAGGTTGATACACCCAAAGCTACACCTACAAACCAAAAGCCAACAATGAGAAAACATGGTAGCAATAGGGTTATGAGGAGCCAAACAGTGGCTAAGGTAACTTAGAGGACATCTTGTATGCCATTGATATTGAAGAAACTCCCATAGTCCAAGCTGAAGACATCGATGAGGGAGGAAGGAAGCTTAAGAAAGGAAAAACAACTAAGAAATTAGAATTTTCAAGTGATGATGTTGGATTTTTGTTTCAAGATAGAAAACCAATGACAAGACATGCTATAAAGGTCATGGAAAGCAACAAAGAGATTCAGAAGGCTAGTGAAACTACTCAGCCACCACCAAGCATCATAGACCTCTCCTCACCTACAAAGGAAGATCTGGTCATCAAACAAAAGAAGGGAAAAGAGAAAATCACTGAAAAGACAGAAGTTGAAGCCCTTAAGGAGTAGTTGAAAGATGAAAGTGAAGCGATATCAGTCTTGAGGAGAGAGGCAAAGAAGCATAGAGCTAAAAGAGTGCAATTTGAACAAATGAGAAATATTTGGGAGGATCAAGTCACAAGTGTCTCAAAGACCTTGGACAACATAGAAAAATTGATAAAGTGGACTCAACCATTAAGAATATAGGTAAAGAAAATTAAAAATATAAACCTGCACTTACAGTCCAAGAATAGGAAACTAAAAGACCAAGTCAAAGACTTTCAAGGACAATTGGAACTGATTCATGAAGATCTGGAAAAGAAGGTTTAAACATGACTGTGGTTGAGGAGCCCATAGCTCAACTGATCGTAAATGAAGAGGAAACACCACAGGAGCCATAATTTGAGATTGAATATGCTTTAGATGGTTCATTTCATGCTAAAAATCAAGTTTTTGTAGCTGAAGGTCAATTTTTGAAGACAGTTTTGAAATGGGCAATTTTTTCACTTTTACACAATTTCGTAGCGTTTCCTAGCCTTAAAGCCAGGAAAACACTACGAAAAAACCTGTAGCAACCATTTTCCCTCTAAAATCACTTTTTTTAGTTTTCAAGGAGGGAGATTGATGGTGGTGATGTGTCATGACTTGATTGACACCATGGAAAAACAAAGCCGCGAATTTATTGTGTGCATAAGCCATTTTGTCAATGCTACCAAAACTCGCTACGAAACTATCATGTTTTCATGGCAAGTAATTGTTAAAGGTTTTGGAGCATCTTGATGGCATTTTTGGATAGCTGGACTCCTACAACGTGTCAAGGGATCTTATCATCAAATACATATGACTCGTAGAAAGTGTTGTGGAGAATAGTCATCACCCAAAGCAACTTTGAAGATAAGGATTATGCATTCCTAAAAAGTAGGGTTATGCTCCATAGATCTAGGAGGGTTTTTTAATATGTAAGGTGGTGATGAACTGTCATGTATCTTTCGAGCATGTGATACTTATGTTGTAACCATCATATAACTGTTTCAAAGGTAAGGTAGAGTTATGTAATAAATATGAGTTAGAGTCCTATTAGGAGGTGTCTTCTTTAAGGTGTAGCTATCAAGTTTCTATTAGAAGTCATGTTTTTCAGTTATGTGTTGTGTCATAGGATAATTCGATGGTCTAGCCACTAGGAAGATCATATTGTAAAGAAGATCTATTTAAAGACAAAGCATTGAAGTAGTCAAGTGTTGGAGATTTTTTGCACTAAACTATTGCTTTATGTATTTGAATTATATCAGTAATACAGAGTGTCTTTATTCTTGACAGACCTGATATTTTCATAGGGTTTTTAATTTCTTATTGATCTATATCTTTATGTTTTTACCACTTGTAATAGATTTCATCTCTATTACTCAGAATTCATAATTTATGCTCTGACTTTATTTAGTGATGAAATGACTGTGTTGCCCTATGTTTTACGTGTGAGTTTCCTCTGTTAAAGACCCCTATCTACCTCAGCTTCTATGTTAAGAAACCTTGCCACTGAAACTATTGATTGTTGACTCCAAAAGCCCAATGGTAACAAGCCTATATTCTTTCAATGTACAAACATAAAAAAACAAGCTACATTTCCAATAGAGTTGGCCATCTAGTACCATCATTATTCAATATCATAAAACCCCCTTGAGAGAGCCCTCACTGAGTTTGAAACAGCTACACTGAGTTGTTAGATAAGAAGCCAATCAAGTACAATTTTGTGATAACATTTTGGTGCATCTACCGGGAGACTGAAGATATAATTTTCCCAAAATTTTGAAGTTGAATTCTTGAAGGCAGCAAGAGCTCAGAATCTGTTCGAGGTTGCAAGTACCTTGGTGACTCCATTCAAAATATTCATGTTCAAAGGTGGCTTCGAAAAGGAGATATACGAGGAGTAATCCTGACCCAAATCCACCTACAATTGTGGATAATCCAAACACAATTTCCAGAGGCATTCAAGGCAGTTTTGCACAATCAAGTACTCCATTACACAAAAATCCTTGTCCTCTGAAGTTTTAAGAAGTCCTGAAGATAAAAGGTTTGATGATAAAATTCAGGAAGTATTGTTTAAGTATGAAAATGAAAAATAATTTACTGATATTGTTTTAGACCTGCAAAGAAGAGGTATTGATACCTCAGCCTTAGTAACCCAAAAATATAAAGAAGAGTTCTGGGAGGCATTCACATCACAGTTATTTTTAGAGAGGGAATATTTATATAGGTTGAAGGAACTAGACCCATTTGAAATCTTGCTAAGAAGTAAATATGGTTTTCCTTTACTTGATTGGAGTTCAATTGTAACTAGACTACAAAAACTAGCCACACCACCTCATAAAAATGTCTCTTATTCTACTGTTGTTGTCCTAAAATTACCACAATCCCTATCATCATGGCTTTAAATTATCCTCCTCCACCTGTTCCTGCACCTGCTAGGTATGTCCCTCTTGTTCTTCTAGTTGTCCTTAATTCCCTTCCTAGTAAATATTCTGCTAGAACCAAAACTTGGGGAAGTGATCATGAAGAGATTACAGCTGAAGAGCATGTAGACCAGTTTAATGAATTCATTGATAGGGAGGAGGTTGACCATGAGGATGTCAAAATGAGGATTTTTTCTCAGAGTTTCACTGGTGACATCAGAAAGTGGTTAAAAGACCTTGCTCCAGGAAGCTTGCATAATTGGAATGAATTTGAAGATAGCTTTTTGAGAAAGTGTGGAAATAGAAAAAACCATGTCCAAGCCCTCACTGAGTACAATATTTTGAAAAGAGTTGTTCATGAAACTGTCCAAAATTTCTCCAAGATATTTAACAAATTTTATGACTCCATCCCTACCCATCTTAAGCCTCCACCAGTAGCAGCTGAACTGAGATATGTTGAGGCCTTTGACTGTGATTCTATCCTGATCAGAGAAAGAGAATCCCCTTCACTAGAAGAAATTAAAAATCATTTTTTGAAGGTGGAGGTCAATATGATAGCAGCTAAAAATTCCAAGACAGGAAAGAAAAAATTGAAAGAAGAGGATAAGCCTTCCACCTTAGATGATAAATTTGACTCCATGATGAAAACAATGGAAAAAATGATGGATAGGCTTGCCCTTGGAAACACTTCTGCTCCTCCTGCACACCATGAACCATAGTTTAGAAAACCTTAATTCAGAAGACCTCAAAACCAGTAGAGACCAAGGGAAAACAGAATTGAGCCTGACCCTCAAGTAAGGCCTTCTTTTCAACAAAAATTAGTTGATCAAGAAGATTAGATTGAAATACCAAAAGACTCCATTCGTTGCCTATATAAAAACATGTCAGGAATTTTTTGACTAAGGAAGAACATGATGAGTTTGATCATGATGTAAACAAGGGTGAGGAGCCATCTAATTACCTTAAAGGTTACCAAAATGAAATCTTTGAGGTGTAGAAACAATACAACCTCAGAAACAGAAATGTTCCAATTACTGCAAATAAAACACAACCTAAGAAATATGCCCCTAAAGCTGTTGAGGTTAGAAAATATCCACCACCTCCTCCTCCTGTCAAAGAGATTGAGAAAATTAATTATGTTTTCAGTTTGGAAAATGAGATTTCCAAAATCAAGATCCCAGTCTCTTTTGAACAAATTCTTAAGGTGAATGAATATAGAAGTAAAATTGTAAAAATGTTGAATTCCCAACCAAGGGTTGCTGACATCCTTAATGTACAAGAAGACCATCCAACTATCTACTTGGGACCAAGATTGGAAGATGAGCAGAATGAAGAGGTGTCTCCTTTCTATGTCATCCTTGGTATTCATGACATGACATTACACAATGCCACGTTGGATTCAGGGTCCTCTCATAACCTCATGCCTAAAGTAATTATGTAAAGGATGGGATTGGAAATTACTAGGCCATATAAGGATTTTTTTTTTCTTTTGATTCAAAAAGAGTTCAGTGCATTGGTTTGATAAAATATGTTGTTTTTTGTCTTACACAAGTCTTTGCCAAGACAGTGGTAATGGAAATTGTGGTAGCAGACATTCCACCCAAGTTTGGCATGTTGTTATCTAGATCATGGGCAGCAAAGATCAAAGGCACCATGTAGATGGACCTAACTTATGCCACCATTCTTATTGTTGGTGAGAAAAGAAGACTATCCAGAGAAAAAAGAATGGCTTATATGGTAGGTAGTAAGGAAAATCCTCAGAAATACCCAATTTATGTTGTTGAGATTGAATTAGGATCTGCTATACTTTTCATTGAACTAACTAATGAAGCAAAAGATGAGAAGAAAGCAGAAATTTAGGAGGTCAAAAATCAGCAAGTAGAAAATCAGTAAAACAATGAAGAAAAGGCAGAAGGTTGGTGGTTGTTACACTTTTATGGATCAGCAAGAAGAGAGGGGGTTGGAGCAGGAATTTGGATCACAAATCCAGAGGATGAAAGTAAGTTCTATTCTTTCAAACTGAAATTGCATTGCACAAATAATATAGCTGACTATGAATCTCTATTTTTGGGTTTAGAAATTTTGAAAATATTGGGTGCCCAAAATATTTTTGTTTGTGGAGATTATGAATTAGTTATTAAACAAGTTGAGGGTGTATATCAAACCAAGGATGTGAGAATGAGAACATATATAAATTTGATCATGGAGATGTTAGAGAATTTTCAAGAATATTCCATTATTATGAAGAGAAGGAATCAAAACTTAGTAGCTGACTCCCTAGCTATTTCTGCAAGTCTGTTTATTATTCCTGCACATTCCACTAAAATATATGAGGTTGAAGTTCGTCATAGGCCTATTATCCTTGACAACATAATTCACCGGCAAGTTTTTGAGGATGACCAACAAGTCAAAAACTTCATATAATTGAAAGAGGAGTTTGAAAGCACATAAGTAGATCAGCAAAACATGCTTGCTGAAACTAAGGGTAATTCTAAAGTGTTGCAGCTGAAGAATAATTCTATACCCAAAGGTCTAATCCCACTTGAAAATATTTTTGACCAAAATGATGTGTTCAAGTCTCCTAGGATGCAAGTTGATGATGAAGAGGTAGAGAGTTATAGCCTTGGTATAGTAGCAATGTCAAAAATTATCAAAATTTCTAAGTTTCTTTCTATAGATATGAAACATAAATATATTGAGATGATGAAAAGGTTCATAGATGTTTTTGCATGGAGTTGCTGATTTGAAGAAATATGATCCTACTATTATTCAGCATACCATTCCCATTAAACAAAATGAAAAGTCTTTCAAACAGAAGATGAGGAGGATTAATCCACTTCTCATTCCTCTGATTGAGAAGGAAATTAAGAAGCTCTTTGATGCCAAAATTATTGTCCCAATCAAATTCTCAAAATGGCTTGCAAACTTGGTCCTAGTCAGAAACAAGAGTGGAGAAATCATAATCTGCATTGACTTCAGAAACTTGAACAAAGCCTCTCTAAAGGACAATTACCCCCTCCCAAATATTGATCAAATTCCACATAACATTGTTTGTTCCCAAAGGATGTCTATGTTGGATGGTTTTTCAGGATATAATTAGATACTAGTGCACCCATAAGATCGGGAGAAAACTGCATTTACCACACCATGGGGAACTTTCATGTATGCCGAGATGCCCTTTGGTCTGATGAATGCAGGAGCAACCTTTCAAATAGAAACGGAAATTTCCTTTTTTTAGGAGAATAATAAGTTGGTGGTTTTCTATCTAGATGACATAATAGTTTTCTCAAGGAGAGAGGAAGACCATTTGACACATCTGGAAAAATATCTACTAAAGTGTAAAAGGTTTTGTATTTCTCTTAATCCCACTAAGACTATTTTTTCTTTAAATTTTGGAAAGTTACTTGGGAACATTATATCTAAAGATGGGATAAAGATTGATCCAAACAGGGTCAATGCCATTCAAAGAGTATATCTACCTAGAAGCAGGATGAAAATTCCGACATTCCTTGGAAGGGTGAATTTTGTGAGAAGATTTATTCCCAGATTTGCTGAGATTGTCAAAGACATAACCAAGATGTTAAAGAAAGGAGCTGACATTAAATAGACAGTTGAATAAAAGCACTCATTTTAGGAAATCAAGAAGGCACTCAATCAAGCACCGGTGTTAATTAGCCTTGATTTTTCAAAGGAATTCTTGGTTTTTACATTTTCATCAGAAAATACAATTGTTGGAGTTTTGCTGCAGAAAGGACAACAAGGTACTAATCAGCCCATTTCATTTTTTAGCAGGACCCTTTCTAATTCAGAGCTGAAGTAAAACATCTTAGAGAAACATGCATATGCTTTGGTCAAAGCCATCAAACATTTCAGAATTTATATTCTACATTCTCATGTCATAACATTTCTTCCTAATTTTGTTGTTAAGGACATCTTAACTCAAGCTGATATTGATGGTAAGAGAGGTAAGTGGATAGCAAACTTGTTGGAATATGATATAGACCTAGAAAACTGGTCAAAGGTCAGGGACTAGCAAACGTGATGGCTTAGTCCAATTTTGACTGTCTTGATATGAATTTAATTGCAAAAATTACAGAATTATCAGATGAATATGAAGAGCTTATTCCCATTGAAGATAATTTCATCCTATCTGACTGGTACAAAGACATTGTTTTTGTCTTACATCATCATAGAGCTCCTGCTGAATTGACAAAATCTAAAGCAAGGTTTGTGAAGTTGAAATCTTTAAGGTACTGCATCATAGACAAAAATCTATATTGGAAAGATACTGGTGGTATTCTTTTGAATTTTTTGCTAGAAGAGGGAGCTAAAAAAGTGATTGAGGAGTTTCGTAAAGGATATTGTGGAGGTCATCACTATTGGAAGGCCACAGCAAACAAGATTCTTAGAGTAGGGTACTATTGTCCTACGATGTTCAAAGATGTCTACAAGAAGATAGTTGTCTGCCATGAATGCCATATTTTTTATGGTAAGAAAAATCTTGTTCCTTTACCCTTTATGCATATCTATGTTGAGGCTCCATTCCAGTAGTGGGGGATAGATTTTATTGGTGATATTCATCCATCATCTTCAGGTCAACATCGTTGGATCCTGACAACAAATGATTATTTCACCAAATTAATTGAAGCAATCCCAAATAGGCAAGAAAATGATTCATTCATCATTTCATTCTTAGAAAATAACATATTGTCTAGGTTTGGTTGTCCTATGAAGATCATCACTCACAATGCAAAGACATTCAAATCCAAGAGGCTGATAAGTTTTTGTCATCAATATCACATTATACTTGGGCACTCTATTGCTTACTATCCACAAGGTAATGGTCTTTCTGAATCTTCTAACAAAAGTATTGTCAGGATTATTAAGAAGGTGTTGCAAGAGAACAAAAAGTCATGGAATTTGAAGCTGAAGTATGCTCTGTGGGAAAATAGAGTGTGTAAAAAAGGTTCAATTGGTACTTCAACTTATGAGTTGGTCTATGGGACAGAAGAAATTTTTCCTACATCCTTCAGAGTGCCTGTCATGAAGATGCTGCAAGGATTAGAGGAGAAGCCAAATGCAATTCATAGGAGAATAAATCAGTTGATAGCCTTGCAGGGAAAAGGGGAGGAAGTCTATAATAGCAATCAGCAATCTCAAAATAGAATTAAGAAGACATTTGACAGGAAGGTCAAAGAGGAAAACTTTCAGATTCAAGATTTGGTATTGAAGTGGGAGGCCAAAATTGAACAAAAGGGGAAACACGGTAAGTTTGAGAATATCTGGAAAGGTTTATTCATAGTAGTTTCATTCCATAGAAACAACACTTACACACTGTAGGAGATGGATGGACAACCTTGTGTTGTACGACCTGTCAATGGTATATTTTTGAAGCACTATTCCTCTTAAGTTCTACTGATATTTCATTCCATTGTATATATTCCATTTTAATATTTTTTTCTACTAATAAAGACAATTTGATCATCAAGCTTGAGCCCAAAGTGAAGGCCATTAGAGTTTGAAGGAAGTTTGGCAAATTTCAGAGTTTTTATTTCTAAGAAGATGGATAGAACTGGAACTACAGGTTCTTTGGTGTACCATAAGGGCACACCATCCCAAGTGGAGCCACTATTATCACTCAGAAAAATTGAAACATTATTTGACATGGTCATAGAGTTCATTTGTCACAAGTTGGTATAAAAAAATTTA
Source organism: Pinus albicaulis (assembly GCA_034641835.2). Taxonomy (NCBI): domain Eukaryota; kingdom Viridiplantae; phylum Streptophyta; class Pinopsida; order Pinales; family Pinaceae; genus Pinus; species Pinus albicaulis. The sequence continues at coordinate 862,748,112 of CM076570.1, read as the reverse complement.
AATTTTTCATCTTTAAACCTATCCTAAGGTTTAAACCCACCTCCATATAGATCACATCATGTCCCATCAGTCATAATTAGGTGTCAGATTCCATCTCCCAAGCATTTAAATCCGAAAAGGACACTTTAGCTAGTTTTTCCTCTTTTCATAGCGGTTTACACTGTAAAATAGCAATTTTCACTATGAAACTACCTAATAGTTTCATAGAAAAACTATCAGAAAATGAACTAGCCACGCTACAAAAAACAGTTTTAATGTTTGTCTTGTCAAATACGGTGAAAGGTGTCAGTTCATGATTAGAGGAGATAGGGTGAATGTCATTCGAGTCAGTTAGGGTTATTTCAAAGGTACAAGGTCATAACTGAGGTCATCATTACCGTTTTTAGCTTGCATGATTCATGATTATGGCATGAGTTGTCATCCAAACCATAAAAAATTACCCGATTGATTCTTTTTGTCATTCTTTGGTTTATCCTTGCATGTTATTGATTTTTTGGAGAGCTTCTTCACCGACCGAAGTTGGTTGTTGGCATTTTCAAAAGTTTCGGGTGTCACTAATCAATCGAGGCTGAGAAGACATAAATTCACCATGGTTGCAAGAAATAAGACTAATAAAGGTGGTCGCTACCTTAGATATGAGCCCATGGACATGAATTTATTAAATGAAGACCCAACTACCTTGGAGAGATTCAGAAGAACAGGTTGTTTTTAGTTATGCCAAAGGCTACAGGGTTGTCATTTTCAGGTTTCAAAGGAGTTTGGTATCAGTTTCAATGGGACAACTTCAAAGATGGGAATGTTAAACCTCATAGTAACACCAGAAATCATTACAGCAGCAAAAATAATCCCTAGGTGAGCGGAACAATGGTTTAAAGGCATCAAGTTCACCATGCAGGATTGTAAAGAATTTATCAAGCCAGAGCATAGTGAAATTGATCTTACAAATGCTATCCCAAGGAGCTACATGAAAGACAACTTCTAAAAGATGTTGCTAATTATTCAGAAATATTTCACCTATGAAGGGAGGTTTCACATGGTCTATTCCTACCACCTTAGGCTTCTACTGAATTTTGTGGGTACGAGGTCTCTTGACTTTCCCTTTTACTTATACAAAAGTCTAGCTAAAATGTCAGATAAGGTCCAAGTTAAAAAAGAAGGAAATGAAACTTCTCTCTTTCATCATGGTTTGATCAAGTTGCTGGTGTTAGAGGAGTTAAAAATATTAGGAAGAGATTGGACATCCTTTTTTTTCATCAGTAGTTTTAAAATAGATGTTGTCACTCCTAAAAGAGTTCCCAAACCTAGATATGTTTCATCACCTACAGTAGCAGAGCAAGTTGAGCTAGTGATCATGGAGATAGAGCCTTTGCAAAAGGTTGATACGCCCAAAGATACACTTGCAAAACCGAAGCCAACAATGAGAAAATATGGTAGCAAGAGGGTTACGAGGAGCCAAAAAATGGCTAAGGGTAACTTATATGACATCTTGCATGCCATTGATATTGAAGAAAACCCCATAGTCCAAGATGAAGACATAGATGATGGAGGAAGGAAGCTTAAGAAAGGAAAAAAAACTAAAAAATTATAATTTTTAGGTGATGATGGTGGATTCATGTTTCAAGCTAGAAAACCAATGACAAGACATGCTAGAAAGGTCATGGAAAGTAGCAAAGAGATTCAGAAGGCCAGTGAAACTACTCAGCCACCACCAAGCATCATAGACCTCTTCTCACCTGCAAAACAAGATCTGGTCATCAAACAAAAGAAGGGAAAAGGGAAAATCACTAAAAAGACAGAATTTGAAGCCCTTAAGGAGTAGTTGAAAGATGAAAGTGAAAAGATATCAGTCTTGAGGAAAGAGGCAAAGAAGCGTAGAGCTAAAAGAGTGCAGTTTGAAGAAATGAGAAATATTTGGGAGGATCAAGTCACAAGTGTCTCAAAGACCTTGGACAACACAGAAAAACTGATAAAGTGGACTCATCCACTAAGAAGAAAGGTAAAGCACATTAAAAATGTAAACCTGCACTTACAGTCCAAGAATAGGACATTGAAAGACCAAGGCAAAGACCTTCAAGAACAATTGGAACTGATTCATGAAGAGCTAGAAACGAAAGGTTTAAAGATGACTGTGGTTGAGGAGCCAATAGCTCAACTGATCATAAAAGAAGAGGAAACACCACAGGAGACATAATTTGAGATTGAATATGCTTTAGAGGGCTCATTGCATCTGAAAATCAAGGTTTTATAGCTGAAGGTCAATTTTTGGAGACTGTTTTGAAATGGGCAATTTCTGCACTTTTACAGAGTTTCGTAGCATTTCCTAGTCTTAAAGCTAGGAAAACGCTACAAAAAAACCTGTAGCAGCCATTTTTCCTCTAAAATCACTTTTTTCAGTTTTAAAGGAGGGAGATTGATGGTGGAAATGTGTCATGACTTGATTGACACCATGGAATAGCAAAGGAGCTAATTTATTGGGTGTAGAAGCCATTTTTTCAACGCTACCAAAACTCACTACGAAACTATCCTGTTTTCACAGCAAGAAATTCTTAAAGGTTTTGGAGCATCTTAATGGTAGTTTTGGATAGTTGGACTCCTCCAACATGTCAAGGGAGCTTATTGGAAAATACATATGACTCGAAGGAAGTGTTATGGAGACAGGTCATTAGCCAAACCAACTTTGAAGATAAGGATTATAAATTCTTAAAAAGTAGGGTTATGCTCCATAGATCTAGGAGGGTTTTTTAATATGTAAAGTGGTGATGAACTGTCACGCGTCTTTCGATAATGTGATACTTATTTTGTAACCATCATATAATTGTTTCAAAGCTAAGGTAGAGTTATGTAACAAATAGGAGTTAGATTCCTATTATGAGGTGTCTTCTTTAAGGTGTAGTTGTCATGTTTCTGTTGGAAGTCATGTTTTTTAGTTATGTGATGTGTCATAGGAGCATTATATGGTCTAGCCACCAGGTAGATCATTCTTATTGTAAAGAAGGTATTTTTAATGAAAGAGCATCGAAATAGTCAAGGGTTGGAGGTTTTTTGCACTAAACTACTGCTTTATGTATTTGACTTATATTAGTAATACAGAGTGACTTTCTTCTTGATAGACCTGAGATTCTCATGGGGTTTTTAATGTCTTATTAATCTATATCTTTATGTTTTTACCACTTGCAATAGATTTCATATTTATTACTTAGAATTCATAATTTATGCTCTGACTTCCTTTAGTGATGAAATTATTGTGTTTCCCTATGTGTTATGTGTGATTTGCTTCTGTCAAAAACCGCTATCTACCTCAACTTCCATGTCAAGAAACCTTGCCAGTGAAACTGTGAACCACCTATAAATCCTGATATGCTAAATGGTGGCTAGATTTGTGTTCAAGCTTCAAGAGGTTTATTTCTTTGAAAATCCATCATCTTTGAAGTCTTATGATGATTCTTTATCCCTTTGAATTATTCTTCATTTTTGTTTCCATCTTAAATCCATGTTGATTCACAAAAGAAAGTTGCTCCAAAGGCCACTGAAACTGCCTGTTTTCACTTATTTCCCTCCATTCTCATAAAGCCTTATTTTCATATTTTAATCCTCCATTTAGCCTCCAAAATCCTTAAATCCCCTTTAAAACCTAAAAGATTCATTTACAGGTTTAAAGACCCTTTCCTTTTCTCTCTACCGAAAGCCAAAAAACCCTCAAAAACCCTTCAAAAATCCTAGAAAACCCATTTTTTAACATTAAGGCCTTAAGCCCCTTTCGAACTTAGCCCTAGCCCCTTTCCGCATGTGACCCAGAACCATAACCAGGTGCTAGCCCTTATCACCTCATCGCAATTGGAGTTTCCTTTCCCTCACTTTACCTTTGTTCTTCCAATCTTCCACAAGAACCAATGGCCAGGATTCAATCGTGCTTCGCATGTTCCTTTCCCCTTTTCACTTTTCCACTGGTCGACGATTAGATCTCTATCATCAATATTTTCAGATCCAACGGCCAGTGTTCCATCGCATCGCTCCATCGGTTCTTCGCTTTGCTCATCACTCGCTGCCGTCGATTTGATCTGGACCGTTGAATCCACAAGAACCAACGGCTAGGATCTCATCGCACTCCCCCCATAGCCCTCTGTCATCACACCCGCTGATTCAATCCTAACCGTTGATCCCTCATACTGATCCAATGGCCAGCATTTAATCACACATCGTAAACTCAAAGACCCCAGTGCTTTGGCCTCTTTCCTTTTCTCCGATGCGATGTAATCCCATCCGTCCATTCTTCCAGATCCGACGGTTCGCACTTCATTGCATCGCGCTCATCCCTCATGTAATCCTCCACCATCCTGATCACTGATTAGATCTCCACCATTGACCTTGCCCTCGATCCAACAACCAGCGCTTAATCGCACGTCGCAAATCCAAAGTCCCATTCACTTTTCACCTCCAATGTGTGATCCCTGATTTAATTCTGACCGTTCATTCTGCCGGATCCAACGGTCCGCGCTTCATCGCAATTTCGCCATCCTCCTAACCCTTCATCCACCATCTTTAATCTCCATCGTTGATATATCATGATCTGATGGCTCTCATTTAACCCACCGATCACCCCCAGGATTTTTCCTCCGTACTCCTAGTCCCACCACCAAACGCCCCCGTTTCCTCTCATTTTCACCTTTTTCCTATGTATTTTCCCATGCATAAATTTTTACATTTTAACACTAAAATTCATTTTTTTTGTGCCTACTCAGTTTAAACCTTGGTGTTCGTGGGTTGCATCATGAAACCTTTCTCTACCACATGCCCTTTTACCCTGTAGCTCTTCATCCATCGTGTTCAACCCAAATTGTTGGATCTGGAGCCTCCAATCCAACGGTCGATGATCAATCTCGAATAATTTTTTAGCCCTTCCCACAGTGTGCAAATTTTACGCGATAAAAATGGTTTTATAAATCCACGTGTCAAACGCTAACCTATATCACGTTCCAAAAGATAATACCACCTCCCCCCATTTTTTTGCTCGAAAACCATTCCTTGTTTCCGCCATACCACCCTCCGCAACATAACTTCTTCTTTTTATCCTGGCCATCAATATTTGAGATCGCACGGCCCATATTATATCGAAATAACATTTAATTTTCTTCCCATCTCCCTCCCAAATGACTCCATAGATATATATCCACTATAGATCATCATGATCTAATGATCCACGTTCATCCTCACACCCAAACCTCCATTAACCTGGTTAGCTGCTCCGCCAGAGTTTTTTCCGATTTTCTACTGCAATCACACTCTTCCTCACTACTCCTCCACCACCCCAGAGCCTTTACAAGCAATCTAAACCAAGCCCACAGGATTTCATAACATGTTTTTCGTGTGTTTGCAGGTTTTTCATGGCCGATGAACGATAAATGTTTTATAGTCACGAAAGTGACACAAAGGCTTAGATAGCAGTCTCAAGGCCAGGAATCAAAGTCAAGAAGACCAGAAACAAAAGCCAAGGTCGTGTCAATAAATGGATCAAATCCATGAATCCTCAGTGACCCTCCAGCTCAGCAAAACCCTCCACCTGTACACAGAACATTCAAAGAGATGATGATCTTATCTAGTGGCAGAACACAAGGCATAGAAGATTAATAAAGCCTTTGAAGACATCAGTATAGAGACCGATTGATCAATCAGCAAATTAAAGGCATAAACAGAGCTAGAATAGGTTTAAGTACGAAGGAACAGATCAGTTATTTTTGCAAAGGTTGACTGACACAAACATAGCCCATATCCATGCACACAAACCTGCCAAGTAGTTTTACACCAAGGGAGCTACTACAAACTGTTAGAATCAGTTATTTAGAAGTATGGGAGTCCTCATATCCATTCTTCACTTAACTCACACCAAGAAGATAACAGTACCACTCCAGATGGTTTTTCCTCTCAAGGACACCCTGTGGGCGATTTCCTTCATATCAAAATAGTCTCAACCAGCAACAAAGTTACTAAATCTGTTCAAAATTTAATGTGATGTTTATGACACAGAATGGAGCATTCAACTGCCCTCTCCAATATTTGATGATCATTAAAACCTCCTCTACCTAATTTTCCTCATTTTTCTTATAAATACTCTTCGAAGTCTCATTGTAAAAGGTTGGCATTTGGTGATTTCTAAAGTAATACATATTGCTGCTTTGAAGAAGCGTTGGTGTTCTGAAAGAGCGTGGAAGTCTATGTGTTTTATGTTTATGAAGGAGGCTGGACCATTGGATCCCTGAGCCTGGTTATGGTGAAGTAATCTCTATTTTTAATGTTATTTCTCGTTTATCACTCTGTTCCATTATGCTTTGACTTACAGTAGGATAAAAATTTTAGCCAAAGAAATGTATCTTAGAAGCACCTCTGACCTATCTATCCTTCACTGTTTATAGGTTTTCTGCTATTTAATTATGATATGGTAGTCTAACAGCTCTCTTAAATAATCAGTTTGTTTTATTTCAAAAATGGTTAATTCAGTTTTGTTAAAGATTGTTTAGGTGTTACCTCTTTCTTTACCACTGAATATTGTATCTGAAATCTCCCTTTATTTATTAATGCCTGCAGTTTGACAGAGACATCTATTTCAATCATACCCTTTGTTTCTTATTGTAATTATTGTGTTAAAGGCCCCTATAATTGTAGTCCTAGATGTCTAAGGCGTTCCCTCTTCTTTGAATGCAATTGTATGTCATTGTTTACTGAGCCTTCAACAATAAACTTGTAGGAAGAAATAGGGTGTTCCCCGAATCCTATAATTTATTAAAGAAGGTTTAGTCTGCATTTCTCTTTCCTTTGAGTGTTTATACTGATTAAGTCCAAAGCAGTGAGCTGACAGGAGGAAATAGGGCGTTCCCCGAATCCTTTAAGCCATTGTGGAAGGGTTTGGTTTTCTTTCACTCTTAGCCCCTGTTGTTCATCCCATTTCACCTATATTATTCAACAGATCCTTGACCAAGTTAGATTTTCCCTCTGGTTTCCCTTCCTTCTCAGTCAGAACTATTTGGAATTTCACATGAATCCATTGCCTAATGTCTTGTAGATTCCCATGCTCTATCTATACCACATGAAACACATTTGTCCAACCAAACAAAACAAATGACCCTACACTTCATAACTAGCCTAAAATTAACTACCCAAAACTTTCTAGACATATCTTTATAAAAACATTGAGAGATCCCTCTCTGAGACTAGGAGAGCTAGATCCTATAGCTCTAAAGATTGGTTCTGATGTTGCCTTGTCTTTTGGCTAGCCAATCTACTAAAACACAGGACACCAAAATGATGGTGATCATGGTGGGACCTATTGAGTGTATGATAGTCTAGCTTACTCTTGTGCACTCTTTAGCCCTACAAATCTCTAAGAAAACCAGTTAGTAAGCCATGCAGTAGACTCTGCTTGTTTGAGAACCTTAGCTAAGTGTTGAGATCAGAAATAGGACACTCTCATAAGCATAAAAATGTACAAAATCCAAAAATATCTTAGATTGGCTTCATAATAAACATGGTGGTGGAACCATAAAACAATTTTACCTTCACAAAAAGCTAGAAATTATCCACCTAGAGACTCCATTAGCCCCAGTAGGCCTATTACCCATCTAGGTCTCCAGATCTCTTTAGAACTGTGTTAACCAGCCTTGAAGATTTTGAGAAGCCTAGTCCCATATTAGATAAGACATTTTGAGAGGCAAAACTTTCAAACAATCCCTACAAACTTCAGCCTCTCTCATTTTTGAAAGCAGTCTGGCTTCACATAGGATCAACACTAGATCCCATCCAGACCCTAATCCTCCTACAATAGTTGACAATCCAGAGAAAATTATGTGGCAGACTTCTAGAGCTGGAAAATCAACTGTTGATAGGAACATTCCAAGAACAAAATCTCTCCCTGAAAACCCTGTTGTCTTGAAAACCCTGTTGTCTTGAACCATATCTCAAAGTGATCTAAAAAAAATTGATCTTGAAACTGCAGGTTTGCAATAGAGCTTCAGTAGAGAATCTTCACCTTCTACTCCTCCTGATTCACAGCTTCTTCACCACTTTGGCCTTTTTTATAACCAATCTGCTCAAAACCAGTTTTTTAGCCCAAGTGTTTCTTCCACTCCAATCCAAACAACCACTGTCCAAAACACTCCATTGCAACCCACTTTCCCTCTTGTCAATCCACCCACTCTAATTCCAACTTTCTTTCCAGCCATGGCAGCATGGTATGCCCCATTAGTGTTACCACAACCTATGGCCCCCTTGCCAAATGACTATCAGTCTAAAATTCCCCATTTCACTGGAAAATAATCCACCACATCTCAACAACATGTAGATAGGATGGAAGATGCTTTTGATTATATGGAAATAGAAGATGAGACCATTAAGATGAGAATATTTTCTCAAAGTTTAGGAGGAGAAGTAAAGAAGTGGTTTAAAGGTTTAAATCCTAATAGCATCAATGACCTTCTCTCTTTGCATCAAACATTCATTAAAAAATGGGAAATTAAAAGAAACCCTCTCCAAATATTAGCAGAGTACAAGACTCTTAAAAGGAATCAGGGAGAGAGTGTTCATGAGTACTCCATCAGGTTTAAGAGTGTCTACAATTCTCTTCCACCTCACATGAAACCTCCACAAGGCATGGCCTTAGTGAAATATCCTGAAGGTTTCAATGTTGATATGGCCTATCAGCTAAGGGAGAGAGATTATTTAACTCTAGAATACATTGAGAAGGGAGCTGTGAGTGTAGAAGCAAACTTGATTGAGAAAATTGCTAGGTTAAGATCAGAGAAGAGGGTAACTTATAAAGATGATTCTGCACCCTTAACCTCATCCTCTGATACCAAAATTGACAACCTAGTGAAGGTAAGGATAAAATGCTTGAAAAGATAAACTTGAGTGATAGAGTGCCACCAAGAGAACCCCAAAACAACTTCCAAAATAAAAATAGAAATCAGAACTTTAGAAGAGAAAACAATCAATATAGGAAAATAGATAATGACCAACAAATTAGACCTCCCTTCCAACAAAACTACGTAGATCAAGAGGAAGAAAGGGAGATCCAAAGTTTGGGAGAAAACCATGTAAACTTGATTGGATCGGACAGTGGGGATGATGTTTTCCTCAATGAATAATAACAAGGCTTCTTCTCCTCAGAGCCAAAAGAAGATACATATGAGGAGTCTGAAGATTATAGATTGGGGTTTGAGAATGCAATCATGGAGGTACACAAACACTATGATATAAGAAGCAAAGGGAACATAGATAGTCCAAATGACAAAAACACTAAATCTGCTATTAAGAAAAATATAGAAAATCAGCCTAAGAAAACAACAGAGAAAACCAACATCTTGGCTAAGAAAAAAGATTTAAAAAAAGACAAAATCACCCACCAAATGTTGAACAAAGTTGCCCTAGTACCTCTGCTAGTGGCCCTATTGAAACAGCTCATATTGACAGTCCTAATAAAACTTAGCGAGTCAAAATTGCTGAAACAAACATAAGTGAGAAAACAGATGTAAATACAAAAAAATCAAAAGTTCCTTTCAGCCTTCAGGGGGTGATTGAAAATATTAAAATTAACATACCTTTGGCTGAATTAGTAACCCAAGAAGTGTACAGAAACCAGGTCCTAAAATTTCTGAATATGCATGTTGATACTGCTACTTTGAACTTGACAAATGACAAGCCAGAGCTATTGTTTGGTCCTATGATTGAAGGAAAATACCAAGAAGGGATTGTGCCTCCCTTCTATGTCAGTCTAAACATACATGACAAAATCTTACACAATGCCATGCTAGATTCAGGAGCATCATACAACCTTATGCCCAAGGTGGTAATGGAAAGCTTAGGCTTAGAGATTACTAGACCATATAAATAATTATACTCCTTTGATTCCAGAAGGGTCAAATGCTTGGGATTAATTAAATATTTGTGTGTTAACTTATCTCAAATTCCTACCAAGAATCTTGTAATGGATGTGGTAGTAGCTGACATTACCCCAAAACATGGCATGCTCTTGTCTAGATCATGGGGAGCTAAGATTCAGGGCACCCTTCAAATGGATATGTCTTATGCCACCATACACGTGTTTGGTCAAACCAAAAAATTATATAGGGAAACCCTCATGAAATACATGGTGAGAAGCAAATACAAACCTCACAACACTAATGTTTACTCCACCCATTAAGATCTAGATTCCTTCATTTTATACAATGAAGATGAAGTCACCCAAAAAATGAAGGAAAACAAGTAGGACATTAGTGCACCAGAGCATTCATAATTGTCTTCCTCTCAACCTCTAGATATCTCAATTCCAAGCAGCCTTGAGCTATGCAAAATAGATGAGAATGAAACAGAAACACTTTGGAGAATGAGATTTGACGGCTCTTGCAACAAAATTAGTGCAGGGGCTGGTGTATGGATACACAACACAAACAAAGGACATGCCTGCAAATTAGATTTTTCATGCACCAACAACATTGCAAAATATGAAGCCCTTCTCATTGGCCTACACATACTTACAGATTTAAAGGCCAAAAAGATATCAGTGCAGGGAGATTCTGAGTTAATCATCAGACAAATGAAAGGGGAATATTCAACCAAAAACCCCAGACCCAGAGAATATAGAAACATTGTGTTAGATGTCCTGAAAACTTTCGAAAAATGTGAGCTCATGTTCATACCAAGAGCCCAAAATCACTTGGCAAACGAGCTTGCTTTTGCTGTTATTAATTGAAAAATACCACAAATTGATGAAAAACTATTATCAAAGTAAAAAATAGACCAGCAGTGCCTGATAACGAAGATCATTGGTAGGTGTTTAACAATGATAAACATATAGAGAATTTCCTGTAGTAAAAAAATGAGTTTTCCATAGCATCACCAAGTTTCAGCCATGAAAAGGAATGTTTAGATGGGAAACCAATTTCTAAAATAGAATCTTCCTCTGCTACTGATATAAATCAGTTTTATCATCTTTTAAAAGCAAAATTTTCTGATGATCTAGACCAAAAGGACCTTGAAGTTCTAGAGTGTAAAGGTGATACCATAGCCAAAGGCCTAGCCCCATTAGAACAACTCTTCGATTTCAATGATGTGGCTAAGGAACCCAAAACAAAACCCATGGAAACTAATGTGGAAGAGCACAACATAGGTAGCCCAACTGAGCCTAAAATGATTAAGTTATATAGCACCCTTCCTACCCACATTAAACAGCAATACATAGCACTTTTCAAAGAGTTTATAGATTTTTTTGCATGAGACTATAAAGATTTGAAATCTTATCACACCAGCATCATCCAGCACAAAATTCCTCTTAAGGAAAATTAGAAACCTTTCAGACAGAAATTAAGGAGGATAAACCCTGTTTTATTGCCTGCAATAGAAAAGGAAATTAGGAAGATGTATGAGGCAGGGATCATTGTTCCTTTTAGATACTCAGACTAGGTTTCCAATCTAGTATCTGTTAGGAAAAAGACAGGGGTGATCAGGCTGTGTATTGACTTCAGGAACCTGAATAGAGCCTCTCTGAAAGATAACTGCCCCTTGCCAAAAATGGTCCACATTCTTCAAAGGGTAGTTGGGTCAAAAATAATACCATTGTTGGATGGTTTCTTGGGATATAATCAAGTGGTAGTCCTCCCAAGTGATCAGCATAAGACAGCCTTTACTACACCTTGGGGGACATTCATCTATTTCAAAATGCCATTTGGTTTAATGAATGCAGGGGCCACCTTTTAGAGGGTCATGGACATAGCCTTCTCAAAAGACATACGCTATTTTATAATCATTTACCTTGATGATATTACTGTCTTCTCCAAAACTGATGAAGAACATTTAGAACATTTAAGGAAGGTTTTCGAGAAATGCAGAAAATTTGGCTTGTCTTTAAATCCCAAAAAGACACTCTTTGGCCTCTAGGAAGGAAAGCTTCTTGGTCATATAATCTCTGAAGAAGGGATCAAAATAGATCCTAAGAGAATTGATGGCATACTAAATATTAGCCACCCTGGGAACCTCAAATAATTACAATCTTTCATTGGAAAGATAAATTTTTTGAGGAGGTTCATCCCCAACCTTGCTGAGCTATTGAGAAACATCACTAACATGCTCAGGAAAGAAGTGGGTGTTAAATGGACAATGCAAGCTAAACAATCATTTGAACTAGTAAAGAAAGCCCTTACTCAAGCACTAGTCCTTATCAGTCCTAATTTCACCAAAGATTTCTATATTTTTTTCCTTTGCATCTGAGCATACAATAGCTACAGTGTTTTTTCAAAAGAATAGCTTGGGGCAGGAACAAAATATATCCTTCTTCAATAAAGCCTTAAGAGATTCCCCAATCAAATATAATATCATGGAAAAGCAAGCCTTGGCACTGTTAAATGCATTAAAGGACTTTAGGGTGTACATCTTACATTCACATATCATTGCCTTTATGCCACACACCGTAGTCAAAGATATTCTGAGTCAGGACCCTGATGTTAAAAGAGGGAAGTGGATTTCCACTATTCTTGAATATGACTTGGAAATCAGGCCTACTAAACTCAGCAAGGGACAAGGATTGGCAAAAATCATGGCTGAGTCTAATTTCAAATCACTAGATATGAATATGGTTAATGCCTTAGAAGAGATAGAAGAATTCCCAACACCATTTACTGAAGAAACATTCATGAACTCTCCATGGTATGCTGACATCATTTATGTGTTACTTTATTTAAATGCTCCTCCTTCTTTGTCAAAAACAAAAGCCAGATTTTTCAAACAGAAGGCTTTAAATTATTGCATGATAGATGGAGTTTTATATTGGAAAAATGTTGTTGGGATATTATTAAAATGTTTACTTGAGGTTGATGCAAGGAAAATCATGCATGAAATGCATGAAGGAGAATGTGGAGGGCACTTAAATTGGAAGACCACATCAAACAATATCCTGAGATCTGGTTACTATTGGCCCACCCTTTTCCCAGACACCCACAAACTAGTAATGTCTTGCCACAAGTGCCAAATTTTTTATGGTAAAAGAAAGCTCTTGCCCTTGCCTTTGAAACCTATTAGTGTTGAAACTCCCTTTCAACAATGGGATTTGGACTTCATAGGGGAAATCCATCCATCCTCCTCAGCCCAGCACAAGTGGATCCTCACAGCCACCGACTATTTTACCAAATGGATAGAGGCCATACCCACTAGGAATGCTACTAACTCTGTCATCATTAAATTCCTTGATACCAACATATTGTTCAGATTTGTCTATCCTAGGAAAATAATCATAGACAACGTTGTTGCCTTTAAATCCAAGAAGATGGTTGATTTATACCATAAATATCAGATCACCCTGGGCCACTCCACAGCCTATTACCCCAAGGAAATGGACTTGCTGAATCTTCCAACAAGAGCCTGATCAACATCATCAAGAATTTGTTGGAACAGAATTAGAAAGCATGGCATAGTAAACTTGTTAATGTCTTATGGGCTGACAGACTAACCACCAAAAAGTCAATCAACATGTCCCCTTATCAGCTGGTTTATGGCATGGATGTTGTTTTGCCAACGTCCTTAGGAGTTCCACTCATGAAACTCCTTCAAGAAGTCCAAGTTGAAGAAAATGATATGCAGAGAAGGATCAATCAGACCATCCATTTGCAGTAGACTAGAGAGGAAGTTTAATAGAGAACTCAAGCAGTCCAAGAAAACATCAAAAGGAAATTTGACAAAAGCACTAAAGAAAATGACTTCCAAGTTGGAAATGTGGTTCTCAAATGGGATTCAAGAAGGGAAGAGAAAGGAAAACATGGTAACTTTGAAAATCTATGGAAAGGGCCCTACATTATTCATTCCATAAGAGGGCATAATCCATTTTTTCTGCAAGAACTGAATGGTGAAGAAGTGTTAGGAGGTCATATCAATGGCAAGATTCTTAAACACTATTTCCGTCAAGAGTCTTATTTTTAGAGTTTTTATCCATTGTACATACCATTTGCATAGAGAAAAATATAAAGAAAAATACAAAAAAAATAAAAAATAGAAAAGAGGGCAGAAATAAAACAAGAAAGGTATAGCGCCATACCAAAAAGAAAGGAAAATATGAAAGTGTGCAAGCTCAAATGCCACTACTTCAAGGAGCACTACTGTCCAATCATACAGCCTAATCATGATTGGGCAGATTTCAATTTATTGATGATAGGATAATGAAGAAGATTTTCCAAATTGTTTAAATCTTGGCTTATCAGTAAAACATATTAGGATAGAAGAAAGAAAGGTTCAAACATGCTGAAAATCTGAACCTAGAATCATAGCAAAATATGGCTCTAATTCTCTCAAAACTTGAGCCAAATAGAAGAAAGAGAACTAGTTCTAACATGCTCAAAACTTGAACCAGCAAAGAAGAAAACAAAATAGCTCTAACAAGATCAAAACCAAAGCTGAAATGAAGAAAGGTGACTCTAAAAAGCTCAAAATATGAGTCACAAGAAGAAGGAAGGATGCTATTAATTTTCAGAATTCAAGCCTTCGCAATTTTGTCTCAATTCTCTGAAAAGTTTTAGTTCATGTGCAGCTTGTCTTATGCCATGGACCCACAACAAATCAGACAGTCTAATACTGTCTTGTCTATATTTGAATTTATGTTTTAGAATGTAGAGAATGAAAATTTGTCAGACAATCTAATCCTGACATATATTAGTTTAGGTAGAGAAACTTATGAGTTCAACTGCTTAATCTGAACTCATGGAGAAATAAGAGTAGCATTAGATAGGTTTATTTTTCTGTTTGCAGAATAAAATGTTGGAAAAAGAGTTTTCCAGTCCAAGTGCACTCAAAGAAAGAAAAAATGCTAGGACAGTACGAATGGGTAGGTAGAGATGTTGTTTTGAAGAATGAAAGTTTTTTTTTCAGGTTGATCCAAAGGTTATTAGATCAAAATAAGACCAATCTAGGAAAGAAAAATTGTTGCCCAATGGAAAGGCACTGGTCTGCTAAATACAGAGATTACTGAGGTTCTGGACACCTAAAGGGCAAGCTGTGCTCCCCAAGTGGAGCCACTGTTAGCCACCTATAAATCCTGATATGCTAAATGGTGGCTAGATTTCCATTCAAGCCTTCAAGAGATTTATTTCTTTTAAAATCCATCATCTTTAAATTCTTATGATGATTCTTTATCCCTTTGAATTAATCTTCACTGTTGTTTCCATATTAAAGCCATGCTGATTCACCAAAGAAAGTTGTTCCAAAGGCCACTAAAACTACATGTTTTCACTTATTTCCCTCCATTTTCATAAAGCCTTCTTTTCATCTTTTAACCCTCCATTTAGCCTCTAAAAGCCTTAAATCCCCTTTAAAACCTCAAAGATTCATTAAGAGGTTTAAAGACCCTTTCTTTTTCTCTCTATTGAAAACCAAAAAACCCTCAAAAACCCTTCAAAAATCCTAAAAAACCCATTTTTTAACATTAAGGCCTTAAGCCCCTTTCGGACTTAGCCCTAGCCCCTTTCCGCATGTGACCCGGAGCCATAACTAGGCACTAGCCCTTATCACCTCATTGTAATCAAAGTTTCATTTCCCTGACTTTGCCCTTGTTCTTCCAATCTTCCAATGCGATGAGCCCCTTTTCCTCCAATTTCCGATTTGATTTGGACCGTTGAATCCAAAAAAACCAACGACTAGGATTCAATCACGCTTCACATGTTCCTTTCCGCTTTTCACTTTTCCGCTAGTCACTGATTAGATCTCCACCATCGATTTTTTTAGATCCAATGGTCATTGTTCCATCGCATTGCTCCATCGGTTCTTCGCTTTTCTCATCACTCGCACCCACCGATTTAATCTGGACCGTTGAATCCACAAGAACCAATGGCCAGGATCTCATCACGCTCCTCCCATAGCCCTCCAATCATCACACCCACTGATTCAATCCTGATTATTGATCCCTCATACTGATCCGATGGCTAGCGCTTAATCGTACATCGAAAACTCAAAGACCCCCGGTGCTTTGGCCTCTTTCTTATTCTCCATTGCGATGTAATCCCAGCCGTCAATTCCGCCAGATCCGATGGTTCGCGCTTCATCGCATCGCGCTCATCCCTCACGTAATCCTCCACCATCCCGATCACCTATTAGATCTCCACCGTCAATCTTGCCCCCGATCCAACAGCCAGCGCTTAATTTCACGTCACAAATCCAAAGTCTCGTTCACTTTTCACCTCCGATGTGTGATCCCCGATTTAATCCCAACTGTTCATTCTGTCGGATCCAACGGTCCGTGCTTCATTGCAGTTTTCCATCCTCTTGACCCTTCATCCACCATATTTAATCTTCGTCGTTGATATATCATGATCCGACGGCCCTCATTTAACCCGCAAATCACCCCCAAGATTTTTCCTCCGTACTCCTGGTCCCACCACCAAACGCCCCCTGTTTCCTCTCATTTTCACCTTTTTCGTATGTATTTTCCCATGCATAAATTTTTACATTTTAACACTAAAATTCATTTCTTTTGCACCTAATCAATTTAAACCTTGGTTTTTTTGGGTTGCGTCATGAAACCTTTCTCCGCCACATACCCTTTTACCCCACAGCTCTTCATCCATTGCGTCCAACCCGCACCATTGGATCTGGAGCCTCCAATCCAATGGTCGACGATCAATCTCGCATAATTTTTAAGCCCTTCCCACAGTGCGCAAATTTTACGTGAGAAAAGTGGTTTTAGAAATCCACGTGTCGAACGCTAACCTATATCGTGTTCCAAAATCTAATATCACCTCCCCCCCATTTTGCTGCGCGAAAACCATTCCTTGTTTCCACCATACCACCCTCCGTAACATAACTTCCTCTTTTTATCTTGGCCAATGATCTCTGAGATCACACAACCCATATTATATCGTGATAACATTTCATTTGCTTCCCATCTCCCTCCCAAACGACTCCATAGAGAGATCTCCACCGTAGATCATCCTGATCTAACGGTCCACGTTCATCCTCACACCCAAACCTCCATTAACCTAGTTAGCTGCTCCGCCAGAGTTTTTTCTGATTTTTTGCTGCAATCACACTCTTCCTCATTGCTCCTCCGCCACCCCAGAGCCTCTGCAAGTAGTCTAAACCAAGCCTGTAGGATTTCATAACATGTTTGTCGTGTGTTTGCAGGTTTTTACTGGCTGATGAAGGATAAATGTTTTACAGTCACGAAAGTGACACAAAGGCTCAGATAGTAGTCTCAGGGCAAGGAATCAAAGTCAAGAATACCAGAAACAGAAGGCGAGGTTGTTTTAATCAACGGATCAAATCCATGAGTCCTTAGTGACCCTCCAACTCAGCGAAACCCTCCACCTGTACACAGAACATTCAAAGAGATGATGATCACTTATCTAGTGGCAGAACACAAGGCATATAAGATTAATAAAGCCTCTGAAGACATTAGTACAGAGACCGATCAATCAATCAGCAAATTAAAGGCATAAACAGAGCTAGAACAAGTTTAAGTACGAAGGAACAGAGCAGTTATTGTTGCAAAGGTTGACTGACACAAACATAGCCCATATCCATGCACACAAACCTAGTCCCATATTAGATAAGACATTCTGAGAGGAAAAAATTTCAAACAATCCCTACAAAATTCAGCCTCTCTCATTTTTTAAAGTAGTCTGGCTTCACATAGGATCAACACTAGATCCCATCCAGACCCTAATCCTCCTACAATAGTTGAAAATCTACAGAAAATTCTGTGGCAGACTTCTAGAACTGGAAAATCAGCTGCTAAAAGGAACATTCCAAGAATAAAATATCTCCCTGGAAACCCTGCTGTCTTGAAGGATTTACACTTTGACTTACATCATAATAAGAACATATTTAGAACCAGATCTCAAAGTGATCTAAACCAAACTGATCTTGAAACTGCAGGTTTGAAACATAGCTTTAGTAGAGAAGCTTCACCTTCTACTCCTCCTGATTCACAGCTTCTTCACCACTTTAGCCTTTTTTATAACCAATCTTCTCAAAACCAGTTTGCTGGACCCAATGTTTCTTCCACTCCAATCCATACCACCACTATCCAAAACACTCCATTGCAACCCACTTTCCCTCTTGTCAATCCACCCACTCTAAGTTCACCTTTATTTCTAGCCATGGCAGCATGGTATGCCCCATTAGTGTTACCACAACCTATGGCCCCCTTGCCAAATGACTATCAGTCTAAAATTCCCCATTTCACTGGAAAATAATCCACCACATCTCAACAACATGTAGATAGGATGGAAGATGCTTTTGATTATATGTAAATAGAAGATGAGACCATTAAGATGAGAATATTTTCTCAAAGTTTAGGAGGAGAAGTAAAGAAGTGGTTTAAAGGCTTAACTCCTAATAGCATCAATGACCTTCCCTTTTTTCATCAAACATTCATTAAAAAATGGGAAATTAAAAGCAACCCTCTCCAAATATTAGCAGAGTACAAGAGTCTTAAAAGGAATCAGGGAGAGAGTGTTCATGAGTACTTCATCAGGTTCAACAGCGTCTACAATGCTCTTCCACCTCACATGAAACCTCCACAAGGCATGGCCTTAGTGAGATATCCTGAAGGTTTCAATGCTGATATGGCCTATCAGCTAAGGGAGAGAGATTATTTAACTCTAGAATACATTGAGAAGGGAGCTGTGAGTGTAGAAGCAAACTTGATTGAGAAAATTGCTAGGTTAAGATCAGAGAAGAGGGTAACTTATAAAGATGATTCTGCACCCTTAACCTCATCCTCTGATACCAAAATTCACAACCTAGTGAAGGTAAGGAGAAAATTCTTGAAAAGATAAACTTGAGTGATAGAGTGCCACCAAGAGAACCCCAAAAAAAATTCCAAAATAAAAATAGAAATCAGAACTTTAGAAGAGAAAACAATCAAGATAGGCAAAGAGATAATGACCAACAAATTAGACCTCCCTTCCAACAAAACTACGTAGATCAAGAGGAAGAAAGGGAGATCCAAAGTTTGGGAGAAAACCATGTAAACTTGATTGGATCGGACAGTGGGGATGATGTTTTCCTCACTGACGAAGAACAAGGCTTCTTCTCCTCAGAGCCAAAAAAAGATACATATGAGGAGTCTGAAGATTATAGATTGGGGTTTGAGAATGCAATCATGGAGGTACACAAACACTATGATCTAAGAAGAAAAGGGAACATAGATAGTCCAAATGAAAAAAACACTAACTCTATTGTTAGGAAAAATATAGAAAATTAGCCTAAGAAAACAGCAGAGAAAACCAACATCTTGGCTAAGAAAAAAGATTTAAACAAAGACAAAATCACCCAGCCAAATGTTGAACAAAGTTGCCCTAGTACCTTTTCTAGTGGCCCTATTGAAACAGCTCAGATTGACAGTCCTAATAAAACTTAGCGAGTCAAAATTGCTGAAACAAACATAAGTGAGAAAACAGATGTAAATACAACAAAATCAATAGTTCCTTTCAGCCTTGAGGGGGTGATTGCAAAGATTAAAACTAACATACCTTTGGCTGAATTAGTAACGCAAGAAGTGCACAGAAACCAGGTCCTAAAAGCTCTAAATATACATGTTGATACTACTACTTTGAACTTGACAAATGACAAGCCAAATCTATTGTTTAGTCCTATGATTGAAGGAAAATACCAATAAGGGGTTGTGCCTCCCTTCTATGTCAGTCTAAACATACATGACAAAATATTACACAATGCCATGCTAGATTCAGGAGCATCATACAACCTTATGCCCAAGGTGGTAAT
The DNA here is from genome assembly GCA_034641835.2 of Pinus albicaulis. Taxonomy (NCBI): domain Eukaryota; kingdom Viridiplantae; phylum Streptophyta; class Pinopsida; order Pinales; family Pinaceae; genus Pinus; species Pinus albicaulis. Next base: position 862,728,366 of record CM076570.1, on the reverse strand, counting down.
GGAAAGCTTAGGCTTAGAGATTACTAGACCATATAAATACTTATACTCCTTTGATTCCAGAAGGGTCAAATGCTTGGGATTAATTAAATATTTGTGTGTTAACTTTTCTCAAATTCCTGCCAAGAATCTTGTAATGGATGTGGTAGTAGCTGACATTACTCCAAAATATGGCATGCTCTTGTCTAGATCATGGGGAGCTAAGATTCAGGGAACCCTTCAAATGGATATGTCTTATGCCACCATACAAGTGTTTGGTCAAACCAGAATATTATATAGGGAAACCCTAATGAAATACATGGTGAGCAGCAAAGACAAACCTCACAACACTAATGTTTACTCCACCCATTAAGATCTAGATTCCTTCATTTTATACAATGAAGATGAAGTCACCCAAACAATGAAGGAAAACAAGCAGGACATTAGTGCACCAGAGCATTCATAATTGTCTTCCTCTCAACCTCTAGATATCTCAATTCCAAGCAACCTTGAGCTACGCAAAACAGATGAGAATGAAACAGAAACACTTTGGAGAATGAGATTTGAAGGCTCTTGCAGCAAAATTAGTGCAAGGGCTGGTGTATGGATACACAACACAAACAAAGGACATGCCTACAAATTAGATTTTTCATGCACTTACAACATTGCATAATATGAAGCCCTTCTCATTCCTATAAAGACTCTTCGAAGTCTCATTGTAAAAGTTTGGCATTTGGTGATTTCTAAAGTAATACATATTTTTGCTTTGAAGAAGCATTGGTGTTCTGAAAGAGCGTGGAAGTCTCTGTGTTTTCTGTTGATGAAGGAGACTGGACCATTGGATCCCTGAGCCTAGTTATGGTGAAGTAATCTCTATTGTTAATGTTATTTCCTGTTTATTACTCTATTCCATTATGCTTTGACTTACAGTAAGATAAAAATTTTAAGCAGAGAAATGTATATTAGAAGCACCTCTAACCTATTTATCCTTCATTTTTTATATGTTTTCTGCTACTGAATTATGACAGGGTAGTCTAACAACTCTCTTAAATAATCAGTTTTTTTTTTTTTTTTTTTTTTTTTTTTTTTTTTTTTTAATTCAGAAATGGTTAATTCAGTTGTGTTAAAGATTGTTTAGGCCTTCCCTCTTTATTTACCACTAAATATTGTATCTAAAATCTCCCTTTGATTATTAATTTCTGCAGTTTGACAATGAGGTCTGTTTCAATCATACCCTTTGTTTCTTACTGTAATTATTGTGTTAAAGGTCCCTATAATTGCAGTCCTAGATGTCAAAGGCATTCCCTCTTCTTTGAATGCAATTGTATGTCGTTCTTGATTGAGCCTTCAGCGGTAAACTTGTAGGAGGAAATAGGGCGTTCCCCGAATACTATAATTTATTAAAGAAGGTTTAGTCGGCATTTCTCTTTCCTTTGAGTGTTTATACTGATTAAGTCCAAAGCAGTGAGCTTACTGGAGGAAATAGGGTGTTCCCCAAATCCTTTAAGCCATTGTGGAAGGGATTGGTTTGCTTTCACTCTTAGTCCTTGATGTTCATCCCATTTCACCTATATTATTCAACAGATCCTTGACCAAGTTAGATTTTCCCCCTATTTTCCCTTCCTTCTCAGTTTGACCTGTTTGGACTTTCACATGACTCCATTTCCCAATGGCTTGTAGATTCCCATGCTCTATCTATACCACATGAAACACATTTGTCTAACCAAACAAAACAAATGACCCTACACTTCATAACTAGCCTAAAATTAACTACCCAAAACTTTCAAGACATATCTTTATAAAAACATTGACAGGTCCCTCTCTGAGACTAGGAGGGCTAGATCCTAGAGCTATTCTCATTGGTTATGATGTTGCCTTGTCTTTTGGCTAGCCAATCTACCAAAACATAGGACTCCAATAGAAACTACTAATTGTTGACTCCATAAGCCCAATGGTAGCAAGCCTGTATTCTTTCAACTTGCAAACATAAAAAAACAAGTTACATTTCCAATAGAGTTAGCCATATAGTACCATCATTATTCAATATCATAAAACCCCCTTGAGAGATCCCTCTCAGAATGAAGAGGCTAAGCTTCAGTCAAAATCTGGTTTGAAATAGTTACACTGAATTGTTTGATAAGCAGTCAGTCAAGTACAATTTTTGTGATAATAGCTACCATCAATTACAATGTAGTTTCCCTCAAGGACTGCATTATTTCATACAGCAGTTGTAGTAGTGGGTTTAGTGCCCTAGTTGGAGGAGTTGGATTTACTATGAGGGGATCAGCCCTTGATTTGGGAGATCTATTGGAGGAGGATCATCCATATACTATATAATATCAGCCACCTCCTATCATTATTTCAGTTTTAGTGTTTATTCAGCCCTAGGGCCATATCTTGCTATTATTGTATTTTGGGTTTTTCCGGAAACCTTTTCTGAGTTGTCTTGGAAATCTGTTTTGTGGCTTAGATCTCTATTCCCAACACTTTTGGAGCACTGTATCTGCATATATTTATATTTCCATTTTCCAGCTATTGTTACTATTTCATAAAAAACACAGTTATATCATTCCATCATTTCATGTATTAGCATCATTTCACATTTTGATGTATTGTTTCATGGGAGGCTTGTTTGCCCAATATTTAGTGACCTTTTCCTCAAGATATTGTACTTTTTTTATACTAATAATCATAATGTAATGGCTCTAAGTTTGTCTCATGTTTTGATCCATTGATATTTCTGCATATTTACAGTTTTATGTCTTATATTGCTACTCTCCCAATTTTGGGATATTACAGTGGTATCAAAGCATAATCTTGGCTCGGCCTGTGAGACATTATATCTATGTCATCAGAAGAAGAAGAAGATTCTCACAGAAAGGATAAGTTTTATATAAGAGACAAATACAAGACTCCATTATCAGGAGAAATTAAGGGAAAGGATTTTTCAAAGCTTCTTCTCCAAACTATGTAGGGTATTAACAAAGATATCAAAGAGATGAGGATGGATAGATATAGATATTCTCCAAGGGGGTTTTCACATGAAGGAAGCTCCAATATTTCAAATTATGGGTGTGAACATTCAACCTCACAAGATCCACAATGTTTTACCATGCCCACATTCTTAGTAAGAGAAGAAGAAGAAGGATAAACACCAAAGGAGGAGACTCTTGGTGACTATCTCCAAGAATATGAATCTCAGTCTAAGAGATTCAAGGAGCATCTAAAATTCCAAGGACTCTATCAAATCAAAGGAAATAGAAGAACCAATAACCAAAATAGAAGAAAATGGTGCATGAAGCACACTTTGGGTAGATTCTTTCTGTCTAATTTTGATGGGTCACCCAAGTGCACAGCCAAGGCTTAGGTAAGGAAGTTGGACATATATTTACAGCTACATCAAGTTTAAGAAAAGGAGGCCATTAAGGTAGCAGCGTTGCATCTTCAAGGTAAGGCTTATGATTGGTGGTTTTATGGTTCTTCTTCATTAATTCATGCAAATGTATCTACTTATGCAGAGTTCACCAAGAGGTTAGTGAAGAGATTTGATCGAAAACATTCTGAAACTTCTTTGGGCGAGCTATCCAAACCCAAGAAATCAGAACCTTTGCATGAGTTGGAAGGAACCACTAGACCAAATTTACTTGAAAATATTGTTGAAGGGGTTAGAGATTTGAAAAATACTTTTCCAAGGGCAAAAGCCCCACTTTAGTAAAAACCTTCTTCTTAGGAGGAAGACATGAATATTCCTCCATCAAGAGAGGATCAAGACAAAGGATCTCTTAATGATGATGAGGTATTCTCCAATGATGATGAGGAAGAAACGGAAGAATTGGAGGGATATATCAGTGTTGTAACAGCAGGAGGAGATCCACCACCATTTGGAGATGGAGATGAAGCAATTTCTTCAACTAGAGGAGATTTTGTATCTTTGCAAGAAGTTCCAAAGGATCTCACATATGAATATCAGGAGCATCATGTGTTAGTATTGATAGGCATTGAGACTAAGCAAAGTAGGAAGTGTGTTCCGACATTTACTATAGTTTTGAGGACATACACTGTGATATATCAATTATTTGTGATTAAGAATCTTGACACCAATATAAAATTAGGTGTGCATGGGTTGATTACATTGGATAAGGGCACCTTAGACTGTGAGATATTGTAGATGGAAGGAGAAGAAGAGAAGGAGGGCCAGAAACAAGTGATTGGGGACATACATCCCTATCCATTTCAGGAGGTTTATGCACATAAGAAGGAGGTTGATTTGTGCAGTGAAAACAGGGACAAATACGTCCACTCTCACACAGTGTACTCTAGGCATTTATTTCTCATCACACGGAGGCATTCCACTAGGGAGACCCCCTGACTGGGAGATGATCAAAGAGTTCTCTCAGCATGATGCATCATCCATGGATCTGGATGAGAAAGGAGCCTTAGGAGGGGCTAGCACGAAGGGATGAGAAATAATTTGATATTTTCATTTCCATATCTTACTCAACTTATTGCGCTAGAAGAGAATGATTTAGGAGTGTGTGATGGCACAAGCATGGTGCCAAGGGGCTACTCCATAGCCTTGAAGAAGAAAATGATGCTTCCAAACATGAGGAATATTTTTTAGTATGACAAGAGCTTATTCAACCTCTTGCATGCATTGGAAAAAATATGGAAGTTTTGGATGGGCAATGCCTTCCAAGAGGAGGTTTACCTCCATATACTTCAGTCTTGTCTTGGTCAAGATTAGTTGCAAGGGAGGCAACAAAAGTGGAATGGAAGTACTCTAGCATGTGGCTTTGGCATTGAGCATGTCAAAGAGGGGAGCTATAAGGTGACAGGTGCTCCATTAGATAATTTAATAGCGCTGTCACTATTGAGGAGTATAGACCCATATTGGGAGTCCCAACTATTGGTGGAATATTCCAAGAACCTCTTCTCGTGTAAGTTTATTGATGGAAAAATGGGAGATGGGAGATATACCATGGTTGAAGGAGTCATTTATTTCCATGATCAGATCTACTTGACTAGAGACTCCAAGCTTAAGGAGAAGATTATACATGCAACACATGCGGTACTCTTTTCCATGCATGTAGATTTCATTGAGACTTATCACACAATCATAGATAGATTCTATTGGGAGGGTCACAAAGAAGACGTGCTCCAACATATCAGAAGATATGTAGCTTGTTTGATGAATGAGGAGAAGAACGACCACCTTGCAAGGTTGTTACAACCACTTCTTCTTTTGATGGAGAGATGGGAAGGCTCATCTATGGACCTCTTCACCAACTTGCCAACCATATATGGTAAGGATTGTGTCTTGATGTTTATTGATCAACTAACCATGTGTGTACATTCCTTTGCCATACATTTGCAGTAAATTGCTCCACAAGGGAGCAAGCCTCTCTTTGGATTTCATAGTCCTTTCGGGACTACATTTAGTGATGGGAATTACTAATTTCTAGAGGACATTGGGCAAGAATTGTTTTTCTTGGTTCATATTCAGCTAAAACCTAATGTCCTTTACAATTTTAAAGCTTTTGAGAAGCTTATGGCAGCAAGCAAGTGGTTGGATGACCACTTATCATATCATTTTTTGAGATAGCTAGAAACATAACAACATTGGTCTCACTTGAGAGACTATTGTCACCATCCAGTATGTCATGTGACACTTAGTCTATGTTTCTTTTGGATCCCATATGGTGATGACACGCTATTCACTATATGTGGGATGGATTGGGAAAGAGAGGTTCCTGGAACCAAAGAGGGGGATCATGATAGTCCAAGTGCCTTTTGGTTTCCTGAGGACCACATTATTGCAGCCCAAGATCAACAACTCCATATATATCATAAATGGAGAGAGAGAGACAACGTGATTTGAATACTTTAATCTCTCATTTTCATCCATGCAGCCCCTATACATTGTAGAAGCAGGGGATTGGTGAGTTTTTCTATGACCTACCAAGGAAGGATCACTTTTTTTGGATAATAGCACGGGGATTGGAGTTTATCATGGGGGTTGAGGCACCTAACATTTATCATCTATAATGCCTTAAGGAGGCCAATGGACAACATATAATTTTCTCCATATATCTCCCACTTCTTCATGATGAGAGCTATTTGGTTTCTCTACCAAAGGCTAACTTGCACACTTGGGAGGAGCCATTAGGAGACATATTGATTGGAGAGCACTTGGTTCAGTGGTGGAGACTATTAGATGAGGAGAGGAGATTCTGCAGTCTCCTTGTAGTTTCTTGAGGACAAGCAACATTTTGGAGGGGAGTACTATAATATTCCAAAATTATTTTGCAGCTAATTGGAATATTAAATTTTTTTTTTGTCACTTATATATATGAATAAGTGGGTAGGGAGACCCATAAATATCTTTAGTAGGAATAAAACCACTTCTCATCTGAATTTGGCTCATTATAGCAACTGAATAAATCACCCTTTGGTATGAAACGTGGCTAGAGCATGTGGATAGGGTAAAATTGGATGAGATTAGTAGCGTTGTTATGGAGATAGTGGAGGATTATTGGAGGATAGCGCAGTCATTTAGGAGGAGTGTATGCATGAGAGTAACTCCTTCAATGAGTGGGACCAAGGGTCAGGAAGCTCACCAACAATAAAATTAAGAGGATGGATGCCATAGAAGACATGATTTGTATTATTTATTTTTTATCATTTTATATATAGATCTGTCATGTGACATGTCTATAGATTCTTCATATGTTTAGCAGATTCTACGGTGTTGTTTAGCACAAGGGTGTTCTTGAGCAGGAATCCCACCCTCATCCTTGAGGTACTTCAAGTTCCTACTCAGGAGAGGTATCTTAAGCTACATTTCCACTATCTGGAATTTGGCCAAGCTTCATCCATCATCCACAGCGCATTCTATTCGAGGATTGGGTTGTTTTGTAGGGCAGTAGTAGTGGAGGAGAAATAGCTTCAGTTTCCTAGCTTGTTTTCCATTGGAGGGATCATCCTTTCATCCAGGAGGCTACTAAGGAAGATATTGGTGCATTATTTTCATATCTGGAAGGAGGAAAAGTAGCTACTATCAGCTACAGTGCATTTTCCTTCAAGGATTGCATTATTTCCGAGAGCAGCCGCAACAGTGGGTTTAGTGCCCTAGTTGGAGGAGTTGGATTTCCTGTGAGAGGACCAGCCCTTCATTTGAGAGATATATTAGAGGAGGATCATCCATATCATATATCAGATCAGCCACCTCCTATCATTATTTCAGTTGCAATGGTTATTAAGCCCTAGGGCCATATATTGCCATTATTGTATCTTGGGTATTTTCGGAAACCTTTTTCAAGGTTGTCTTGGAAATCAGTTCTGGAGCTTAGATATCTATTCCCGGCACTTTTGGAGAATTGTATCAGCATATATTTCTATTTACATTTTCCTGCTGCTACTACTCTTTCATAGACATCACAGCTATACCATTCCTACATTTCATGTATTAGTATCATTTCACATTTTGATGTATTGTTTCATGGGAGGCTTGTTTTCCCAATCTTGAGTGACCTTTTCCTCAAGATCTTGTACTCATTTTATGCTAATAATAATAATGGAATTTCTCTATGGTTGTCTCATGTTTTTATCCATTGATATTTCTGCATATTTCTAGTTTTAGGTCTCATATTGTTGCTCTCCCAATTTTGGGATATTACAATGAACCAACCATTTAACCATGCTTATAACTAGCATAGAACCATGGAAACAATAGTGAGATAAAATCCATTAAATCCACACATTAATAATTACAAAATCAAGAGAACTTATCTTTCATTAATCATAGGAAATAACTAACCAGGTTCGAGACTTCCACGTACCATCAGACCATACACATGGCTGAGTTAAATCTCTCTTCAGTCAATCACCCTCGTGACATATTCGAAGCATGAATGTGAGATCTCATTGATAAACCAATCCAGAAAAAAACCAAGGGAATCTAGAGGTTAAACCACCTTCACCCTTGCCATACCATGATCACACCAAAACCGGTGCTCTGATCAAAAACCCAAACAGATCTTGGAATGCCTCTAGAAATCAATCACTATGCTTGAGGAATTTTCTACATCCTTGTCTCTCATGATTTACTGTAATTCAATCTGGGATCAATAGGCCCTAAACCAAGACATCACCCTCAGGATTTACTATGTATCCTTCTAAAATCAGCTAAGGGATTCCTAGGCCTTTGGGAGTTTTCCTTGAGACCACCTCCACCCTAGATTCTGAAATCCATCTGGAATTGCCAAAGATCAAAGCCGATATCAAAATCCCGACACACCATGTCATCTAGAAAAGGAAAGGCACGGCCAAAAAAAACTGTCAAAATCCAGAAAAATTGTTCCACTAGAAGCAAGAGCACCAAATACCATCATGAATAAGGCATGCATGTCCAAACTAGCTAGGAAATCGCACATGCAATATGTTACCTACAATTATTCCTACTGAAGCTGCTAGATACTTCTCTTCCTTGTTAACATTTTATTTCCTTTCCTTTCCCTATCCTTCCTTTTCTTGATTTCCTCCTTCTTGGCTCAATGTTGATTTTCTCTAAGAAAAATCTATTTATCCATGAGTATGAGAGAGAGAGAGATATTAATGAGAGAGTGCCAAAAATGAACTAACAAAATGTTGAGCCAAAAGCTTTCCAACTAAACCTATGAAGCCTTTTTATAAATGAGGCCATTATGTTCTTCATTTCCAAGTATTTTCCTTAAATTTCCTCCTCACATGAAACCTATGACCTTTTACCTTCCTTTTCTCCTAATTTACTTTATTTTCATAAATAAATGTGCCAAAAATACTTTTTTCCTCTTTAATGCCTTAGCCATTTCCTTTTCCAAATTCCTTTAGCCATAATAGCCAAAATGAACACCCCCCTAGGATGTCTTTCCTAACATGCATCCTGGAATACGTGTCCCTTTCCCATGTTCTTATTTTTTCCTTTATTAACTTTTAGTACATGAAATTTTAACTAGGTTTGTTACAGATAGTTCGAATATTTTCCAAGAATTTGAGGCACTTTAGTCCTTGTTGATGGTTATGTTAGGATCTCGTGATATTGGAATTATTTCTAGACAAGGTTAGATTAGAATTACTTCACAATACAACCTCCAAGATTCGATTGAATGTGGTGAAAATGTTTCTCTCTTTCAATTTCAAGATTCTCCATTTAGTTGTTTTTCATATCATGATCTGATTTTTGAACGGTCAGAAAAATCTTACTTGGAAAGCTCTTTTGTTAGTAATAATATTTGAACTTTCTTGATGTTTTCCAAGGTTGAATATATGAATGAATGTACTTCCATGAGAATCTATTGATATTTTTGTGATCATCAAGAAAAAATGGTAGTCTATTTAGCACAATATTTCTTATCATAATTTTCTGCTAATGGTTCCGACCTTAGAGTCTTGAAGCGAGTTTTATCGATTTATGTTTCCTCCTTAACAATTTTCTTGAGAATGGTTCTTCTCACTCCTACCCCTATATTTGCTGGTCATGAACCACTTTGATTGGTTGCTTTTAAATGTCAACCTTTTCCAGTAGAGAAGGGAAAGGAGGAAACCTAGGTGATATAACTTACATCAAAGGCATATACCTAAGAGTATTTGTAAAGAAAGGAACAAACTCTCTTGCTAATTACATAAGATAGGAAACCTCTTATGACTATGGTGATATAAACCCCCATAAATTCCATGAGAATAACTGTATATAATAAACAACGAGTGAAATAAGATAAATGCTTCTTGTGCAAAGAGGTGAAGTATTGAACGGGCTCGCTGACAATGAAGAAATGCTTTTGATTCCTTTGAGGTAGTAAACATTCCTTTTGGTAGTAGAGAAACACCAAATATGATATTAAAACTCTGACACATTATACTCGCGCTTTTACATACTCATAACCCCTCATCAAAACAACTGAAGTTTGACTAGTTATATGAAAGTGTTCATTCGACAGAAGGGATAGAAGAGACTACATATATAATCAAGATAAGTAGAGAAACTACGGTGTTCTATGGTTTGAAACAATACATCCAAAAATCTAGACTCAGTGCATAAATTTAGACCAAAATAGAGTATTTGGAGTTCTTCTAGTGTGTCGCCAAGGGTTGTAGCTGCTACAACCCCCTCCAAACATTTTCCCATGTTTTGATTTTTTAGTGTCCCTCTAGTCATAAGAAATGTTATTTTAGGAAAAAAGACCAGCTCTAGTATTATTTTTCTAATTTTAAATTTTTATTATTTTAGTATAGTGTCACAATCTCTCACTCCTTCATGCCTAACTTGTGATGTCATAACTATGCATTCCCTTTAAAAACTACTACATACTTCATGATGATAGTTAGTCCATGTCAAAAGTAACTATCCAAATTTTAAATGCAAACAATGCACACATTGTGAAGACATTTTTAACAATGCCTTGATGACATTACACAACTCCTTTTCAGAGTGAATTTCACAACCCCTTGTGACAAGCAACTGCACAATCAATTGCGGAAGAAAATTGTGCACTCCCTTATGGCAGTGAACTGTGCACTTTAGTAAGATAAAAAAAGGTCCATTTTCTTGTGCCAATGAACAACACAGTTCCCAGAGGTAGACGACTGTGCATTCCTTAAAAATAGGAAGTGTACACTTATTGATGGCAACCCATGCACACTTCTAGATGGCAGTGTGGCACTTGCTTTTAAGATTTTAGCTTTAGATGTGTAAATTGACTAAGTTTAGCTCCTTGATTTTAGGCATGCATGCTCAAAACCCTAACCCTAACTCTATGAGTCCTCATCTAAATAATAATTCATCTTAGAGCTCATTCTCACACCCATAGTTGGAGCTCTACCTATCATTGTGAGCACAAGGACATTTTGGTTTCAATTGTGTTGTTTTCTAGGGTAAGTTTCTTAACTGTCATTTTTTCTACATTTTATTTCTCTTTTGTCGCTTTTTCTTTTGTAAGTGTTGGTTTCTCCTACTTTTCACATAGCTAGCATCACTTTTTCTATTATTAGATTAAGCATGTGTCATTTTAAATTTTCATGCTTCTTTTCTAGTTTCATTTCACATTCCATGTATTTTCATATGCCATTAATCATTATTTTTTATTTATATCAATGCATGATTTTACTCTTAGTTTCATTATCCTTCTCTCTTAATGTGAACACTTGCTTGGAAGAATCTCTATTCATCCACATTCTATCTCGCCACGATTAAAATATCTCGAGACTTACCTATTTCCAATAAAATCTACATAGTGTATAGTTCCTTCCCTCTCTAACTACACATTGTGAAATTGCAGTTATTAGATGTAATTTTCTTACCCATTGTGAATGTGAACTACAGAATCCTAGGTCCCAACTACACATTGTGCACTCTCAGCCTGTAGTGAGGTCCCTCCTTTCCCAATGTCAATGAAAACTACGCAATGAAGGAGCCTCTCTCTCTCAGTAACTACGCATTGCACAGTCATAGCCCATAATCTCTCCCTCTTTTTGTCTAAGTTTGAAAAATACCCTCTCTTAGACACTGCAAAATACACATTTTCAGTTACTAGTGAGTCACTTTTCCTCTCTTGTGCTCAAGCATTGCGGAATTAATCCTCACATTGGTTATCGTTTTCTTGTGAATTAATTGTTATATTAATTGATATTTTTTGGAACTAACTTAATCTTTCCATGAGTGCATTTGCTTCTCTATGTACTGTATAAATATTTCATATCAATCTTTCATCATCTACAAGCATAATTCCTCGAACAACTAAAAAATGACCATCAAATGGGGTCACATATCGCAATATTGAGGATGTCATGGATAGTACTTTCAAAAGAGTTCCCATAAATACATACAATGGTTTATTAATAAATATTATACTATTACATGGCTAACCATCAAATAAGTCTTCAATATGAAGGATCTCTTAGAGGATCTAAAATATAGGCGACTTTATGAGAATGTCAGGAAATGAGGGCTCCCCAAAGTTGCTTCCAGATATCATGTGTTATCTTGTGTTGATGCAATAAGATGGATACGATAGGATCTAAAAATTAATAAAAAATTTCTTAACGGTGTTAGTGGGAAGAAAATTGCCTATTAACAGTCACATGACTTACACATACTAAAAGTTACCCAAGCGTAAGAAATATTCAAATTCCCAGTCTTATGCATCTTGGAGTTATTTGAACACTATAAAAGTGATTAATTCATAGTGGTAGGAACCAAATAATCTTCGCCAGAAGCTAGATGGTATATACACAACTAAGTCTCTCAAGAAGGTTTATCTATACATGATGGATATGTGTTGCAGGATGTTAGGGTCCCATGATTTAGCAGATTGTTATACCAAACGGACAGGGTAACATGAGACCATTCTTTGCAGTCCTAGGACCTAGCCTTCCTGGACTCAGAGAGGGCTCTCTCTATTTGTTTGCAAACGATATGAACTTGTTTTCTTTTAGATGGTTGATTTTAGGCTAGTTATTAAGTACAGTGTTTGTTTGATTATTTTGGTTCGGCATGATGATCAAGAAACATAGATAAAATGAGGAAATATCCAAGTCATTGGGCAATGGAGTCTATGAAAGTCATGATAATTTCATCAATGGATCGAGGAGCATCACATGGAAAATATAACTTGGTCAATGGATCTTCAAGGTTTTTAGGTGTAATGAGATGGACATCAATAGTGAGAATAAAAGGTAGGACAAAGGGCAGTTAAGAATCCTTTATCATATGCACTTCTTAATAAAGGGACTTAAATATCATAAGTATGAAGAGGAAATCAATAGACAGGGAAAACCATAAATTCTTTTATTCAACTAAAGCAGATAATTATTCAAGACAAACATTTCCAATGAAATATAGAAGATGAGAAACTCATTTAACTTCTATGGATTTCACCTTCAAGGACAGAAAACATTCAAGACACACATATAACTGCAATCAAAGAAGAGGGAACACCTAAACATCTTTGATTATAGCTATGAATATCTCTAAAACAATTATTTAAGCAAGTACAAAGGGTATGATCGAAACAAAACCTCTTTGGCAGACTTTAACTAATGGTGCTTTAGAGAGAGACTTCAGAAACAGTGTTTTAGTGATAGCAAGTAAGCAGGGCTAGCCATAAATCATCCTTGAAACCAAATGTATTAAAATATTCATGAAATAAACAAGCTTAAGGGGTCTAGAGAGAAATTAAGAATTCTCTAAAATGTCTTAGCAGAAGAAAACATTAAGGCAGTGAAGAACAAACAGAACTAAGGTGCTTTCAGAAGACATTTCTTAGTCTAAATCTTTTATTCTACTACAACATAGAAAGATGGAAACATAATGAAATAGGAAATAACAATAACAGATTAGAGGCATTTCACCAACAACCAAGCTCAGGGATCCAGTGATCTAGCTTCCTCCAAAAACAAACAAATTAGGGCATCCACAAGTTCCAAGACATCAATTTCTTTTTAACTTCCAAGAGACTATGTATTACTTCAAAGAGTCATCGAATGCCAACAAGATAATGAGCTCAAATGTCGTATTTATCTACAAATGAGGAGGTGAAGCTAAGACTTTGGGTTTTGGTTTCATTTATTATAAAGTACATGCATTCTCTGCATTGAAGACCATGCAAGGCTTAAGGCAGGAATATCTAAAGATATTCTCTGAGTTATAACTCCTATGGTAACTTCTGAGGGTTTATAGGTAAAATGTTTGACTTTAAGGCCTATTCATAACTTTACAATAACTTCCTGGCAGATAGAAAATATCTCTGACTAGGTTCAATAATTGTCTAATGCTTTATTGAAGGAAACAAATCATTAGGTGGAAAAAATATCTTTAAAAAAGAAGTAAATGTTTTTTACTGAGTCATTCGGATTTGCTTCTGTGCTAATCTACTTTTGTCTTAGACTTTAAAACTCTGTTTTAGGCTTTATAAACTATTTCACTGTCTTTTTTCTTTACTCTGTTTTATCTCTGTCTGCTTTATCAATCCTAAAGCTTTAATATTAATTTTATGTCTTTTGTTTTGACTTTGACCTTCTGATGTTTGTATCTTTACCTCTGATTCTTCCTTTATCCTCGATCTATGATTAGTTATTTAGTCTTTTTGACATAACCTTTAATTCTTGATTAATCCTTTAATCTTTATTGATCCTTTGCTGCCATGGTCTTCTGATTGTCTTCCTCTCCTTACTGCGTCTCTGTCTATGTTTATTGTGTATGGAGGCATTCTTCTGCCACTGGAGGGTTTAGATAATCATCATTAATATTGATTTACTAATGAGTGTTCTTGATTTAAAACCTCGGGGTCCTTTTTATGAAACGAATCCCCTGGATCGTCACCCAAATCACCCATTTTAACAATGTTGGACCTTTGGAATGTATCTCCTTCCTTCCTGTTTTTTAACCTGCACATAAAAACAGACTAATTAATTCAAATCCTACGTGAGTGGCTTTTCTGCAATCATTTTGGGGTTTGTGGGTTGTTGGAGTGTTTGCAGTGAAGGAAAATGGTGGCTCGAGCTTCATCGCAGAGCTGCAGGGCCATGGAGTGTTCGAATTTTATGGCAGAATGGATTTTTTGGTGCGAAGAGGGGAGAGAGTTTTTTCGCTGGCAGGAAGGTGGTTTAAGAAAAACCGCTTCTGGACTTCACCAAGGGTCCATGGTGGTTTCCGATTTTAGATGGAGGGGGGAGGGGGGGGGGGGGGGGGGGACTTTGGATGGGCAGCCATTATCGTCGGACTCCCCCCCCCTCCCTTTTGTGTTAATGAGAAATGGGCAAAGGGGGGGTGAAGTCACTCTCTGCCATTGATCTGAGGAAACGGGATGATCCGCCGACGGAAGTTGCAACCTCTTTAACCCTTTGAGGAATGGGTATGTCGGAGGAGTGGGGTCGGGGTGGAAAAGTGGTGGAGCAGGAATGGGAATGGGTTTTTGATATAATAAGGGTCTACAAGGCCCTTTTATAAGGTTTACGGGGGTTTATGCAATGGTAAAGGGAGGAAGTGAAAATCATATAGCCCAGGGCTTATGGAAAAGCAAGGTCGGGGCTTTATGAGCGCAAGAGGACTGGGGGCTAGAGGAAAAGGGGCTTGGGCCTATTTATATCATAAGGTCGGGCCTATAGTGTAAAAACAAGGTTTTTATATGTAAAATAAAGAGACCCGACAGGCTTAAGCTTCGCTTTAAACAATGTAAAAGGAAGCTTTTACATTGTTTAATGCTTTTTAGAAGAAATATGATGAATGAGGGGAGTTTGCGAGGGTTTTTAAGGAAAGGAAGAGATGGGTTTTTCAGAGGAAAAAGGCCATGAATGACAATGAGGGTGAGGTAGTGAAATGGGGCAAACAAACCAAATAATGAAGTCCTTTTTGTAGCAGTGGGGTAAACATTTTTAAGAGGGAAAAGAGGGAGAAATTTAGTGAAGCAGTTTGACTTGGGATAATGAAGGCAGTGAGATTTCTAGAGCTCACAATATTTTTCAGATTTTTTTTCTAGAAATCTAGGATTATAACTTAGTCATATTTTGATATCAGTAAAAATTTCTTATGACTAACAGTGGCTCCACTTGGGGAGGGCAGCTTCTTTTTGGAGGTGTCTAAAACTTTCAGTTTATCAAATCTTTGAGCTTTTGAAGACTAGTGCCTCTTCCATTGAGAAAAATTTCTCTTCTTTTCACTTACTAATATTTCTTTTGAAGTGATGATCTTAATATCTGCAACATATGATTCTTTCAACAGCATTTCTACCTACCCAACCTACTTGTCCTAACATTTTTTTTTCCTTGAGTGAACTTGAACTAGAAAACTCATGACATTTTTATTTTGAAAATAGAAATAAACTATCTACTTCTATCCTTATTTCTTCCAAGGCTTCAGATTAGGCTAGTGAACTTTTTTATTCTCTACCTAAAACTATTTGTCTGCCAAGATTAAGCTGTTTGGCATACTTGATTCTCTAAACTATTGACATAAAATTGAAAGCATGGTTTGAATCAGGATTAAGCAATCTGACTTACCATGGTTTGTGGCATTGGAACAAGTTGCACACAAGAATTATTTTACAAAAATGGTAAATGGAAAAACAAGGGTTGTGATCTTATCATTTTCTATGCATCCTTATCTTTCTCTTTGGTTTTGTTTTGAGCATGTGGAACCGATATCTTTCACTCCTAATATATCCTTTCTGATAAGTCAAGCTTGAATAATTTTGGAAACCATTTTTATACTAACTTATCAACAATAAATTTAAAACATGTTCAGCCATGATTAGGTTAGATGACTGAACAAGACTCTTTAGAACAAGTAGTGGCATTTAGGCTTGCACACTTTCAGCAATACTATTTTTTGCGTATAGGGTTGTACCTCTTTTCAAATCTACCCTATTTTCTTTTTTCAGTTTTTATGAATTTTTTGTTTTTATGATCTCTTATCATGCAATGTTATATATAATGAATGAAAACTTTTGAAGCTAGGACTCTTGACAAAAATAGTGTTTGAGAATCATGCCATTGATAGTACCTCCAAATAACTCTTCTCCATTCATCCCTTGTAAGAAGAAAGCATTATGACCTCTAATTAAATGAATGATATAAGGCCCTTTCCACAAATTATCAAATTTACCATTTTTACCTTTCTCTTCCCTCCTAGAATCCCATTTCAAAACTATGTCCCCAATTTTGAAATTATTGGCTTTGGTCCTTCTGTCAAATATATTCTTGATATATTATTGTACTGCTTGTGTCCTTTTGTAAACATCCTCTCTTGTCTGTTGTAGATGAATGGTTTGGTTCAGTCTCCTCTATAGGTCATTTTCTTCTGATTGTACTTGTTGGAGGAGTTTCATGACTGGAACTCCCAAGGATGTTGAGAATACTGAATCCATGCCATACACTATTTGATATGGAGACATACCAGTTGATTTCTTGGTGGTTAGTCTATCAGCCCATAGTGCATGTACTAGCTTTCCATGCCATGTTTTTTTATTCTATTCCATAATTTTCTTGATAATATTGACCAAGCTTTTGTTAGAAGACTCAGCCAGTCCATCTCCTTGAGGGTCGTAATTTGTGGAATGCCCTTATGTAATATGGTATTTATAGCATAAATCAACCATTCTTTTGGATTTAAACGCAGCAACATTGTATGTGATGATCTTTCTAGGACAACCAAATTGGGATAATATTTTGGTCTCAAGGAACTTGATAATGACTGAGTCAGTAGCAATCTAGAAGGGATAGCCTCTATCCACTTGGTAAAATAATCAGTGGCAGTAAGGATCCACTTATATTGGGAAAATGAGGTTGGGTGAATTTATCCAATAAATTTTAAACCCCATTGCTGAAAGGGTGCCTCAATACTGATGGGATGCAAAGTTAAAGGTAGGAGTTTTCTCTTGCCATAAAAAAATTGGCACTTATGGCAAGTCATGACTAGTTTTTGAGTATCAGGGAAAAGGGTGGGCCAATAATAGCCAGCTCTAAGGTTCTTATTCAATGTTGTTTTCCAGTAAATGTGGTCTCCACATTCTCCCTCATGCAACTCATGCATGAATTTTCCTGCATCATCCTCAAGCAAACATTTAAGAAATATGCCAATGTCGTTTTTCCAATATAACACTCCATCTAAAATGCAGTAATTTAAAGCTTTTTGTTTTAAGGATCTAACTTTAGTCTTTAATAAAGAAGGGGGAGTTTTAAGATAAAGAAGCACATATATGATATCAACATACCACAAAGAATTCAAAAATATTTCTTCAATGTATGGAGCTATGAATTCTTTTGTTTCTTCTAAAACATCAATCATATTCATGTCTAATGCTTGGAAATTTGATTATGCCATGAGTTTTGCCAATCCCTGTCCTTTAATCAGCTTGGTAGGCCTGATTTATAAATCATACTCTAAGATAATATCAATCCATTTTCCCCTTTTACCATCAGGGTATTTATTTAGAATGTCCTTGACAACTGTATGTGGGACAAAAGAAATGATATGAGAATGTAAAATTTAGACTTGAAAATCTTTCAATGCTTTTATCAAGGCTAAGGCTTGTTTCTCCATGATGTTATATTTGAGTAGAGCATCTCCTAAGGCTTTACTGAAGAAGGATATTTGTTTTTCTTGCCCTATATTATTATTTTTCAACAATACTGCAGCTATGGTGTGCTCAGATGCAAATGAAAAAATGTAGAAATCCCTGGTGAAATCAAGACTGATAAGAACTGGTGTTTGAGTGAGGGCTTATTTCACTAGTTCAAATGATTGTTTGGATTCTAAGGTCCATTTAACTCCTGTTTCATTTTTTAGCATGTTTTTTATATTCCTCAAAATTTCAGCAAGGTTAGGGATGAACCTTCTCAAAAAGTTGATCTTCCCAATGAAAGATTGTAACTCCTTCAGATTCCGAGGATGCCTGATTTTAAATATGCCTTCAATCCTTTTGCGATCTACTTTGATTCCTTCTTCAGAGATTATGTGGCCTAGGAGTTTTTCTTCTTGGAGACCAAAGAGTGTTTTGCTGGCATTCAAAGATAAACCATATTTCCTACATTTTTCAAAAACGTTTCTCAAATGGACTAAGTGATCTTTATCAGTTTTGGAATAAGCAGTGATGTCATCAAGGTAAATGATTATGAAATAACCTATGTCTTCTGAGAAATCTATGTCCATGGCCCTTTGGAATGTGGCCCCTGCATTTATCAAACCAAATGGCATTTTAACATACATGAATGTACCCCAAGGTGTGGTAAAGGCAGTTTTGTGTTGATCACTTGGGAGTACTAGCACTTGGTTGTAGCCTAAAAAGCCATCCAAGAGTGATATTATCCTAGATCCAACCACCTTTTGGAGTATGTGATCCATATTAGGCAAGGGATAATTATCTTTTAGGGAGGATTTGTTCAAATTTATAAAGTCAATGCAAAGCCTAATCTCCCCAGTATTCTTCCTAACAGATACAAGGTTGGACACCCACTCTGAGTATCTAATGGGGATTATGATCCTAGCATCATACATCTTTTTTATTTCTTTCTCAACTAAAGGTAATAAAATAGGTTTTATCCTCCTCATTTTTTGTTTGAAAGGTTTCTAATTTTCTTTAAGAGGAATTTTGTGTTGAATAATGATGATATCATATGATTTCAGGTCTCTGTACCCCCATGCAAACACATCTCCAATTTCTTTGAAAATTTCAATATATTCATGTTTTATATGAGTAGGAAGAGTGCTAGATAACTTGATCATTTTGGGTTCATTTATGCTACCTATGTTATGCTCTTCTACATTATTTTTTGTAGTCTTCATCTTTGGTTTTTTAGCTACATAATTGAAGTCAAAAAGCTCCTCTAATGGTGTGAGGCCCCTTGGTATTGAATCATATTTTCATTGTAAAACCTAAATGTCCTTTTGGTCTGGGTTGTCAAGTAATTCTGCCTTATAAAGATGTTCAAACTGGTTTATATCAGCAGTGGAGGACAACTCTATTTTGTGGGTTTTTTCTTCAACAAAACAATCTTCTTTATGAATTGAGCTAGGCGTTGGTACAACAAAATCATTTTTAGATTGCAGAAAATCCTCAATGTGTTTATCACCTTCAAACATTTTCCAATAGTTTTCATTGTTAGGTATTGTAGGCTGAATTTTTACTTTGACAATGAATTGTTCATTTTCCTGGGGTATTTGGCAATTGCTGGAAGCAAAGGAAAGCTCATTTGTAAGGTTATTTTGAGCTCTAGGGATGAAAGTTAGTTCATATTTTTTTAAAAAATTCAAGAGATCTAGGGTAGCATTCCTATATTCTCTTAATCTTGGGTTTTTAGCTGAATACTCCCCTTTTATTTTCCTAATAATTAGCTCTGAATCTCCTTGGACTGATATTTTCTTGGCTCCTAAATCTTTGAGAAAATGTAGGCCAAGGAGGAGAGCTTCATATTCTCCAATGTTATTAGTGCATTGGAAATCAATTTTGTAGGAATGTCCTTTGTTTATATTGTGTATCCATACACCTTCTCCAGAACCAAATTTGCCACAAGAGCCATCAAAGCTCATGTTCCAAAGTTTTTCTATCTCATATTCATCCTCACTTTGTTGTTTAAGGCTGCTAAAGTTTGAGCTAATGGGTTCTTCATTTGAGGACAGATTTGAATTTTCTGATAAGCTCAATTCTTTTTCATTTTCATTTTCTTGTTTGTTGATTTCATCTTCATTGTACAAGATAAATGAATCAAGGTCTGAACAGATGGAATAAACAGGAGTGTTGTTTGGCCTATATATGTTGCTTACCATATATTTCATATGAGATTCCCTGTATAACCTTCTTGTTTGGTTAAAGACTGGAATGGTAGCATAAGACATGTCCATTTTAAGGCTCCCCTGAAATTTGGCTCCCCATGATCAAGATAGAAGCATGCCATACTTTGTGCGAATGTCAGCAACAACTATGTCCATAACTAGACCCTTAGCAGGAATTTGTGCCAGATTGACACATAAATCCTTAATTAGACCCAAAAACTTGACTCTACTTGAATCCAAAGAATACAGGTCTTTGTAAGGTTTAGTAATTTCTAGGCCTAATCTCTCCATCACCACTTTTCGCGTAAGGTTATGAGAGGCACCAAAGTCTAGCACCACATTGTGTAAGATTTTATCATGTATATTTAAGCTAACATAGAATGGAGGGACATCCCCTTCTTGGTATTTTCCTTCTACTTCAGAACCAAACAACAATTCTGGTTTATCATCTATCAAGTTTAAAGTATCAGTATCATTTCCTATATTCAAAGCTTTCAAAACTTGATTTTATATACATCCTGGGTTACTAGTTCAGCTAAGGGTATGCTAATTTTGATCTTGGAAATTTCTCCCTCAGTGCTAAAAGGGAATATTTTTTTTATATATTTACATCTGATTTTTCAAACATAGTCTTTTCAGCAATTCTGATTTGCTAAGTTTTATTAGGACTGTGATTTTGGATAGATTTCTCAGGGCCAATAGTAGAATTACTAGGGTAGCTTGGGCTAACACTTTGTTGGTTGATTTTGTCTTTATTCAGATCAGTTTTCTTAGCCACATTGTTGGAACTTTTTGTTGTCTTTTTAGTAGTATTTTATGAGTTTTTCCTAACAGCAGTTTATGTGTTATTATTGTTGGAGGCCCCTTGGTTCTTTTTTCTCCTAAGCTCATGTTGTCTGTGGACCTCCATAGTATTTTCAAACCATAAGTGATAATCTTCAGAATCCTCATAGTTGTTTTTAGTTTTTTTCTGAGGAGAAGAATCCTTGTTATTCTTCAGTGATAAAATCATCACCCTCACTGTCAGATCCCATCAGATTTACATGATTTTCTTCCAACCTTTCTGTCTCCCATTCTTCCTCTTCATCTACATAGTTTTCTTGGAAAGGAGGCCTAATTTGTTGGTCATTATCTCTTTGTCTATTTTGAATAGGATCTCTTCTGAAATTCGGATTTATATTTATGTTTTGGGGATTTACTTGGTTCTCCCTAGGAGGTACTCTATCAGTTAAGTTTATATTTTCCAGCATTATTTCCATTACCCTCACTAAGTTATCAATTTTGGCATCAGATGATGAGGTTGAGGCCATTGTTTCATCTTTATATGTAACTTTTTTTCCTAATTTCAACCTAGCTCTTTTCTCAATTATATTTTCTTCTACACTTATAGCTCCCCTCTGCATATCTTCTAAAGTCAAGCGATCTCTTTCTCTTACCTGATAGACCATGTCTGGGTCAAGGCCCTCTCAAAATTTTGCTAAAGCTAAGCGTAGCGGAGGTTTCATGTTTGGTGGAAGTGCATTGTAAACACTATTAAATCTAGTGCAGTAATCTTGGACACTTTCCCCAGCATTTATTTTTAGGTTGCTATATTCTGAAAGGATTTGGAGAGGGTTCTTTTTAATTTCACATTTTTTTATGAATGTTTGGTATAAAGAAGGGAGATCATTTATGGTATTAGGAGTTAAGCTTTTAAACCATTTTTTGGCTTCTCCTCCTAAACTTTGGGAAAATATTCTCATCTTAATGGTCTCTTCTTCTATTTCCATGTAATCAAAGGCATCATCCATTCTATCTACATGTTGTTGGGTAGTAGTAGATTCAATTCTAGTGAAATGGGGAATTCTGGATTGATAATCATTTGGTAAAGGAGCCAAAGGTTGTGGTAACACTAATGGGGTATACCATGTTTCCATGATGGGAGTGAATGGAAGATTTAAAAGAGGTGGATTTATGGAAGGGAATGTGGGATGGAAGGGATTTTTTTGAATCGTGGATATGTGGATGGGTGTGGTGGAAGCAGGTGGAAGTACTTGGACCAACAAACTGATTATGAGAAGATTTGTTATGGAAGGAGCTAAAGTGATGAAGAAGCTGAAAATTAGGAGTGGAAGGAGAGGCTTCTCTACTAGAACTCTACTACAAATCTATGGGCTCAAAGTCAGTCTGGTTAATAGCACTATGTGACTTGGTTCTAAATAGGTTCTTTGAATGGTGCAACGCAAACTATGGATCTTTCAAGACTGTAAGGTTTTCAAGGACATATCTTGTTCTTTGGATAGTCCTATTAGTAGTTAAATTTCCAGCTCTAGAAGTTTGTCACAAAATATTTTCTGGGTCATCAACTATAGTAAGAGGACTAGGGTCTGGATGAGATCTAGTATTGATCCTATGTGAAGCCAGATTTCAAACTCAAATTTGGAGAGGCTGAAATTTTAGAACTGTTTTCAGAAGGTTGACCTCTCAAAGTGTTTAGTAAACTTCTAAAATATCGGACTAGGCTTCTAAAATTCTTAGGATTGATTTGATACAATCCTAAGGGAATCTAAAAAGAACTAGTGAAGAAAATAGGCCTACTGGAGGCTAGTGGAGTGGCCAGGTGGATATTTTTGGTTGTTTTGAAGATAAATGAGTATGGTCCACCACCAAAAATTAATAAAAACCAATCTAGGGATGTTTTTGGGGTTTTATGAGTTTATTTATGTAGTCCTGAGGTTTTTAAGAGGGTCCTATACCTGAATCATCATTTAGCTAAGATGGTGAAACAAACAAAGTCTACTCTATGGCTGACAGCTTGAATTCTTAAGCTTAACTGAGGGTCAAATGAGTTTATAAGAGTTTCTAAAGTCCTAAGGTATACTTAGATTTTCATTGACTCATAAGGTCTCATCATGATCACTATTGTGTTAGTAATGATTATGAAGTGGTTATGAATGGATAGATACTAATGGACACAAAATGCTTTAGATAAAATTTACTCAAAAAGTCCCACCGTGATCACCAAAATGTTAGGGTCCCGTGATTTAGCAAATTGGTATACCAATTGGACAGGGTAACATGAGACCATTCTTTGGAGTCCTAGGACCTAGCCTTCCTAGACTTAGAGAGGGATCTCTCTATTTTTTTGCAAAGGATATGAACTTGTTTGCTTTTAGATGGTTGATTTTAGGCTAGTTATTAAGTACAAGGTTTGTTTGATTGTTTTGGTTGGGCATGATGATCAAGCAGCATAGATAAACTGAGGAAATACCTAATTCATTGGGCAATGGAGTCTATGAAAGTCATGATAAGTTCATCAATGGATTGGGGAGCATCACAGGGAAAATCTAACTTGGTTAGTGGATCTTCAAGGTTTTTTGGTGTAATGAGATGGACATCAATAGTAAGAATAAAAAGTAGTAAAAAGGGCAATTAAGGATCCTTTATCATATGTACTTCTTAACAAAGGGACTTAAATATCATAAGCATGAAGATGTAATCAATAGACAGGGAAAACCATAAATTCTTTGATTCAACTAAAGTAGATAATTATTCAAGACAAACATTACTAATGAAATATAGAAGGCGAGAAACTCATTTAACTTCTAGGGATTTCACCTTCAAGGACAGAAAACATTAAAGATACACATATAACTACAATCAAAGAAGAGGGAACTCCTAAACATCTTTTATTATAGCTATGAATATCTATAAAACAATTATTTAAGCAAGTACAAAGGGTATGATCGAAACAAAACCTCTATGGCAGACTTTAACTAATGGTACTCTAGAGAGGGACTTCAAAAACAGTGTTTTATTGACAGCAAGTAAGCAGGGCTAGACATAAATCATTCTTGAAACCAACTGTATTAAAATATTCATGAAATAAACAAGCTTAAGGGGTCTCGAGAGCAATTAATACTTCTCTAAAATGTCTTAGCAGAAGAAAACTTTAAGGCAGTGAAAAACAAACAGAACTAAGGTGCTTTCAGAAGACATTTCTTAGTCTAAATCTTTTATTCTACTGCAACATAGAAATATGGAAACATAATGAAACAGGAAATAAAAATAACATATTAGAGGCATTTCACCAACAACCAAGCTCAGGGATCTAGTGATCTAGCCTCCTCTAGCAACAAACAAATCAGGGCAACCGCAAATTCCAAGACATCAATTTCTTTTTAACTTCCAAGAGACTATGTATTACTTCAAAGAGTCATTGAATGCCAACAAGATAGTGAGCTCAAATGTAGTATTTATCTGCAAATGAGGAGGTGAAGCTAAGTCTTAGGGTTTGGGTGCATTTATTACAGAGTACATGCATTCTCTGCATTGAAGACCATGCAAGGCTTAAGGCAGGAATATCTGAAGATATTTCTCTACGTTATAACTCCTATCGTAACTTCTGAGGGTTTATAGGTGAAATGTTTGACTTTAAGGCCTATTCATAACTTTAAAATAACTGCCTTGTAGATAGAAAATATCTCTGACTAGGTTCAATAACTGTCTAATGATTTACTAAAGGAAACAAGGCATTAGGTGGTAAAAATATCTTTAAAAAAGAAGTAACTATTTTTTGCTAAGTCATTCGGATCTACTTCTGTGCTTATATGATTTTGTCTTAGACATTAAAACTCTGTTTTATGCTTTATAACTATTTCATTGTCTTTTTTCTTTACTCTATTTTATCTCTGTCTGCTTTATCAGTCCTTTAAGCTTTAATTTTCATTTTTCGTCTTTTGTTTTGACTTTGATCTTCTGATGTTTGTACCTTTGCCTCTGATTCTGCCTTTATCCTTGATCTGTGATTAGTTATTTAGTCTTTTTGACTTAACCTTTAATTCTTGATTAATCCTTTAATCTTTACTGATCTTTGCTGCCATGGTCTTCTGACTGCCTTCCTCTCCTTACTGTGTCTCTGTCTATGTTTACTGTGTATGGAGGAATTCTTCTGCCACTGGAGTGTTTAGATAATCATTAATAATCCTGATTTACTAA
Source organism: Pinus albicaulis (assembly GCA_034641835.2). Lineage (NCBI taxonomy): Eukaryota > Viridiplantae > Streptophyta > Pinopsida > Pinales > Pinaceae > Pinus > Pinus albicaulis. The sequence continues at coordinate 862,703,114 of CM076570.1, read as the reverse complement.
TGAGTGTGCTAGATTTAAAACCTCGAGGTAATTTTTATGAAATGAGTCCTTAGGATCATCACCCATATCACCCATGTTAACAATGTTGGACCTTTGGAATGCATCTCGTGCCTTCTTTTTTTTTAACCTGCACATAAAAACAAACTAATTAATTCAAATCCTGCTTGAATGGATTTTTTGCATTGATTTTTGGGTTTGCGGGTTGTTGGAGTGTTTTCAATGAAGGAAAATGGTGGCTCGGGCTTCATTGCAGAGCCGCAGGGCCCTGGAGTGTTCAAATTTTATGGCGGAATGGATTTTTTGGCACGAAGAGGGGAGAGTGGTATTTTGCGGGGGGGAAGGTGGTTTAAGAAAAACCACTTGTGGACTTCGTCGGGGATCCATGGTGGTTTCCAGTTTTAGCTGGAAGGGGGAGAAATTTAGATGGGCGGCCATTATCATCAGACTTCACCCCCCCACCCCCCCTCCCTTTATGTTAACAAGAAATGGGCGAAGGGGGGGCGAAGTCACTCTCCGTCATTGATCTGAGGAAACGGGATGATCCACCGGCGGAAGTTGCGACCTCGTTAACCCTTTGAGGAATGGGTATGTCGGAGGAGTGGGGTCGGGGTGGACAAGTGGTAGAGCAGGAATGGGCACGGGTTTTTGATATAATAAGGGTCTACAAGGCCCTTTTATAAGGTTTACGGTTTTATGCAATGGTAAAGGGCGGAAGTGAAAATCATATAGACCGAGGCTTATGGATAAGCAAGGTCGAGGCTTTATGAGCGCAAGGGGACTGGGGGCTAGAGGAAAAGGGGCTTGGGCCTATTTATATCATAATTTTGGGCCTATAGTGTAAAAACAGGGTTTTTATATGTAAAAGAAAGAGACCCGGCAGGCTTAAGCTTTGCTTTGAACAATGCAAAAGGGAGCTTTTACATTGTTTAATGTTTTTTAGAATAAAAATGATGAATGAGGGGAGTTTGTGAGGGATTTTGAGGAAAGGAAGACATGGGCTTTTCAGAGGAAAAAGGTCATGAATGAGAGTGAGGGTGAGGTAGTGAAATGGGACAAACAAACCCAATAATGAATTCCTTTTTGCAGCAGTGGGGTAAACATTTTTTAGAGTGAAAAGAGGGAGAAATTTAGTGAAGCAGTTTGAATTAGGATAATGAAGGCAGTGAGATTTCTAGAACTCACAATATTTCCCATATTTTGTTTCTAGAAATCTAGGATTATAACTTAGTCAACTTTTGATATCAGCAAAAATGACTAATGACTAACACATGATATATGGGCAGAAGAACACTGAATTCTATGATGAGGGTTGGATATTCATGCTTTATCCCCTTGTCAAATAAGGAAAAGTATTCCATTGGGAAAATTAGTTGGCCCAATAGCTAAAGGTTAATGTTATCAAGGCGAAAGAACGACCTCAAGGAAATAAACCACCATTTTATATACCAGCCTACTTACTAGATGGTGTTTGTGCCTACCATGAATTCCCAGGTCTAGGATGGAAGTGGACTCCAAGAGAACTCCCTATCAATGTTCATTGAAGATTATCTTCATAATAAAACTACAAAAGAGTATATGAAAATCTTGTTGAGGACTTCCTCATTGCATTATATCAAATTATATTTGAAGTAGAATCCACTTTCACATCTCATGAGGATAAAACAAAAATTAAAAAGATAATAGAATGGTTTGATTCACCTCGAGGCACATACCTTAAAATTTTTAGTTCATAGATGCATCCACATCCCATGTTAAGGTATGTGACCGAAAAAATGGTCATGCAGGAGATCAGATATCAATTTAGCACACGTCTATCTCAATTCTCATAGAAGAAGACTCAAGGTACATTGGCCTCCCTTTCCTCTGCAATTGGGATCTTATGAGCTTGAAGGTTGTAGAAATAGAAGTTGAGGAAATTTGATCCCTTAATTTTGGTGAAATGGGTTTTCACATATATGATTCCAGAGGTTTTTGTAAACAACATTGTGCGAAGTTGCATTTTTCCTGGGCACATAAGTCTAATCATTGGTAAGAAGAATAAAAGATAAAGAATTGGTACAATTCTTCCTGATAACATGCACTAGGTGATGAGGTATGCCCTTCCCATAAGGATCAAAATAAAGATTTTTTTCAAGAAGGGAATCAATAGGAAGTTCCCACTCCTTTCAGCATTACCAAGCCTAAGAGGAATTTTTTGCACGATCCTGAGACGAAGAGGAGGAAGAAGTTTAGTGAAGATCCTATTACTACTAAAGGGGCCATTGAAGTAGAATATAGGAGAAAGGATTTTGATGAATCAAGGCAGAAGAAGTTGGAATAAGAATATAAATAAGAGGAGTATAAATAAGAAGAGGAACGTAAGCATAAAGAAGAAAAGGAAGAGAAGGAAAGAGAAGACATATGAAAAATATAGGAAAATATAAGAAATAAGAAATAAGACAAAAATGGAAAGAAAAAACATGGAGAAGAAGGAAAAAAGTGGTTGGAAGAAGAAGAATAAAAACATAAGGGGTTAGAAGAAGAATAAAGTAGGAAGAAGTAGGATGAATATCTTGCAAGAGAGATAGAGGAAGAGATGCAGGACCAAGACATAAAGGAATAACATGAGGAGGATGACCAAGAGGTAGAAATTGTACCTATTGCAGAATAGACCTGCTATCAAGCTTCTCCTCCACCTCCTCTTACTGGTGTCCACATCCCATTCAGTGAGATGGGAATATCTCCACCACGAGATGACTTGGTCATGGATATTTCCAATCTTACCTTTGATCAGTTGAAGAATAGGATAGTGCAGGAAATACAGAATTATTTCCCAAATGACCTTATTCATCCTATTTCCATCCACACATAGGGTAATTATGTCAAAGGTCCTATTCATGAAGTTGGGTTACATTTTTTGGAAAATGAGGTCACATTTTGGGTGAAAAATAATAGCTTGATCAAGCAATATTTGAGCCCTCGATTGATTTGTTTGAGGGATTAAATATATCTTGACCGAGCTTTAAAAAAACCCTCAATCGATATCCTGTGTAAGTCAAGATTATATAGGAGCTTGATTGAGTTAGTGGCCTGATTGATAAATGGGCTCGATCAAGCCATGTTTTTGAAATTTGCTACCAATACAAGCTAGCCTTACAATGAAAAAAAGTGGCTCGATTGAGTCTTAAAGCTTGATCAAGTTGTTATGGGCTTGATCAAGCCATAAATTTAGATTCAAACTTAAATATAGATTGAGTTATAGGCTATATCAAGCCTTACAACTAATCGAGCATCCACTTAACCACGTTAAGGGCCTTATCAAGGGTTTCTTAAAGCATCAATTGAGTTATTAGAAATTTTATCTCAAGCACTCGATCAAGCTACTAAGGACCTAAAACATATAGTTTTATATCCCCTTCTAGATATTCTATGCAACACCATTTTCTACCTTGGTGGATTTAAGGTAGAATTTGTCCTTAGGTGGCAGAGTTGATCACATTGGATTAATAAAGAAATCATATATCCAATGGAATATGAGCTTGATATTTATGAATTAATGTGATATTTTTAATCTAATTTCTTTTGAACATAATGATTGAATCTTCTTTAGATAGTTTCAAAGGGGTTGAAAAAAAAGGTAATAACATAAAATATAAACAAAAACAAAAAATTAAAAAAGTATCACTATCTTCGTTTACAATTCCTCTTCAAAATAATACTCTTGGTTTTTGAATTTATTTAAATAGTTGAAAAAATATTACATGAACATGTTTTTGCAAAATGCAATTGAAATATTACTCCGCTAACTTCAAAAAATAATAAAAAATATAACTTTGCATAAAAATATTTTTTTAATATGCATAACGTATCTTTCTCTATGTAAATCATGCTCATATATACACTTTTTTATAACTCCACATTTTCGACTAAGTTATGTTACATAAACACACACATACCTCTTAAAATCTGTAAATTTGCAAGGAGAAACATTTTTTTAATGGAAAAGGCACAAATTATACAACACTAAAAAATTTTGCAAAAAATATTATAAGGACAATAACATAATTCTCCACAATTTATATTTTTACTCTGAATCACAATTCACTACGCTTATATGAAATTTTTGGGCTTCAATTCAATAAAGGGTAAATTTTTGAAATTTCATTACAACATTTTGCCCAAAAGTGTAACCCATATTCATGCATTCACCCTAAATAATAGGAAAGATGTGAGAACAACCACAACAAAAAAATCATACTTTACAAAAGCTACAAAAGTAAACGCTAATAAATTGATGAAATAAAATGATTAATTATCCAAGGATTTGGATTTAGCAAAGAAACAAACTGATCATCTCCTTACATATAATCAGAGGTTGTCTTCCACTGTTTCTAATAGGAAGGATCTACAAGCAACAATATTTCAGGAAATTTAGCCATTGGGAGACACTATGCGACAACTATATGAGGAAATCATCACCCTTCATAAGGCAGTGGTGTCCTTGCATGCAATAAAATGTGTTATCGACATAATGTAAAATTTTTAAAGATATTTTATGCAACCATTAATGCGACCCAAGAATAGGCCACTAAGTAAACCATCATATTTGGTCAGAAAGACAAGGTATGATGTTGAGTTGGATAAAGTTGAGGACGGGATGCTTATATAGGGTAATAAATAGCTCAAAACTTATGTGGCAAACAATCTATCCGCCTACTCATGATTGTATCATGGGTTGAACTCATTGGTAAGAGTTCACAATATTCCTTCCATTGGAGCATTTGAAAAAACAAATGGGAGAAATGTTCTCATGAAGTAGATCGAAGAATTTTTGCGCAACTTAAGACAAGTTACCACTAAGGAATATTTTGAGATTAGAAAAGACAAAATTCTACAATTTTTAGTTGGAATTACCAATTTCAATATGAAGTTGTTCTTATGGTGGAACAATATTCAAACTAATTCCAATAAAATTTTTCTTGATGCAATGGAGGGAAGGGTTATATATAATCTAGATATTCCATCAAAGCTTGGAGTTGTAGCAACAAAGTGTAACACTTGGAACCAATATGTCACATTATAATTACATGTAGATGTTTCCAAGTTACAATTCCCTAAAACTCAAGCATGATGTATTAGATTTTTGTTATTAGGTTCTAGCCACATTTTTGTCTCAAGAAATTTTGTATATCGAAAATAATAAGAAATGTAAATGAAACTGGAAGTCCAAGTGTCACAGAGTGAACATGAAGAGTCATTAGGTAGAATAAGGACAAAATAAGGTCAAGAGTTGATCCGGATTTATGTAGAAATGCAACAGAATTCACATCTAACCATAAATACAAAGATGCAGTGGAAATAACACTTCATTTCATTAATATAAAATAACTAAAATTTTCTTACACACAGAATGGAAATAAACTAGCTAGGGTGTTGGTAGCTTATCTCTGAGCATATATGTGGCAGCTACAAGCCTCTAAACTGTGTTACAATTAGGATCGAAGGCCTATTTATTGTTGAGAAACAATGCAAAACCCTAAACATCCAAAAACCTAACCATAGGAGATGAAGCGCCAAAACTATGGGCCCCGTTTGGGTAAATTGGTGTTTCAACTTCCCGGGGATGTAACTTTGACATACAATATTCATTTGACACACATCATATCTCATTAGAAATATCTATCCCAAGAGTACAATTTTTGGTGTGAACAAAATTGGTCCTTGAACCCATGTTGCTCCCAGTTTTCCCAAAAAACATTTTTTAGGGCCTCAAAACAGCTCTAGAAGTTCAGCACCCAAAAAACTGCTAAAAATAGTAAGTTGTGCCGAAACTGAAAAACTAAAAGAAATGATGGTGGGGGTTCAAAAGGGATAGGTGGGTGGCCACCAATATCCACATGCCTCATTAGAGCATCCAAATGGCTCTGAAATTTTAGGAACCGAAAACCTGCTAAAAATAGTAAGATGTGCTGAATGTGAAAAACTGAAAGAACTGATGGTGTGGGTCCAAATGGAATAGGTGGGTGGCCACCAATATCCACCTAGATCATTCCTCCCTCCTTAGGAAGCAATGGTCATTCTGCTAAACTTGGTATTAGATTTATCCAGGATTTCGTTGACCTGCTGGTGGACGTGTTGGATGCGTTCAATAAATTTGGTTTCCTCATACAGTACATGTGTGGATTATATTTTCTTAATAGCATGAGTTATCAAAATATCAGGCGGCGGTGTGCCAGGGGTCAGATCAATGGAGTGATTGTCCAGACAGTGTAGAGGAACCTCTATGGGTGAGGGGAAAATGTCTTCGTATTTCTCCACGCCTTTGTCCATCTGCTGCTGCTGTGTAGGGGAGCCCTATTTTGAGGCTGTGGAAACAATATTCTTCTTTCCTTATGGGTGAATGGTAATCCAATAAATTTCCTTGTTTGAGAAAAAAGCTTACTGCGTTGTTTTTTAGTATTCAAAGATATGGCAGCAGGTGGTACTACTTCTGGTATCCTATACAAGTTATTTCCCAAAGTAATAATGACATCACGAGGCCTAGATTCATACATAGCATGTCACCTCCACAAGTATGGTTGGCCCAATAATACATCAGCTACATCAAGAGGGGCAACATCACACAATACCTCATCCGTGAATGGCTAGATGTTGTAAGGAAGGTAGCACTACTGACGGACGTGGATATCTGTCACTGGGTGAAGCCACCCGATGGTATATAGCTGTGGGTGTGATATGGTCAGTAGGCCAAGATGCTTCATGGCCTATGCTGAAATGAGGTTGTTTTGGCTTCCTCTACTGATAAGAGATTGCAGTGGAGGACCCTTCACCCACATCTGCGAATGGAAGAGGAGCTCCCCCTCCTCTAGATCCTTGAGATCCTCCCTCTGGAGCTTGGCGGTGGCAACAATGGCACTAGGGTCTGCATCAATGATCTACTTCCATTTTTCATCTCCTTTTTCTAGCTCTGGCTCAGGATCAGAACATGCATCTGATTCAGGTGCCTTCAGTTCGGCCACCAATGACTTTTTGGCCAGACACTCATTTCTGCTATGAGTTGGGATGTTATGAAATTCACAGCACTTCCCCGTGTCCTTATTTAGATTTTTGGTGGTGTTATGAGTCACCCCACTTTGGCTTTGCCCCTTGTTCTTTGGTTTAGGGGCGACTTTCCTTGGCTTCAGATTCGCGGATCCAAATTCTCGCTTATTTTTCTTAAATTTATGCTCAATCTTGGTGACATAGCGATAATCCATGCCAAGAGAGGTAATGTGAAGGAACTCCATTTCCTCTTGAATGTGTCTATGCAAAAAGCTGTGGTACTTGAGCATCAAATGTCTCTCTGAATCTTTAATACCCAACTTTGTGTGTATGGTATGGAAAAAATTCGGCAGTTCGTGCACATCTTGATCCCTTTGTTGCTGCAATGTGGTCCATTAGATGTACTTGTCCTCATAGCTCCCCACGAGGTAATATTGTTCCTTGATGCCGTCTTGGTATGAATTCCAAGTGAGTGCGATCAAGAACAGAGAGGGTTCCCCCTCATCCTTTTGATCACAATAAGTTTCCCACCAATCTTTGACATGGGGGGCAGCTTTGAGGAGTGGAAAAATAATCGTTTCTCGATCGGAGAAATCGTAGATTGAGAAATACCCTTCTAAAAAATTTCATCATCTGTCTATAATTTCTACATCTATCTGGCCTTAAAATACATGAATGTCAAAGTTGACATGTACCTTGAAGGGTGTGGCCCCTCTAGAGTGTCTGTTGGATGCAGATGCACCTTAGGTGGGCATCCGTTGAAGGATTTAAGCAAAGTTATCCATCATCACGTTCCTTTGTTTCTTGAGGGCCTCCTCGAGAAATATTTTTATAGGATATTCTGCTCCCTCATATTTCTTTTCTTCTTCCATGGGAGGTCGTGGGGGTTTTTGAGGCTGATCTTGCAAGGGTTCAACCAGATCGAACCCTAACTCCTTATACCCTGACCTTGTTGGGGACATGCAAAGAAAAATAGAGAAAGAGCAGACCGTTCTAATACCATTTATCTGGATTTATGCAGGAACGCAATAGAATACACATGTAACCATAAATACAGAGATGCAGTGGAAATAAAACTTAATTTCATTAATATCAAGGAACTGAAATTTTCTTACAGACAGAATGGAAATAAAATAGCTAGGGCATTGGTAGCTTATCTTTGAGAAGATATGTGGCATATACAAGCCTCTGAATTGTGTTATAATGAGGCTCGAAGGCCTATTTATTGTTGAGAAACAATGCAAAACCATAAACATCTAAAAACCTAACCATATGAGATGAAGCACCAAAACAATGGGCCCTGTTTGGGTAAATTGGTGTTTCAACTTCCCAGGGATGTAACTTTGGCATACGATCGCCATTTGATGTGCATCATATCTCGTTATAAATATCTATATGAGGAGTACAAATTTTTGTGTGAGAAATATTAGTCCATAGACCCATGTTGCTCTTGGTTTTCCCAAAAAATGTCGTTTAGGGCCTCAAAATAGCTCTGGATGTTCAGGACCCGAAAAACTACTAAAAATAGTAAGTTGTGCCAAAACTAAAAAAATGAAAGAAATGATTGTAGGGGTTCAAATGGGATATGTGGGTGGCCACCAATATCCACGTGGCTCATTAAAGCCTCCAAATGGCCCCAAAAGTTCAGGAACTGACAGCCTGCTAAAAACAGTAAGATGTGCTGAAAGTGAAAATATGAAAGAACTGATGGTGTGGGTCCAAATGGAATAGGTGGGTGGCCACCAATATCCACCTGGATCAAGATTAATGATGGATATCAAAGGTCACAAGGGAAGGTGAAAGGTCACCTCATTTGTTACAAATAAACCCTCATAGCTCAAGAAAAAGGCTTGGAATTAGTGGATTGGTAGCCTTGGCCTCTCTAACTTAGTGTAGGAGAGATTATTCTTCTTTGGAGAAGTAAGCGGTAGCCTCATATTCCACTATTGGGGCTACTTTCACATTATTGTATTGTGTACTTGGAACCTTCACTTAATCATCAAAAGCTCTTAGATCCAACACACTTTCATGTATGTATCATGGATATCATAAGAGTATTCTTAAATTTTTATGATGTATGTTGTTTTATACATGCTAAGGTCATTGAACTCTTTCGTTAGCTTTAGTATATATCTTAATGAATGTGTTGTATTTACTTTCGTGGTAAATATTATATTATGAACTACTTTTCAGGTTAACTAATGATTATTTTTATGTAACCATGACTCTATTTTACAATAGTCCTATTACTTTTCTTTTATAAGCTCACTCTCTCTTTCCCTTCTATGAAGGAACCTTTTATTCATTACAATTGATATTCCATAAAGCTTACTCACTTGTTTCCCTCAAATTTATGTACACAATCTCTTTTGTTTTTTTATTATACCCAAGACACATATTTCAAGATCATAGCTATGGTGGTTAGGCCTCATTAGGGGAATTTTGAGGTCTAAAATTGGCCTCCTAAGGAAATTATAAAATAATAGTGGAAAAAATCAAATAAGATTTGATGACATCATCAAATTTTAGAGGGAAAAATGAAAAAACTACTTTTCCAACTCATATTTTCAACATATCTCCCAAAGTTTTTACTCAAATTTCGAGCGGGAGTACTTGTTAGATGCAAAATTTAATTCCTCATCCAAGGAGTACCCATGTTGCATACTTTCGATGGGTCCTACTACACGAAAAATAAGAAATACATAAAAACACGTGATTACAATTATGTTTTTTATGTATTTCTCATTTTTCATGTAGTAGAGTTCAGCAAAAGTATGCAACATGGGTACTACTTGGATGAGGAATTAAATTTTGCATCCAACGAGTGCTCCTACTCGAAATTTGAGTAAAAATTTTGGGAGATAAGTTGAAAATACGAGTTGAAAAAGTAGTTTTATTATTTTATTATTTTTTAATATTTTTACCCTTTTATTTAAAAAATGGTAAATCATCCCCCATGGTTGACATCATTATCTTGAATCCTATTGGTTGTTATAAAGTTTATTTTTGTTGTACAATTTTCTTAGGAGGCTCATTTTAGACCTCAAAATTCCCCTAATGGTTATATGCGTGGGGCTCCTACTACAAATAGTGTGAGGTCTAACTGGGACTTCATATTGGGGAGACTGCCTACCTATTGTGGGAATCCAACACTGTAAATAGGACTGAGGTTACTTAGGCATATAGTGCATTGGGGAACACAGGGTTGAGGGAAAAACCTACATTGTATACTTGAGACTGAGGGTCCAAGTTTTGAGTGGGGATTGTGGATCTTTGGATAGACTTGTATCTAGACATTGCTACGATGAATGTATGATCCTCTAATACTAAATGATGGTTTTGCATAAGGACAAAAGAGTTCAGGGAATTATTGTGAAAGTAGGAATTTGAGGAAATCTAGACTCATGTTTAGGCAAACTAGGAAGTGAAAGGCGCTATTTCTCATTATGTGTTACTAAAATTCATTGAGAACCTGTTGATAGTGCTCGACCTTCCAACATTCAAAGTGGTCTCCCAAATATGCGGTCCCAATTTTACAGCACATCATTTGTTGTAAGAGCCCCATCCAAAATAAGACCCAACTACCCTCTACTTAAATATTTTCCTCGGCTTTAGCTGTCAACAAGATAGAGAATCACATTTGTGCCTTCGAAAAGAAAGAAAGTGCACGTGTTTACTGTTCAGTTGCAGGTACATCAAGGTTCTTCTACTATGGAGGGGAACAAAGTGAGCCTTTGAAAGAGAGGTAGTAGTACCAACTTAGCAAAAACACACACAAAGAGGAATGTCTCATCTAACTTCCAGCGGAATAGTCCATAAATATGTGATGATCGTAACAACCATTACAACACATTCTCAATAGGATACACACTAAAATAACCGAAATAGTTCAACTACCTTAGTATTAGTGAAAGAAAATATGAATCACAAACATTCATAACCCATGTATAAAAATGTGTTGGCCATCGGGCTTCAAATATTAAGTAAAAGTCCGAAAATGCATGAATACAGTGAACATCAATTTCTCCAATAGTGCAACGTTGGAGCCCCTACTTTCTCCCCAAAAGTACTAACTTGTCTCTCTAATGCCTTATTGGAGAAGCCAAGGTTAAAATTTCTTTACATGATAAATGAGGATCTATTTATAACTTGAGTAGTGACCTTTCATATCCTCATGACTTTCGACTTTCTAACTTCTAGTGACCTTTGGACTTCTACAAACTTTGGAGTTCCAAATGGATTTTGGAATTACATATGGATTTTGGTATTACATATCCTTTGGACTTCCATGGCTCTTGAGTTCACATATGACTCTTGGACCTCTACTTGTTTTTATTTTACAATAATTGCATTCATATGATTAAACTAGACACATAGTGGTGACATAGTTTCCACCAAATTTGTTCTTTGTTCATCCTATGATCATAGTGCTTCCATTCTCTAAAGGTTCTTCAACCCTTGAGTCTTTGGGGTGCTTCAATCATTAAGCTTCAAGTTTTCTTCGTTCTTTTCATGCTTCCTTTGTTTACTAATATTCCTCGTGTTTGTTTGCCATGAGGTCCCTAAAAGGCCTTTTTCTGCAATCACTCAGGATGAGAACTTATCAGTCTAAAAATCTCCTACTTTACCATGTTTTATGGATATTTTATTGTTAATGCCCTTTCGATTCACTTAAAATGATAAAAGGATCTTCACGGTGCAAAGGCGCACTCTGAAAGGATGAAAGACTAAGAAGGAGGATCTTCGAGGCTTCAACATGCGTTCATGCACTCGAGGGAAAAGGAAGTTAAGGAAGGGTGCATGTCACAAGTACAAAGGAAGAAATCGAAGGATTCAGGCTTCCTAAGTGTGTTATGCACTCAAGAGAGCGAGGGAGGGTGCAGGGTGCACACCCGAAGGATGAAAATTGAGGCTTCATGCCTTTGGGGTACGCTCATGCATTCAAGAGGCCTCAGGAAAGGTCCATGGGGCACTCTTGAAGGTCGAAGGATGGCGCTTCGTGCCTTCAGAGTGTGTTGATGCAATCGAGAAATTAAAAAGGGCACATAGAAAATTGGGGAAGGCTGAAGGATTGAGCTTCAGGTCTTTGGGGTTCACCAGTGCACTCAAGGAAGGCACACTTCCTTGAGTTGAAGGAGTGCGCTCAAGGAAGACTTAGTCATTTTGGAGGGTGCAGTTCAATAAAAGGAAGGGGATTCGTGCTTTTGGGATGCCCCCACCTCTCAAGGAGGGTATAGGGCACAATTTTGAACAATGAAGGGTCTCCAATCAAGGCTTCATAGTGCGCTCATGCACTCTTGGCCTCAACGGGCCCATTTTGTAACTGAAATTTTTCTGATTCTAGATGATCGGTCAAGGGGTGATCAAGATGATTTTTATACATAAAACCATGCGTGAAACATACTAACTCATTTATAAAACTTATATAATATTGATTAATAATGAATATACATCAAAACACCACTTTATGCACATTCCCAAAGTAGAACTAGTGAAGTGTGTGCGATTGTAATCCAAAAGTGTTGTTTACAACAAAAAAGGTGTTATGAACATGAAATTGATATATATATGTTCTAAGCAATGCGAAAGCACTTGTTAACATTCAAGAACACTTAATACATATGAAACAACCTAAAACGACACATAACAACCGAAGCAACACATGATACAACAATGAAATAGGGTCGAAAATCTGGATGTAGTGATATTTTAGAGGGTGTTGTAGTAGTGGAAACACTTGGCGACACATTGGGTAGACTTCAGATTCTCTATACAAGATTAACTTTTAGTTAAGGATTAGACCTTCAGGAATTATTGATTGCCCCAAGTTCCCTATTTTTACATGGTTTCATACATAACATATTTTATTTTCTCTGCTTGGTTGAACTCACACAAAGATACACCATATCACAATCGATTCAATCTAGGAAATGATAATGTGCCCATCGAGTTTATAATATTCAAAGTATATATTTTTGATATCTCGTGTTACTCTACTTCTAGCAGGCCAAGACAATACCCTGAGGGATTCACTTCAGGAGCACAAACATTTATTCATTCCCAGTGAGTCTGGACAGTACCCTGATGAATCCTCTTGCTTCTCCTCCACACACAGGAATATTTTCTCTTATTTCTCCCTTTATTTATTTATTTAATAGGATTTTGCATTGGCACTTATTATTTTCAACAGGTGGAAGAGGGATCTCAACTTATTGAGAGTAGAGGAGGTTTCCCCTTTAGAGACGTATTTTAATACTTTTGATTTAAGTTAGTTTTCTTTATATTTCCTCCTTATCCCTTCTCTACTAGATTGGACAAGCATTAAAATACAAGAAGACATATACCAAGTTGAGCAGTTCAGGTACTAGCATAATCACAGATCTAACAGGTTCCCTAAAGGTTCTCATATTGGATTAATTGTATTTTCACTCCGGACGTATCTCAACGTATGTTGTTTTCCAAAACAAAGAAGGAGAATAAACAAAAAGCCAAGAATTGCAGTTGTCACACTTCTCTTTGATTTCTCTACAAATTATTTGGGCCATTCAATTTACAAATAGGTCTTATTTATGTACAATGATAAAAAATAATACATGACACGACATGACTACATAATGAACAAACAAATAACTAAGTCAAATTAAAAGAAAACACAAAAAAAAAAATATTTAAAAGAAGTGCATCTCGTACTAGCTACTGAAAATAGTGCTGAAGGTCTCGACCATTTATGGGAATGGTGTCAATCCTCCCATCTAAATATTTTACCTTGAAGGCGATGTGGCCGAGCCTCTCTTCAATTTCTAATGGTACAATACACAAAGGTTGGAACTTATTGTGTGTATATTTCTCTTCGTGGGGTTTATCTCATTTCAGAACTAGGTCTCCCACATCAAAATTCCTTTCCCCTACGTATTTTCTATCAAACCAACATGTTACACAATTTTTATGTATGGAAAATAGGTCTTTGGATTTGAGCCTCTCTTCCTCAAGTTTGAGTAAAGTGTCTATCCCACTCTAAACCAATAGGCAAGGTTTTCCTTGTGACTCTTGGGAGAGATGAAAGACTAGGAGATATAGGCTCAGGGGTAAGATAGATTATTTATTGTACACTAGAAATTATGGCGAGCTTTTAAGGGAAGGATATGGAATTACACGACTGGCCCAAAATGCATTATTCAAAGCAGTATCTCAGGTCTTCTATTCAGATAAAACAATCTTCTTAATTATGAGAATAATATTTTTATTTGCTGATTTAGCCAGACCATTTCCTAGGGATAGTAATTAGATGCATTCTTTCAAGAAATCCTATTTTCCAATGAAAATTCATAAAGTATTAATGATGAAAAGTACATTGCATTATCAAATACAAGTGACGTAGGAACACACAACCTGGTTATGATGTTCTGTTGCAAAAACTGAATCACTTCTTGGTCTTTTACGTGTATGAGAGTAACTTCCTCTGACCACAAGGTAAAGTTATCTGTAGTTGTGAGGATGTACCAATGTTGCTTTGACAAGTGTTGAAAAATATCTCCAATAACATCAAGGCCCCACTATTGGAATGGTTCCTCAACTGCTACTGGGAGTAGTGGAGTGGTTGAACTTTGATTGCGACCAACACATTTTCTACAATCTTGTCATTTGCAGACATATGCGTGCACATCTTTAAAAATAGCGAGACAATAATAACCAACCCTCATAACTTTTTATATTGTGGTATCACTAACGTAGTGGCCACGTATCGATCCATCATGTAATTCCTTAAGGACCTTCTCTATATATTATGGCTTAAGGCACCTTAGCAAGACTCCATTGTGGTGTTTTCGAAAATTCACTTAATGGACCAACTGGTACGATAAATAATTTAAAATAAATGCCATTTTCTCTTTGTTTGATAAGGGCGAGGGTAAGGTTCCATACTCCAGAAATTGTCGATGATATACATACCAGGGAACTGCATACGTGGAGTGAGGAATGTTATAAATATTGTACATCTCTATCTATTGCTCCCATCCTAAAATATCTTGTTCGAGAGTGTCCTTAGCTTCAACCACTAGTCTAGATAGGTTATGACCCTTTAGGGTATGAACTAGTTTGAATTCCAGGTCATATTCTTGAATACGTGGCATCCCATTAGTCCTTTTCTCAACTAGCTCTTGTTGTATGGGAAATGTTTTTACTATTGGGAGAGGTACAAAATATAGTTTTATGATATTTGAGTAAATAGGGCATAAAATATTTAAATATCTTGTATACTACATATTCTTGTTTATCAATGGTGGGGTAGTTTAATTATGGCCCATGTAGACTAGCACTCATAAAAGAGATAGGTCGTTCATTTCCTTCATTGTCCTTCTGATTCAATACATCCACAATCGATAAATCCAAAGAACATTTATAGAGTAGGAAATCTTTACCATAGTCTATATTGAATAATACGGGTGCATAGGCCATAGTTTGTTTGATAGGAGAGAAAGTGTCTTTCTCCCATTTGTCCCATATGCATAATGCATCTTTCGCGATCTTCTCCTATATAGGTTTGACTATCTAAGTGTAATCAGAGATGAATTTTCATTAGATAACTTTTGATGTATAAAATGGTCCTCATAAGATAATGTACAACCAAAATAAACTTTATAAGAACCAATATGATTCAAGATGATGATGTCAACCATGGGGGATGATTCACCATTTTTGGGGTAAAAAGGTGAAAATATTAAAAAATAAGAAAATAATAAAAATATTTTTTCAACTTAACTCTGTAAGGTTTTAATACAATTTCAACGAGAGTAATCGTTGGATGCATAATTGGAGTCCTGATCCAAGGAATACCAATGTTGCATACTTTCGATGGACCCTCCTACGTGAAAAATGAGAAATACATGAAAAATATGATTACTATCACACTTTTTCATGTATTTCTCATTTTCCATGTAGCGGGGGCCATAAAAACTATGCAACATGGGTACTCTTTGGTCGAGAAATCAAATTTTGCATCCAACAAGTGTTCTCGCTCGAAATTTGAGTAAACCCATAGGGAGATAATTTGAAAATATAAGCTGAAAAAAGTATTTTTTCCCTTTTTCCCTCTAAAATTTGATGATGTAATCTATTATTAATTTATTATTTCTCTTATTATTTTATAATTTCCTTAGGAGGCCCATTATAGACCTCAAAATTCCCCTAATGCCGAAGAAATTAATTTTCTCTAAGAAAGACTGCATGGCTTTCTTGTTTAAGGGAAATAGGAATTATGTGATAGCATTGACCCTCGTGAGATCAATATTGATTCCACTTTTTGCTACGATGTCTCCCAGTAGAATCCCTTTTCACAAACCAATGATGTTCTTGGGATTAAGGTAAATCACATACTTTCATCATCGATCAAATATCTTCTTTAGATGACATAGATGATCTAAAATTTTCTTTGATAATGCAATAACATAATCTAAATAAACAACAACGCTTTGACCTATAAGGCCACGAAAGGTTATATCCATCTCTATTTGAAAATTTTCACTAAAATTGATTATTCCAAATGGCACTTTCTTGAAAGCGAACATTTCCCATTTAGTCCGGAAGGTAGTTTTCATTCTATTTGGTTTTGCTATTAGCACTTGATTATAACCTAAAACTACATCTAATAGTGAAAACCTTTCAGACCCAGATACTATCTGGAGTATCTACCCCATGGATGCCACTGTATAGTTATCTTTTTCAGAATCCCAATTAAGATTCCAGAAATCAACACATAAACATATTTCACAAGAATAATTTCTAACTGATACCAAGTTGGAAACCCATGTGGAATGTCTAACTTTGAATATGATCCAGACACCCAACAACTTTCTCAATTAATTTTAAACGAGGGGTTCCAGTGTTAGATGAACTTTACGTAGTTTCCATTGGAATAGTTTCACCCCTTCTTTTATAGGAATTATGTTTTGGATGATACATGTGACATAAGTCTTAATATAATCATACGCCCATGTGAACATGTCTCAATACTACTTGAATATGTGCATAAATGCTTGTCGTTCCTTTGGGGAACGATAGGTACCAAGGTTCACGTATTGCGAATCTTCTAGGGTTCCAAAGTTGACTTGTTTATATGAAAGCTTTAGACTTTGTCTTCATGTTAGTTAGTCCTCTGAATCAGTTCTCCTAGTCATATAATTTCTCCAAAGATGACACACCTTTTGGCATAGTGGTTCCCTTAGGTGCTTGGGATGCTTCCCGTAGATCCTGCTCGTTCTCATCCTCCTATATCACATCATTTTTTAATACGTAACCATTCGCCATAAAGTATATTATATGTTGTTTGTCATTAAAAATGTGTAAATTAGTGACATTGTTAGGTACATATGGTTTATATAAAATTTCAATAGAAAAACCATTTTTAAATGGTGACATCCTAGCATCGACATTTGCTAATGCATCTACTGCCACATTTATAACTCTTGGAAAATAAGCAGTATTGAAAGCTTTAAAATGATTTATCAAACACCATACCTCCTGCTGGTAGTTTTTAGGATGAGTTGAAACATAATGTATAGTATCTTGTACCTGGCAACTGACCACCTCTGAGACACCGATTACCTTTACGATTTCTACCTTCAGGTCTATAGTTTTCTTCAATCTAATCACAAGTGATTCATATTCTGCAGTATTATTAGTGCACTCAAACTACATATGACATTAAATTATATGTTTATTTTTATGTGGTTCTATAAGTACACAACCGGCTTTGGAACCATCCTATGTCTTAGAAACATCAAAATAAAGATTCCAAAAATAACGTGCTACTAAGTTGTTTCATGTATTGTTATTCCTACTAATACTAGTATTACTACTATTATGTACATCTATATTACATGATTCATTTGAACCACATGGAGAACAAGGAAGGAGTTCCAACTATGTATCTAGTGGAATGGGTGATGACTGTGTAAGGTAGCACCCAAGGTTAGTCTCTAAAAATAAATTTCCAAAAATTAGGTTTTTTAAAGAAACAAGTTCATTTTTCCCCTTGAAGGGTGTAACAGTGTGTTTCATGTAAGGTTATGATTCCACCTAGATTTGGTTATTCTTTCCATTATAAGAAATCCATAAATGCAACAAATTAGTAGAAAAATACCCCCGTGGTTTTCTAGACTAGTCTCTACTTAGCAATACATCATAAGATTCTAGTATGTCCACAATCACTATATTTATGCACTAGTGAACTCAGTGATCAAATGATAAGTGAATAATAACGTTTCTGAGTTCACCCATATCTTGGACAAGGTACTTGTCTAGCTAAATAATCAAATCATCAGTCTTATTCCATTTTTCATTGATTTTCTTGGCAATAGACAAGGGCATTACATTTACGGATGCACCAGAATCGACTAAATAATTGTGAACATCGTAATTGAAGATTTCAAAATTCAATAAAAATTGAGGGAAAAGAGTATTATCTTATAATGTTAAAACATTAACAATTTATTCTAGGGGACCATAAGACTTACTAGACACCTTGTAGGAATAATAAGAATTATCACCACATCAAGGATAGGAAATGGCCCGGACAAGTAGTTTCCACTAGCTTGCTATCCTTGTAAGCTTGAATATTCAAATATTTGTGTGAGATTTCTTCATATCTTCCACTATATTTTAATCCAGCGTAGCAGGAATTACTGAAGTGTTTGGATGAGTGAACTTTTTTGACACTTCCAGAATGGTAGTCTTGCTTCTACTATTAGTGAAAGTTATCTTTGTTGTGGCAACAACTCTAGACTTGTCTTGACCATTCTAATTCGAGTTGAAAAGGAGCGTGATTTTCCTTAACAAGTGTTCCTTCAATTTTTTCCTCATCATATCTTTTTTATAAAATGGCCCTTGACTTATTGACTTCAATCAACTGTTTTTCTTATGATATGGGGTCTCATTAAGTGGTGGTTCTTCAACATTTTTCTTCTCAGTAGTGAACACACAACTAAAATTATTTGCTATTTTTCTGACACACACATTCCCTTAAGCTGCATTAGATTATTACTTTTCTTATGTCTACTCATTTTTCTCATCTTAAAGTACTGCGTCAATAATGTGTGCAGCCAGAGCATTCACTCTATGATTCCACCGAGGACATATATTTTCTGAATGATATTTTTGATGAAAAGAACAATATTGGTCCCTGCCCATGCTTTTGACATTCATCACGACATTTGAGCTCTGTGTCGACTTATTGGGTTGATTACTACTATTGTTGTTGTTATTAGTCCTTCTCAGGAATTTGAATTTTTGGGAATTGTTGCTAACAATGGTCTCACTTGTCCTTTGTTTTAATTCCGCCAACTCATTGGATAAAGTCTTGATGGTCTATATCAAGCTTTCAATATCAGTAACTTCTTCTTCATTGGCCTTGTTCGAAGAGGGGTAAGACCTTTTTCCAGCCTCCTTGGAGTCTTTGAATGATTCATCATCGACAAGGACTTCATACAAATGACTCCAATTGCATGAAGTTCTTTTCAACAAAAATGGATTCTTCAAAAAAGTTTTCCAAAGTTTCTTTCATCATTTTCTTCACGAACTGCGTAATGCTTGTTGCAAAGGAAAAAGTGTAGTAATCAATTGTGATGGATTCATGAGGATTCATATCCATGGGAAATTTTTTGAGCATCTGATTGAACCTGTGATTTAAATCATTGACCTTTTATTTTTGCTCCATCTTTAGATTCCCTAACTCCTTTAATAACATGGTTGGGATCTTGTCATCAGTGAAATTTTAAAGTAACAACTTTTTAAACCCCTTCCAATTTTGAATTGAGTTTGTAGGAATATTGTGATACCAAACAGTTTCTATACTATCTAAGATACAAGAAAAGAGTCCACATGCAACATTATCATAAAATATATCAAGCATCTATAGGTGTAGGTAGAAGTTATCCAAATGGTATTTCACTTTGATTGCATTTTCAGGTTCATATTTCATTAACAAATTTTTTGGGTGCCTTGGAATATTTGTAAAATATTTAGAAGAGTCAGTGAGCCCTAAGACATAAAATCCACATCTTGGCGTTCCATGTTCTCGTCTATGTAGTCCTCCACCTCTTCACAATATAAAGAATATTCTCCATGACCACATAACCTATGGAAGTTGTCATCTAAGAGCACAACGTTATCCTCATAGCATTCATTGTAAGGTGGAAGTTTTTTTATATTTTCTGTATCGTCTTTGAATTCTTCTAACTCTTCAATAGTAGAAAAAACCAAATCCTCCATTGTAGAAACCATCACACTAGTAGAGGTTGTTTCAATTTTCTTTAGAAAGTAAGGAGGGTTTTTTCTCCAAGAATTAATCCAATATCATTTGCAAACTGACGTGTTATAGGTTGAATTTCTCAAATATTATCATAGGTAAATTTGCAAGTTAGGTCTGAGCCAGACTGAGAGGATCACCTACTTTAGGAATATGAGTCAAAGACGTGTTGGGAATGTTGTTGCCTTTTCCAAAAGAAGTATGATGGGGGTGGGTGGAGTTATCAGGAAAAAACAATTATTTCCCCTCCTTAAATCAGTAGAAATGTTGAGAGTGTTGGACCTACCAATATTCAAAGAGGTATCCTTGTTATGCAGTCCAAATTAGACCTCACACCATTTGGTATAGGAGCCCCATCTGGAATACGACCCGGCTACCCTCTACTTAAATATTTTCCTTAGCTTTAGCAATCAGTAAGAGGAAGAATCACATATGTGCCTTTGAAAATAAATCAAGTGTGCATGATGAATGTTCATTTGGAGGTGCATCAAGGTTCTTCTACTGTGAAGGGGAAGGAAGTGGGCCTCTGAGAGAGAGGTATTAGTACCACCCTAGCAGAAATGCACACATAGAGGAATGTCTCATCTAACATCCAGTGGAATATTCCACAATGTCGTGATGATTGTTACAACCATTACAATACATTATCAATAGGATAAACACTAAAACGATTGAAATAGTTCAACTACCTTAGTCTTGGTGAAAGAAAACATGAATCATAAACATTTACATAATATTATTACAACCATTCATCACTCGTGTATGAAAATGTGTTGGCCATCAAGCTTCAAATATTAAGTAAGAGTTCCAAGATGCATGAATACAATGAACATCACTTTCTCTAGTAGTAGAGCATTAGATCCACTACTTGATCCCTAAAAGTACTAACTTTCTTCTCTTATGCCTTATGACAGAATCCAAGGTTAAATTTCCTTTACATGAAAAATCAGGATTTATTTATAACTTGAGGAGTGACCATTCATATCCTCATGACTCTTGACTTGCTAACTTCTAGGGACCTTTGGAATTCCAAATGACTTTTGGAATTACATATGGATTTTGGTATTACATGTCCTTTGAACTTCCATGACACTTCAGTTCACATATAACTTTTGGAATTATACTTGTTTGTATTTTTAAATGATTACAATCATATGATGAAACTATACACGTCACTATCTTGGATGACTGGGATTGACAGCGATAGATGACATGGAATTTATTCAGTTGTGACATAGTTGCCACTATATTTATTCTTTTTTCATCCTAAAATTATAATGCTTCCACCCTCCAAAGGGCCTTCAATATTGGGGTCTTTGGGGTGCTTCAATAATAAAGCTTCAATTTTTCTTGGTTCTTTTCATGCTTCCTTTATTTATCCTCTTTTCCTGATATTGCTCGTGTGTGCTGGCCATGAGGTCCTTGATATACCTGCTTCTGCAATCACTCATGACAATCACCTATCAATCTGAAAATATCATACTTTACCTCGTTTTATGTAGTTTTTCCTGTTCATGCACTTTCAATGTGCTTAAAATGCTCAAAGGAGCCTCAAGGCGCAAGGGAGGACTATGAAAGTATGAAGGACTAAGGAGAAGGAGCTTTGAGGCTTCAACATGTGCCCAAGGGAAAATACAACTAAGGAAGGATGCATATCAGAGGTCTGAAGGATGAAGGGGAAGGCTTTAGGCTTTCCAAGTACTCCATGTGCTCATGGGAGAGAGGGAGGGTGTAGTGCGAACTCCCAAAGGCTGAAGGCGGATACTTGATTCCTTCAGGGTGTGCTCATGTGATACAGAGGCCTCAGGAAGGGCCTAAGGTGCACTGTTTATGATTGAAAGTTGAGGCATCATTCCTTTAGAGTGAATTTATGTGATCCAATAGTTTAGGATCACCCATGGTGCATTGGGGGAGGCTGAATGATTGAGCTTTGGGTCTTTGAGGTGTGCCAGTGCTCTAAAGGAGGGCGCACTTCTTCGAGTTGAAGGAGTGCACTCAAGGAAGACTTAGTCATTTTGGAGGGTGCAATTCAGAATAAGGAAGGGGATTCTTGATTTTGGAGTGTGCCAAAATCTTAAGGAGGGCATAGGGTGCACTTCTTAACAATGAAGGATCTCCCATCAAGGCTTCAGAGAACACTCATGTGCTTGTGGCCTCAATGGGTTCATTTTGCAATGAAAATTTGTCTAAGTTTGGATGGTCCTTTAAGGGGTGAGAAAAATTTGTTCTAGACATAAAACCATGTGCGAAACATTCTAACTCGTCAAGAAAAATTAGACAAGATTGATCAATAATGCATATACATAAAAATTCCACTTTATGCACATTCCCCAAGTATAACTAGTGAAGTGTGTGCGATTACGAACCGAAAGTGTCATTTACAAAAAAAAAGGTGTCATGACCATGAAATACATATATAGATGTTTTAACCAATGTGCCGATACTTGAAAATATTCAATAACACTTAAGACATATGAAACAACATAAAATGACTTTTGAATACCGATGCAACACTTGATATGACAATGAAGTAGGCTCCAAAATTTGAATGTATTGAAAATTTTGAGGGTGTTGTAGCAGAGACAATAGAACCCTTTGATGAAGGATGGTGAGGCATTACTAACCCGTATAATGAGTTATTGGGATTTAAATAGTGAGGCCTTTATGATACAAGAACACCAAGACATGTAATTTCTAACATGGATGCCACCATGGGGGTGGTGGGAGAGGTGCATCAAGTGTTACCTTAGGGGAGGTGTGTAGACTAGTTTATATACAAACATTGTGTACTAGGTTCATGTGTGAGGGACTCAACTATCCAACTATATGACATAGAGATATAAGAGACAATCTATAAGAGATATAATTATTCTAATTTTGGGTTTCCATGCTCTACAAAAGGTCTCTGGATGGAAGATGATCTTGGTGGAGAGTGTGCTCATAGGGACCTACTATGGATGGGCCTAGAAGTGATTGATAGCATTGAAGCACTAATTGAATTCTTTTTACAGAAATACTACATGGAATTGTTCCTTTCAGACAATGTTTTTCTTGTTATTCTTTGAGAATATTCTAACTCTTCATTACCATATCCAAATTTGATATGGGGGTCAATAAGAGCCCAGGATATAGTTCAGGGGGAACTACTATGATGGGGGGTAGTAGGAATATTCGGGAGGGTGTTCTGACCTAAGTTATTCATAGATTGGGACCAACTCTTGTTATTCATAAATGATTACCCATGATTAGGAATGAAATTTCAAGGAAATCCTGAGTTACCACTCCCATATAGATGTGCATGGGGTCTAGATGTCATGTGATATGTATGTTTTTTATTATCATAGGTTATAATATCTATGTATGTAATACTAAGATTTAGACTTGTGACATGCAAATATGGCACTAGTGAGGTTGGTGGGATGAGGAGCATAACCAACAACACAAGGGGTTGAGAATCACGAATCATGCACATCTCATGGGAAACAAGGGACATATGAGTTCATGGAGGATATTAGGAGGAAATTTGAAATAACATGGAGCAATGTAACAAAGTGTGGGTGGCACGAGTTGGAGGATCAATATACAAGTGTGTGTGTTAATCTTCCCTTTGAATGGAAATCCCTTATGAGGTGAGCATGCATGTCTGGTTAGGATATCATAGATTTATATGTTTTTAGTGTAGCCCCTCTAGCTCAAGACCCTCCAGTGGATGATGAGTAGACTTTGGGTGGCAAAGGTGCCCCTAGTTTTTGTACTTATGATTACAGAATGTTGTGGACATGCCATATGTATTTAGAATAATGGATTCCATACACTTGTATGGATGTTGATTGTACATATTATGATTATGCATTTTTTTATGATTTCCATCTATTATGACTTGGTTATCTTCATATAGATGCATGTGATAAATAATAATCTAGAACGTTGTTTCAATTATATGTACATAGTTATTTTGTGCTCTAAGGTCATGTTTGAATAAAATGGATTCAAATGAAATTTCCAAAATCTTAACTCATAGATATTATTGCAAAGAATATGGTTTCCATTTGCTAGTGGTTAATCTACACAAGGGTTGGTAAAAAAAAAATCTATTGGTGGCTCCAAATAGACTAACAAGAAAAAAGTAGAAATAAACCTTAGTTGTAAAAACAAATTTAATACAAAGATTTGTAAAATTATTAAGAGCATAAAAGAAAAGAGCAATCCATACACATAATCTACAAAACAAAGCAAAGTTATGATGATAATATTCCAATGAATTAAGCTATATATATATATATATATATCAAAGAAATGGGTGGGAATTTGTATTATTAAAAAATATGGTTACTAGGCCAAAACCTTTACATATTCCTATCTTCCTTGGAGGTTTGGAATTAAGCACGGAGGTTCAATCCAAACCCTCAATGGGATCCCCATGACATAATTATTTTAGACCCTCTCCAACTAAAAATTCTAAAAAAACTCCCAATATCTAGATACATTTATATTTCATTATGCACTACCTTTTATTTAACTTAGGCGGACTTCTTGTTTCTCTTGGTGAAATGCCTTTTCCTTTCTTCCTAAATTGCGTCCAAAGAGTGATTCCTTCTATTTATGGCATATCATTCTTCGGAAAGTGAAATTTGGATTCTTCCTCATCAGCATGATCTACCCAAGAAGATGCTCTTCCAACAAGAATCCTAGTGGATGTAGGAGGGGATTCATTTTCCATGAGGGTTTGTTGCTTTTTCTACTTTTTCTGAGTACAGAATATCCTCATTGGCATTCATTATTTCCTTCTTGGATTTGTTTTCCATTAATGCAAATTATTTGGCTATATTTGATTCCTTATTTACTTTTGGTTCTTTCTTATCTTGAATCACATCCACTTTAAATATCGTATAGTGAATACCCTTATCTCCTTACCACCATTTGTTCCTTCAAGTTTTTTTGGTATTTTTTATTATGTAAATGTTTTGGGTGGTTTTGAATTACGTGCCACATTCCATGGCATGCTCTACACTCGAAATAATTGTTCTCGTATTATTAATTTCCATTGTTTGGAGCCATCATATTAATTTCCATTGGAAAATTCTTCTTGAAGTCCATCTTTACACATATTTGGGCACAAGTAATCTTGAAAAAGTTAGTATTTTCATAACAATGACGATATAACTTTCCCAATGAATTCCCAATAGAGGAAAGGATGGAATATTCCAAAATTACAACGAAAGGTTTGAAAGTCTCACCCAAACTCGACAAAAAGATATTGATTTCATTATCAAATCAAAAGTGGGAGACCGGGGCTGCATGAAGAGACTGACAATTCCCAAAAATGATAGCCTCACTTTACAAATGGACATATTTTCCTCTATATTATCAAAAATTACAATGAAAAAACCTCGAGCCAAAGGGTAAATAATTAATTCATCCATCAAAAGGGGCTTCCATACCTTGGAGATCCATTTATGCATATCAACTAGCCATGGCCAGAACCCATTAAACATGCAAACCAAACCTTGCTCCAATTTTTTTTCACAATTGATAGCTTCCTCATCCATATCAACATTGAGGGAAGGAATTTATGGAACCATTGGAAGACTAGAACCAAATATCAATATGGAACTGTGGGAAACCAAATAAGCGCTTGCTAGAATGATAATAATACCTGCAAAAGAAACTATATTTTTCATCGAATCATTGGAATTCACGAGAGAGGTGAAAAATATCCTTATAAACTAAGAATAGAATGTTGATTAGGGGTTGTAAATTATGTCAACCCAAGCAGCACCAGGGGCTACCTTGATCTTGGATGGTAATTTTGACCTAAAAAATTATTATATTTTGGTTCAAGAATATTTTTGATGGTTTCTACTTCTCAAGATGTTTCTATTTATATATGGCACGCCATGTAATTCTTCACGGTTTGAGAGATATTCATGTTTGAAGTTTTTAACCATAGTTAGTGGGCTAAAACCCCATGGGGTTGTGGCATGGGTCGTTGAAAAGTCAAAAATTAATAATTTATAAGCTCCTAAAATCCTTCCCACGTTCACTTGTTGAAGACCCTCTCAACCTAAGCATTTATATAAATTGTGCTCCTCATATCCTCCTTATGTAGGGATTTCGCTACCTAAAAAATTTCATCATGGAATTTGCACTCTAATTTTTTCTTGCGAAGGTTCAAAAGCTGAAAATTTTATGAGGCAAAGCCGAAATCCTGAGGAAGCTCCTATAAAATTTCATATCAAGGTGTGCCACATTTTCAGAGATATGATCTGTGGAAGTTAGTGCTTTTGTAGGCTCCTGAACTTCATCTCAAAGAAGTGACCTTGGGAAAATCGTCATAACTCTCTCTCTGAGTATCAGATTGGAATTTTGTAAAAATTGGAAGATATTGCATGGATTGTAGTTTTTGATGTATCAATTTTAGAGCTGAATGAAGAAATAGTGACACGTGGCATGTCGTACAAGTTATCTCTACTAAACTAGTCCATAATTAGGTTATTTTGATAGATTGGGCATAACTCTCTCTTGAAGAATCCAAATTCGGTCATATTTGTGGCACTGGAAATAAGACTCGGAGGACTACTAATTAACTAAAAATCACATATTTGGGATCTGTAATAACAGAGATACACCAGATTCAATATCGAGATCTTAGAAGGCAAGAAAAAGATAGATCATGTGTTGTCGAAAGTTTTGTAGGACAGACTTCAGGAAGCAAATACAGCAAGGTGTGGCAATTGTATGAAAAGAGTAGAAATCAAGATGTAGAACAACTGTGAAAGTTCACCACATGAAGTATTCAGTGACATGCTTGTCTGGAGTCATATAAAGGTATCATTGTACTTAGTCATTGTAAATACATTATTGTACAAATTGTACTAGTATCTATCTGCCAAGGGTTGAAGAGGCAGTGTTGGGAGGTCTAGAATCATCATTAGGTGGTTGTGTCAAAGTTGGGGTTATGGTCTAGTATATCTTCTTCTTCTACATCATTCTATATCATTGTAAAGTGGACCATTTTCCCTGGTACGGGAGTCCATTCTTCTTTTGTTCTTCTATAATTCTTCTAAAGGCTGGTGCTAGGTTGGTGCAGAATGCATTGGGTTCAAGCATGAAAAATTTAGGGTGGTAGGGTGGTGCTAGGTGGGGTGTTAACTCATTGATTGAGCATCATTTTAGGACTGAATCTTGAAAATCCTAGGGCGGTGGGCGTGTCGATTAGAGACTGAGAAGAATGCTTTTCTAGATTCTAGGAATTTGGAGCTTTATTTTCAATTGGAATTGAATATTAAAGAATTGTTAGAAAATCATTCAGGTGGTTTTTGTCCCAGAGAGGGTTTCCACCTTAAAAACTGTGTGCATTTGTGTTCCTTTTGTTTACCATTATCATTGTACAAACACTGATAATAATTAAAGATTAACTAATGCTATGAAAGGTTAATAATAATACTAATTGAAAGGAATATTGATTCACCCCTCCTCTCAGTATTTCTAATAATTGGTATCAGAGCTTGGTTCCTTCAATAGCAGTTTAACAGCTAGAAGGAGGTCATGGAGCATACCACGAATGGTGTACCTCTGTTCAATGAAAATAATTGTGCACTTTGGAAAGGAAGAATGGAGGTCTATATCTTGGTGCAAGGTTACGAAGTATGGGACACTGTTCGAAATTGATTTACATCAACCACGAATGAACAAGGTAAGAAGAATTTTTTAAATGATGCAAAAGAAAATAATATTATTATCAGTGGACTTATTGAATCGTCTTATCATAAGGTGTTGGGTTGTAAAACTGCCAAAAATGTATGGGAAAAGCTTGAGAATATATATGCAGGTGACTCAAATGTCAAAGAAGCAAAGCTTCAAATATACAGAGCAAAATTTGAGCAACTCAGAACGAAAGAGGATAACAACATTTTTGTATACTTCCAACACATTTATTAAGTAACTAACACTCTGGAAGGATTTGGAGAGCCTGTTGACGAGAAGACTATTATACAAAATATTCTTAGAAAGTTACCAGGGAGATTAAACCCAAAGGTATCAGTCTTAGAATATAGTGAAAATCTAGAAAAACTCAGCAAAGAGGAATTACATGGAGTTCTCATAGCATATGAAATGAGACTTGATGAAGAAGAGGGTACTTCACATCTAGAAACTACGTTCGTTGCATCTAAGAAAACCAATAAGGAGAAACAATCTTCAAAGGCACAGACGTGCACCTGCAAGTGTGAAGAAAAGGAATATGATGAAGAAGGCATTTTAGATGGACAATATGCTTACTTTACAAGAAAACTAAAAATTGGTAAGGGAAAATTCAAGGGTGAACTTCCATTGATATGTTTTTGTTGTGGCGAGGTTAGGCATTTCACAGCAAAATGTCAAAACAAAAGTGATGGCAACTCAAAGAAAAGAAAGACTTTAAGAAATTCAACAAGAAAAGAAAAAATAAAGGATTCAAAAGGAACTTTCTCTCTAAAGAATATAGCTCATCATCCAATGAAGACAATGACGGCGAAGAAGAAGCCAATGAGAGAGTAGTGTTTATGGCCAAGCACATTAAATAAGAGGTATCAAACAATGAAGAAGAAGGGTTGACCATAGAATATTTTTATAAGGAGGAAATCAAGATTATAAAAGAGCTCAAGACTGAGAAGATCCGTTCCAATACTCTTGAAGAACAAGTTCAAGGTCTCAAAACTGAAGTGGAAGAACAAAAATGTATTGAGGAGTCACTTCTAAAGAAGTTGGAAGAAATCAACCAAGAAAGGGAAGCATTAGAAGTCGAAGTAGTCTTGCTGCATAAGGAAGTGAAGAAGGGAAAAAATTTCCAAAATATGCCAAAATCTCAAGGGAATTGTAAGAACTCATCAACAATCAATGATCTTATAATGACAGAACCAGCCTTGGTTACAAAGAAGAAGAAGCAGGACCTTCTACAACAAAATACAATGAACCTGTTGACGGGAAAAATTGTACTGCCGAAAGCAAGGGGGTCTCCCCGATGAAAGGTCCCAATTAGACCTCACACCATTGGGAAAGGAGCCCCATCCGGTATCTGGGCCCGACTGCCGCCATAAGTGTTTCCACTCTTGGTTGTCAGAGTTGGAGATGATGGAGCAGACGCAAAGATGAAATGACCAATCAGTGAAGCAAAATCAGCCCAAGATTAACGAACCATAAACAAAGATACAAGCAATTCTAAGAAGAAAAAAGAAAAAGGGGGTATGCCGTGACTGGGATCAGTGAGCCGAAAAACCATTCAAACATACATGAAATAAAACACGCTAGAAGTTAACTACAAAGTAGTTCACAATAGATCGCCGACGTGGCAAGGAACAAATCAACACCGATCCAAGAACAAACGTACATGCAACAACTATGAATTAGTTCATAATCAATTGCATGCATGAAAGCATCCACACAACATAGTGAAATATTAGACAGCTAGTACCATCACCACAAACAAGCACGTGGATCAGTGTTGGAAAAGAAAATATATTATTTATGTTGCTACAACGTCAAATACATGTTTACAACCTGTCCAAAACCCAATAGTGGAACATGGGCTATTCATCTCAATGCATGATACAAAACCCTAGCCTCGCTATCTCTCTCTACTTGGTACCAAGAGCTTAGTGCCTTTAGCTCTCAAGCAACAATTCCCCTCTCATACTGGCTTACATTTTCGAGCTAAAAATCCTTGTATCCTTTCCCGAAGTTGTACATATAGGCTGAGATGACTCTTGAGTTGCCCTTGACTCTTGGTCTTCTCGAATGTTGGGCTGGCTTGCGACTTAGGGAATTTTCGACCTGAGACCCAGGGTTGTATGTGACCTGTGACCTTAATCAATCTATGACCTACGAGCTTGAGCAATCTGTGACCTACGACCTTGAGCAATCTGTGACCTATGACCTTCAGTAATCTGCGACTTGCGACCTACATTCTTCTTTCGGTGATCTTTGGATTTCACAGCAAGATTCATTTTCCTACATCTCTGTCTCATGAAAGTGACCAAGTGCCTTTGAGCTTAGAGTGAGTTTCTTGGGGGTTCGTGAGAATCTACCTCACTTTGAAAAGGGCCCCCTTACTTACTGGGAAAAACTCTGGCTCTTCGTGCAAACCAAAAGCTTCCACCTGAAATCACATAGCCTAGGTTACATGTCTTCATGATCAAATAATAATGTTAGAGGGCATTTAATTAATTGCAAGAGTGAAAATGATAAATTTAGACCCCTGTGTGGTCAAGTGTTGTGCCACTATGTCATCAGAGAGAATGGCTCGTGTAGGCTTTCCCTGCGCCTCTTCCATCACTGTAATGTCTGTTGGTATTGCTATGGACTGAGTGCCAAATGCGGATCTGTATTTTAACTTCTTTTGGTATATGTTACTTCATAGGGATGTGGCTCAGTCGATGAGACATGATGCCCCCTCATCCTCTCTGAACATCACACCATGTAGAAATGAATTTATAAAATTCGAGTACAGACATGGATCTTCTACTTACACTTCACTGAGGGCTAAGTGCACATAATAAAATTATCCTCGCATTTTAAATCAACACAAATGACTTGCTGCAGTGGTGAAAATAAACAATGACCAGTTCTGAATAAGGGGAGAGACCTTCATGAGATGGATCCTTCCACATCTTCGACTTTTGAAGTTATAAACCCAGCTGAGGTTGTTGAATACCCACAAAAGAGAATCCAATGGCCACATAAAGGAGGTATATCTTTAAGTTTTTAACTATATTTTGTTACACAGTCGACCATGCATTTTCATTAATTGCAGATCATATTACAGATGCACATTTTTATGAAAAAACACTTCTTCCACGACCACAGTGGCTTAAGGTTGACAATGCACTTAGCTCCCACTGTGATGCCACACATTTCAAATTTGAGCTTTATCCGGTCAACGCAAGAGACATTTGGAGATCCTGACTCACAAGTCTTGAAGCTATCGATGCCCCTGCTCTCATTATCATAAATAAAACTATCCCCTAAATCTTCCTTGGGAATGAAGGAAAAAGAGGGTTTCTTGCACCCTTTCCTTGTGACCCTGTATCGAAATTCAGTAGCAAAATATTGACTCCTTAATCTCGTATCAGGAACCTTTGGCGAGAAAATTATGATGCCCTTGTGGATAAACAGTTGAACCTACAGCTTCTAGAACCGACATTTAATAACGCCTACATCATCAAAGCCATCAACCTTGCAGGTTGGAGCAGAGATTCGCCTTGCTGATATTAGCTCATACTTCCTGTCTGTCCAGAACCCATTGGAGGTGGAGTGTTAACTGGGACTACACCCTCCTTATGATCTCCACAATGGAAACCACAATATGCACCAATGATACCTCTCCCATGTTCAAAAGGTTTGCACTAAGATATCAATAAAGGGGAGACCCTTTGAAATGGGGTTTAAAAGGTCATAATTTGGTGTGCGTGTGAAAGTGCCAAGACCTATTTTTCATACCTTGAATCCTGCATATACATGCAGATATTAACCGAGCATTAATCCTATGCATACATGAGAATAATGATTAAGCATGGAGAGGAAATGCGATTTTGTCAAATATAAGAAGTGATCTCTCGAACAAGAGTTTCTAGTTCTTGAAATTTCCCATGAGCCTGCACATTGACGCATCTAATGTTTTCGAACCATGGTGAGGCCAATCGTCACGCTCCTTCTCCCAAAAACCATCGACAGACTCTCTCAGTTCACGAATGAAAATTATGGTGCTCTTAGGTCACAAGATTGTCATTGAAATGAGATCGTAGCACCGGCTGCTTTCTTGAGGGGAGATCTTGCGACCTCATTGGCAGTGCAACTCAATAATAGTTACCCAGTCGCATACCGGATGAACTGGGAATTTTGCTAGGGTAATGTGATGTGACCGCCCGACTTAGAGGGAGAATGCGACTTCCTAGCGAAGTCGCAAAGTTGCAATGTAGTGGAGGTCGCGCTATTGGCTTGTTGTTGAGCTTGGGTGACCCAACGACCTGAGGGATAGTGTGACTCAATGTTTTTATGTAAAATGAAACCTTGCAAAGGTCGCACAGTCACACTGCCATTCCAGTTGCAGGTTTGACTTGCTCCATCAGTTTTGCAACCCAGTGACCGGTCGCGTTCTTTGTGATGTCTCATCTTCGGATGATAAGATGGGGATTTAACTACGATATGGTGACCACTGTGGTGGCATGCCTTGTAAGATGCCACTATCGGAGTAGTGGGAAATGTTGAGTCGTCACATGGATGAGGTCATTACGGAAACAACCCAAGGATAGGCTCATATATCCTCAGCCTGGAAGACTACTCTCCTAACTGAATTCATCAACTTTGAAAGGGGCGAATCGTCATAGAAAAGACTGTGCATAGTTACTTCACGTCCCTGACATGCCCATTTGTGCTTTATCAGCTGGGTGATCGGGTTTCTGAGGTGCATTGAGTGTATAAGATGTTCCTTGGACGTATCTTCCAGCAAAGAATGAACTATACAATCGCAATTTTATGATGTGATCATGCACATTCCCCATGATGTGTGTAAGGCCCCTTCTTCTCTTACGAGCTTCCAACGGATACGGATTGCACAATGAGCACCAAATCTTAATGCAGTTGCAACTAGAACGCATGTGTATTCATTACGTGCCAACGTTTCCATGAAATATGACTCCATGGGTGGCCAATAAGGTGCGAAACTTATGAATACAGATTTATGCTTATGCCATATCATGACCCCATTTTTTGTTTTATTCCACCATGCGCAACTGTCAAAATATTTCTTGGGTCATTTACATCTGTACACATTAATTCAAAGTGAACTGGCCCTTTTCCACAATTACCAAATGAATTCCAACGCTTTTTGGATGTGCTAATATAGCCCAAATTCGAAGGGATTAATCTTCTACCCGCATTGAATACCAACCATGCCACATGTTGAAGAATTACCGCGTGCTAGGAGAGGGTGCCACCATGCCATGCTCAAAACCCCTTTGATGGGCATGTGTAGCTCACATGAACAATTGGAACCTTATCTCGCAGTGTATTTGATGATGTTGCGCGAATGGATCTTTCAATTAAACATATACGTTGTTCGATGTATAACGATGAAATCTTCAACCAATTTCCTTTTGAGGTGTGCAACTAGCATTGTGTTCAACTCCACATACAATTCCCATACACATGTGGCCTCGCTCTTATTTTTCTCATCTGATTCACATTTTTTGAGCGTTTTTTTCTTTCTTGCATCACCCTACATGCCATATTTCAAAAATATATGAGTGCCAAAATAAAATAAAATATTAGCGTACTAATCTAGGGTGTCAATAATCTAATGTCACTTTATATTTGCAATATATTGGTGAGTTTATTAGTTAAATAACATACTTTTAGTCGCACGCTTAGGCAGGTTTTTATTGAATATGATTAAATTAAATTCAACCTATGTAGCTTCGAGATTAGAGAGCGACCATTACCAACCCATCATGACTCGACTCAAATGCTAGACATTCCTCCAATATTAACATACCAAACACAATTCTTGGCCTTTGAGGCTTACTCTTCTCATATAAAAAAATATTCTTTCCAACCTGGTGGAGAGACAACAGACTATAATGTGCCAAAGTGAAAATTAAGAGAGCAAAGCTATAACCTTTGATCCATGGTTGTGATCGTGTAGATGTTTTAACATGTGTGGAGGACCACCAAATTACAAACCTCAAATTAATGTAGAGTGTGAGGTTTCATGCACAATATTTGCGGTGGGCGAACACTCATGAAAAGGTAGACTGATGACAATATAACTCCTGACAACAACAACTTGCCCTAAGGTGACAAGACAAGCGGGTGAAGCGTGCATTGTATGAGTGAGCCTAGTGACGGGGCTTGGCGAGAATAGGTCACGGAGGTGTCACTAAATGAATGTCGGGTCAAAACCCTAATGGCTAAGCGAGTAGAGGGGGACCCAAAATTTTTAATATACCCAAAATTTTGGGTGGTGTTGTAGCGGCTACAATAGTTGGCGAACCACTGGTAGAATCCAACATCTCTGTCAATCATCCCCACAACAGTCTGAGTCTGGATAGTGATGCGAGGCAATATTGAACAGGTATTGTGGGAACCTTTTGTATTACTTTGACCTTTATAGATATGCCCAATTCTTGTGCCTCAACTAGGTCTCGTTAATAAGAACACGTCAAAGCAGAATCTTACGGACGCCAGCAATTTGTTGATGATGTGAAGAGCAAGGAAATAGGCTTATTATATTCATAATTTTTTAAAATAAGTTCTTGGTGTTGCTCTGCTACTAGCAAGCCTGGACAGTACCCCGACGGAGTCACCTCAAGAAATCACAAATTTTTCTCCGCTGCCAACGAGCTTGGTCAGTACCCCGGCAGAGTTGTTATGCTACCTCTCTGAGCAGGAAGCCTTTCTCAATCCTTTACCATTTAATGTTTCATGTGCTTGTAGCACTTATTTTCATGTGCTCGTGGCACTTATTCTGCATGGGCGGATGAGGGATCCCGACTTATTTTACGGGAAAGAGAGGTTGTTTCTTGTTTGACAGAAACTGAAAGATATCCTGATTAGGGTTTTTCCTCATGCCAAGCCTTCACATCCCATCTACCACCCATAGGAGAAACGTGCAAAATAGATCATCAAGATGTTCAAGACTATGTTGGGCACAAGGCTCGGGTTATGGGTATAGGTCATTCAAACTCGTTAGGGTTCCCCACCAGCAACCTGCTCATATCTCCCTGGCTAATGAATTTAAACTCATAGGCATTATGTTGAGCATGTGACTTTGATGACCTATTCTGAGAGAAGCTACCTCTTGAGGTACCCACCACAACTTCATGCAAACAATGGAGTTAGGGTTTCAGAAATCAGGGCAAAGTAAGTAAGCAAGATCATCAGGGTTTCGATGCGTGAAGAGAGGTAAAAGAAATCCAACCAGGTTCAAACCCATGCAAGGGGGAGTACGAAGGCTATTCTGGCGCTAAGGGTTTCAGGGCTTTGGCCTCAAAGAGGGTTCATGCAATGTATGGAAACTTTCACATTTATCTCAACAACCGATGCAAATGATGCGAGTAATAAGGCGTACAACGCGATGCAACAGACGAGGCTTATGACGTTATGTAATGCCATGTGTGAGAAAGACCAACTAGTTGCAAGTTGAAAAAACAAGGCAAAGCACACGAAGTGATTATCTGAATATTATGCAGCAATAAGAAAACCGGAATAAAATGAATACAATTATAATGCATAAACTACTGACTGCAAGAAAAGACAGCAAGCATAATTTTAAACCATAAAGCAAAACCTTAGCAAGTAAACGTAATTAACAACTTGGCTAGTAAAATTTTATTAGCAGATCTTAGCTAGCCTAAAAATAAAACCCTAGTTTAACCAAAGAGGCAGTCAGGTTATGTGAAATCAGCTTTCCAGTGCATCCACCGCATTAGTTCCCGCCCTGCAAGAACAACAATGTTTGCAATCAGAGCCAGCATACAAAATCATGCACCAACAACATTAATTACCTGAAGAGCATGTGCAACAACAAGAAGGTCACGACTACTTACCAAAGAATGTGCCAGAATGGATTGTTCAAGCTGGATTTCACTTTCATCCTGATACATAGAAATATGAACTTGAAATGTACAATCATCTATAAATGACACACATCCATCCACGCACAACCCTAGGTATGATAGAAACGGGGAAAGACATTGCCTATTTGCAGGTATATTCATTGGATAGGATTCGTCAAACTAGCTGGGAATCTCATCATGGTTTTGAGGAGGATTAATTTGATGGAATGGAAAAAATAGGAATCTACCAGGTGAATTTGAGGTGCTTGCGAATCCAAGCATAGAAACCATAATTTTGAAAACCCTAGTTTGGGGTTGTCCATGGGTTCCGCCGAGGATGTGAGGATCCAAAGCAACCTTTAGTGGAGGCTGAAATTCCTCACCGTCTTGGACAAACTCTAGACCTTTGAGCGAGGGGCTTCCAAGATTTGATGGTTTCGTGGGATTAAATAGTGAATGGATGTGATCATTAATTTTGGTGATTGGACAACCGTCAGTGGTATTATTATTAATTCGTCCAAATATTTTCATACTGACAGATTGACAATCCAATGTATCAATTTTTTTAGATTTCCCGGGGTGGGATGAACTAACCAGAAAATTTTCAGGTAATAGATAGGTTTGTGAAGCACCACACGCTTATGTCTGAATGCGACTGGTACTGGCTGGACAACAACCAAAAATATTAGAGAAAATGGCCAGTGTCTTCCTTCCAGTGAATAAATTAGGGAATATCGGTTGCTTCATATCAGCTATTAGGGGATAGGAAAATGTTCTCACAGAAGCATCACTTGAATGGAAGGCTTGCCCAAATGAGTTGAAATCTAGCATGGTTATGCTGAGAGGGGTATGATATATGGGAACCATCATTTCATAATTCTTACTTCGAGTAAACCTAGTTTGAATTGTTTCAGGGGTCTCATCAAGATCATGAGAACTTGAGATAACAGACAGCAAAAGTTGAATTGCTTCGATTTCCTGATAGGTCCTTGAATCATCACAAAGCGAATCATCAAAATTCGGTGGCTTCGTATGGTCGACAGATATATACGAATGATAGTTCTTAGAGGCGTGAGTGAATATGTTTTCAGATAAGTAGTGATCATTGGAGCCATTAATTTGATCAGGTTGGGTATCCGGCATGTTAGGCTTCCCAGGAGTTAACAGTTGGGATGAATCGATTAAAGAAACATCTTGAGGTTGCCGAGACAGGCAGTCACTCATTTTTATATTTAAATATTGCGGATGAAAAATATCAGGCATAAGAGATTCATCAACTTTGTAATGTGATCGTGAAACACCACTCGCATGTTCGTGATTATCATCAATACTAGTATAAGACAGTTTTGAATGACTTGAAGAAATTACTAGTGTGGCCAACTCACGAAATAAATCAGGGAAAAATGGAAGAAAATATTCAGATGCGGGCGTATCAACTGTAAAATGGCCTTCATCTCACACATCAGTGTCATCTGGAGAGGCCAATGATTTCGCATGCCCATCACGGTCCAACGATTTTGTAGGGAAATCAAATTTGCGAGGGACAAGACTCAATTTATTATCAGTATGAGAATGAGATTAGAATCATACCCAGGAAAACATTCATTGGACTCGAGATAGGTTATATTGACAGGGAGAGATGCTAGGCCATTATGCTTTTCAAGCTCTGATTCGATAGGGTCGGTGAAATATTTAGGGAAAAAGTCTGAACAACTGGAAAATTGAGGATTATCATAACAAACACCGAGATCAGGCTTTGTTTTCAATTGAAAGTGTTCTAGGGAAACTAAAACCACCTGTCAAAATTGTTCAATTAAATATGTCCAATCAACATCCCTTTCAAGGAACTCAAAACAAAAATGAACAAATCTGATAGAAAACTCCTCTAGAGATTCTTGAGGTTCCATTCTGATCTCATCTAACTTTATTAATACATTTTGAAAATCGTACCTATGAAAAGATTGTTGTAATACACCGGTGAGCTGCTCGAAAAAATGGATGGAAGCTGTTGGCAATGTGAAAAACCATTGCTTAAAGTGACCTTTGAGAGTGAGGGAGAAAATCACACAAGCCAACTCCTCATTGTCAATTTCGTAACACTCACAAAAATCACAAAAATCCAAAAGGTGTTCGGTTATGGAAACTTCATTCTCACCTTCGAATTTTAACTGAGACAAGTGATATCAAGGTTTTTCGGGGATGGAGCATCGAGAACCATATAAATCCAATAAACATCTTGGGAGAATGATTTGGGGATGAGCCATTATAGATATGAGGCTAACTGCAGGCTTTAAGGGCTCAACTTGTCATCCGACCCTCCTTCTAGCACCAATTTTTTTGACGGGAAAAATTATACTGCCGAAAACAAGGGGGTCTCCCCAGTGAACGGTCCCAATTAGACCTCACACCATTTGGATAGGAACCCCATCTGGTATGCGGGCCTGGCTGCCACCATAAGTGTTTCCACTCTTGGTTGTCGGAGTCAGAGATGATTGAGCAGAGGCAAAGACAAAATGACCAATCAGTGAAGAAAAATCATCCCAAGATTAACGAACCATAAACAAAGATACAAGCAGTTCTAAGCAGCAAAAATAAAAAGGGGGTATGTCATGACTGGGATCAGTGAGCCGAAAAACCATTCAAACATACATGAAAGAAAACACGTCAGAAGTTAACAACAAAGTAGTTCACAATAGATTACCGACATGGCAAGGAACAAATCAACATGGATCTAAGAGAAAACGTACATGCAACCACTGTGAATTAGTTCATAATAAATTGCATGCATGAAAGCATCCGCACAACATAGTGAAATATTAGACAACTAGTACCATCACCACAAACAAACACGTGGATCAGTTCCAGAAAAGAGAGTATATTATTTATGTTGTTGCAATGTCAAATACATGTTTACAACCTGTCCAAAACCCAATAGTGGAACATGGGATATTCATCCCAATGCATGATAAAAAACCCTAGCCTCGCTACCTCTCTCTCTACTTGGTACCAAGAGCTAAGTGCATTTAGCTCTTAAGCAACAATTCCTCTCTCATACTGGCTTCCATTGCCGAGCTAAAAATCCTTGTATCCTTTCCCAAAGTTGTACACATAGGCTGAGATGACTCTTGAGTTGCCATTGACTCTTGGTCTTCCTGACTATTGGGTTGGCTTGCGACTTAGGCCATTTGCGACCTGCGACCCAGGGTTGTATGCGACCTACAACCTTGAGCAATCTGCGACCTGTGACCTTGAGCAATCTGCGACCTGTGACCTTGAGAAATCTGCGACTTGCGACCTTGAGTAACTTGCGACTTGCATTCTTCTTTCGGTGATCTCTGGATTTCACAGCAAGATTCCTTTTCCTGCATCTCCATCTCTTGAAAGTGACCAGGTGCCTTTGAGCTTAGAGTGAGTTTCTTGGGTGTTCGTGAGAATCCACCTCGCTTTGAAAAGGGCCCCCTTGCTTACTGGGAAAAACTCTGGCTCTTTGTGCAAACCAAAAGCTTCCACCTGCAATCACATAGCCTAGGTTACATGTCTTCATGATCGAATAATAATTCTAGAGGCATATTTAATTAATTGCAAGAGTGAAAATAATAAATTTAGACCCCTGTGTGGTAAAGTGTTGTGCCACTATGTCATCAGAGAGAATGGCTCGTGTAGGCTTTCCCTGTGCCTCTTCAATCGCTGTAATGTCCGTTGGTGTCGCTATGGACTAAGTGCGAAATGTGGATCTATAGTTTAACTTGTTTTGGTAGTTGTTACTTCATAGGGATGTGGCTCAGTCGATGAGACATGATGCCCCCTCATCCTCTCTGAACATCGCACCATGTAGAAATGAATTTATAAAATGCGGGTACAGACATGGATCTGCTGCTTACACTTCATTGAGGGGTCAGTGAACATAATAAAATTATCCTCGCATGTTAAATCCACACAAATGACTTGCTGCAGCAGTGAAAATAAACAATGACCAATTCTGAATAAGGGGAGAGACCTTGATGAGATGGATCCTTCCACATCTTCGACTTTTGAAGTTCTAGACCCAGCTGAGGTTGTTGAATACCCACAAAGGAGAATCCAACGACCACATAAAGGAGGTATATCTTTAAGTTGTTGACTGTATTTTGTTACGCAGTCGACAATGCATTCGCATTAATTCCAAATCATATTACAGATACACATTTTTATGAAAAACCGCTTCTTCCACGACCACAGTGGCTTAAGGTTGATAATGCACTCAACTCCCATTGTGATGCCACGCATTTCAAATTTAAGATTTATCTGATCAACGCAGGAGACATCTCGAGATCCTGACTCAAAAGTCTTGAAGCTATCGATGCCCTTTCCCTCATTATCAGAAATAAAACTATCCCCTAAATCTTCCTTGGGAATGAAAGAAAAAGAGGGTTTCTTGCAGCCTTTCCTCGTGACCCTCTATCGAAATTCAGCAGCAAAATATTGACTCCTTAATCTCGTATCAGGAACCTTTGGAAAGAAAATTATGATGTCCTTGTGGATAAATATTTGAACCTACAACTTCGAGAATTGACATTTAATAACACCTCCATCATCAGAGCCATCAACCTTGCAGGTTGGGGTAGAGATTCGCCTTGCTGATATTAGCTCATATTTCCTGTTGGTCCAGAACCCATTGGAGGTGGAGTGTTAACTGGGACTACACCCTCCTTATGTTCTCCATAATGGAAACCACGATATGCGCCAATGATACCTCTCCCATGTTAAAAAGGTTTGCACCTAGATATCAATAAAGGGGAGACCCTTTGAAATGGGGTTTAAAAGGTCATAATTTGGCATGCGTGCGAAAGTGCCAAGACCTGTTTTTCATAACTTGAATCCTGCACATACACGTAGATATTAACCAAGTTTTAATCCTATGCATACATGAGAATAATGATTAAGCATGGAGAGGCAATGCGATTTTGTCAAATATAAGAAGTGATCTCTCAAACAAGAGTTTCTAGTTCTTGAAATTGCCCACGAGCCTGCACATTGACGCATCTGATGTTTTGGAACCACGGTGAGGCCAATCGTCGTGCTCCTTCTCCCAAACACCATCGATGGGCTCTCTCATTTCATGAATGAAAATTATGGTGCTCCTAGGTCGCAAGATTGTCATTGAAATGAGGTCGCAGCTCCGGCTGCTTTCTTGAGGGGAGATCTTGCGACCTCATTGGTAGCGCAACTCACTAACTGTTACCTAGTCACATACCGGATGAACTAGGAAGTTGGTTCGGGTGATGTGATGTGACCGCCTAACTTAGAGGGAGAATGCGACTTCCTGGTGAAGTCGTAAAGTCATAGTGTAGTGGAGGTCGCGTTGTTGGCCTGTTGTTGAGCTTGTGTGACCCAAAAACCTGAGGGATAGTGCGACTTAATGTTTTTATGTGAAATGTGACCTCGCAGAGGTCACACGGTCACACTGCCATGCTAGTCACAGGTTTGACTTGCTCCATCAGTTTTGCGACCCAGCGACCGGTTGCGTTCTTTGCGATGTCTCTTCTTCGAATGATAAGCTGGAGATTTAACTGCGACCTAGTGACCAGTGTGGTCGCATGCCTTGTAAGATGCCACTACCAGAGTAGTAGGAAATGTTGAGCCGTCACATGGACGAGGTCATTACGGAAACAATCCAAGGATAGGCTCATATCTCCTCAGCCTGGAAGACT
This sequence comes from Pinus albicaulis, assembly GCA_034641835.2. Taxonomy (NCBI): domain Eukaryota; kingdom Viridiplantae; phylum Streptophyta; class Pinopsida; order Pinales; family Pinaceae; genus Pinus; species Pinus albicaulis. The sequence continues at coordinate 862,661,514 of CM076570.1, read as the reverse complement.
ACTCTCCTACCCGAATTCATCAACTTTGAAAGGGGAGAATTGTCATAGAAAATACTGTGCATAGTTACTGCACATCCCTCACATGCCCATTTGTGCTTTATCAGCTGGGTGATCGAGTTTCCGAGGTGTGTTGAGCGTATAAGATGTTCCTTGGATGTGTCTTCCAGCAAAGAATGAACTTTACAATCGCAATTTCCTGATATGATCATGCGCATTCCCCATGATGCGTGTAAGGCCCCTTCTTCTCTTACGAGCTTCCAACGGATATGGAGTGCACAATGAGCACCAAATCTCAACACATTCACAACCAGAACGCATGTGTATTCATTACGTGCCAATGTTTCCATGTAATATGACTCCATGGGCGGCCAATAAGGCATGCAACATATGGATACAGATTTATGCTTATGCTGTATCATGACCCCCCTTTTTTTTATTCCACCAGGTGCAGCTGTCAGAATCTTTCTTGGGTCATTTACATCTATACACATTAAATTGGAGTGCGTTGGCCCTTTTCCATGGTTACCAAATGAATTCCAAGGCTTTCTGGATGTTTTAATATAGCCCAAATTCGAAGGGATTAATATTCTACCCCCATTGAATACCCACCATGCCACATGTTGAAGAATTACCGCGTGCTAGGAGAGGGTGCCACCATGCCATGCTCAAAACCCCTTTGATGGGCATGTGTACCTCACATGGAAAATTGGAACCTTATCTCGTAGAGTATTTGATGATATCGCACTAATGGATCTTTCAATTAAACAGATACGTTGTTCGGTGTATAACGATGAAATCTTCGAAAAATTTCCTTTTGAGGTGCGCAACTGGCGTTGTGTTCAACTCCACGCACAATGCCCATACACATGTGGCCTCGCTCTTATTTTGCTCATCTGATTCGCATTTTTCGAGCGTTTTTCTCTTTCTTGTATCACCCTATGTGCCATATTTCAAAAAGATATGAGCACCAAAATAAAATCAAATCAAATCAAAGATTAGCGTACCAATCTAGAGTGTCAATAATCTAATTTCACTTTATATTTGCAATATAACGGTGAGGTTATTAGTTAAATAACATACTTTTAGTCGCACTCTTAGGCAGGGTTTTATTGAATATGATTAAATTAAGCTCAACCTATGTAGCTTTGAGATTAGAGAGCAACCATTACCAACCCATCATGACCCGACTCAAATGCTAGACATTCCTCCAATATTAACATACCAAATGCAGTGCATGGCCTTTGAGGCTTACTCTTCTCATATAAACAAACCTTAGCTTAGTAACGTAATGCTCATGTGCATGTGTGTGATTGAAAAGATTCTTTCCAACCTGATGGAGAGACAGCAGACTATAATGTGCCAAAGTGAAAATTAAGAGAGCAAGGATATAACATTTGATCCATGGTTGTGATCGCGTAGATGTTTTAACATGTGTGTTTAACCACAAAATTACAAACCTCAAATTAATGTAGAGTGTGAGGTTGCATGCACAATATGGGCGGTGGTAAAACACTCATGAAAAGGTAGACTGATGGCAATATAACTCCTGACAACAGGAACCTGCCCTAAGGTGACAAGACAAGCGGGTGCACCGTGCATTGTATGAGTGAGCGCAGTGATGGGGCTTGGCGGGAATAGGTCACGGAAGTTTCACTAACTGAAGGTCAGGTCAAAACCCTAATGGCTAAGCGAGTAGAGGGGGACCCGAAATGTTTAATATACCCAAAATTTTGGGTGGTGTTGTAGCGGCTACAACAGAACTTATGAGATCTAATATGCATGTAAACTTCATTGGACAAGATTCACAAGAGCAACCTTGGAAGACAATTCCTCGACGAATGTTTCCATCTAGGTACCAACATATTTTTTATGGCTATTGTTATTCATATGGAAAATTTGGTCATAAATCTGTGTAATGTTGCACGTACCCTAGGAACCAATACAATTCTAAGAGATATGTCAAATGTGAACCTCCCAAGGCTCAACGAAACATCAATAGATTTGAACATTTAATAAATCATATTGAACGTTACAAATGTTGAAACTTTGGACACATAGCCAGAGACTGTAGACCTGAAAATCCTCTAGAAGAATCTTCAAAGCTACAAAATGAATGAACATGGAAGAATAAGAAGACTGATAATTGTGTTCTCACTCTCAAGGCTCAAAACAAAAAATATGTGTGGTATGTTGATAGCAGTTTCTCAACGCATATGACTGAAGATAGAAAGAAATTTGTATCTCTGAAAGAGAAGAAGGATGGAACCGTGTCCTTTGGAAATGATGGATCTTCAAATGTTACAGGATCAAGTACTGTTACGCTCGGAATAAAAGATGCTCTAGCCAAGAATGTTCTATTGGTTGAAAACATGAATCACAATCTGCTCAATGTTGGACAAATGTGTGATCAAGGACACACAATACTATTCAACTCCACAAAATCTAAAATTAGGAAAGGCAGGTATGGTGAAATTGTGGCTATAGCAGGTCGAGCTCCAAATGACATATATGTTCTGGATGAAGTAACTAAAGCACATCTAATAGTTAAATATGATGATATAATATTTGGTAGCAATGATGATCGACTAAGTAAGAACTTTGCTACAAAGATGAAAAGTGAGTTCAAGATGTCTTTACTTGGTGAGCTGAAATACACTTTAAGGCTTCAAATATCTTAGCAAGAGAAAGGAACATTTATATGTCAAGCCAAGTACATCAAGGAAATACTCAAGAAATTCAAAATGGAAGATTGCAAACCCATCCTTACTCTGATGGTAAGAGATTTCAAATTGAGCATAGACGACTCATCTAAGGATGTGGACCAGAGGTTGTACATATATATGATTGGCAATCTTATATATGTAATATTCTCCCGACCAGATGTTATGCAAGTAGTTGGACAAGTAGCAAGATTGCAAGCAGCACCAAAAGAATCACATATTATTACTGTCAAAATAATTCTTCAATATCTAAAGGGAACAATAGAATATGGCTTGTGGTATCCCAAGAGTAACAATATCATTATTCAAGCCTTTTCAAATGAAAATTGGGCAGGAAGCATTGATGATCGTAAGAGTACTCGTGAAGCATTTGAATATCTTCCCCAGAAGCTTGGGATTCTCTCAATTTCTCATTAGATTTTCCTTATTCAGAATATAAAGGGGTAGTGGAAGTGTGTATAGGTCCACAGGATGGTTGTGTGTCAAGGGGAGTTTCCCTTTGCCATTAATGTCAAAGGGGGAAAGAATTTTGTAGGAATAGGTGTCATGATCACAAGGGGAGTACTTATATTCCCATCAATGCCAAAGGGGGAGATTATTTGTCAGTGGTTGTCATTGATATCAACCCAAGTAGCACCAGGGGCTACCCCGATATTGCATGGTAAGTTTTACCTACAAAATTACTATATTTTGGGTCAAGAATATTTTTTATGGTTTCTAATTTTCAAGATGTTTTTTTTAATATATGGCACGCCATGTAATTCTTCACGGTTTGAGAGATATTCATGTTTGAAGTTTGTAACCCCAGTTAGTGGGCTAAAACCCCATGGGGTTGTGGCATGGGTCATTGAAAATTCAATAATTAATAATTTTTAAGCTCCTAAAATCCCTCCCATTTTCACTTGTTTAATACCCTCTCAACCTAAGCATTTATATAAATTGTGATCCTCATATCCTCCTTATGTAGGGATTTCGCTACCTAAAAAATGTCGTTGTAGCATTTGTGCTCTAAATTTTTTTCTGTTAAGATTCAAAAGTTGAAATTTATATGAGGTGAAGCCAAAATCTTGAGGAAGCTCCTATAAATATTTCAGATCAAGGTACACAATATTTTCGAAGATATGATCTATGAAATTCAGTGTTTTTGTAGGCTCTTGAACTTCATCTCAAAGAAGTGACCTTGGGAAAATCGTCATAACTCTCTCTCTGAGTATCGGATTGGAATTCTGTAAAAATTGAAAGATATTGCACGTACTCTAGTTTTTTTTATGTCAATTTTAGAGCTGAATGAAGAAATAGTGACACATGGCATGCCGTACAAGTTCGCTCTACTGAAGCAGTCCATAATTAGGTCATTGTGAGAGATTGGCAATAACTCTCCCTTGAAGAATCCAAATTGGGTCAGATCTATGGCATTGGAAAGATGACTCAAAGGAATACTAAATAACTAAAAATCACATATTGGGTATTTGAAATAACATAGATACACCATATTCAATATCGAGATCGTAAAGGGCAAGAAAAAGCTAGATCATGTGTTGTCAAGGGTTGCAAAGGACCAGATTTTATAGGGTAGAAAAGAAAAGCAAGGTGCAGCATAGGGTAGCATGACAAGATTAGCAATCAAGGTGCATAACAGCAACAAGAATTTCACCACATGAAGTCTTCAAGTGGGCAACACTGCATACAGTCATTATAGAGGTATCATTGTACTAAGTCATTGTAAATGCATCATTATAAAAATTGTACAAGTGTCTATTTGCCAAGAGTTGAAGAGGCAGTTTCGGGAGGTCTAGGATCATCATTAGGTGGTTGTGTCATAGTTGGGGTTATGGTCTAGTGTGTCTTCTTCTTCTATATCATTGTATATCATTGTAAATTGGACCATTTTCCCTGGTACAAGAGTCCATTCTTCTTTTATTCCTCTACAAGGTGGTAGGCTAGTGCTAGGTTGGTGCATGAAGTCACCAACAGGTTCAAGCCTGTGAAAAATTCAGGGTGGTAGGGTGGTGCTAGGGTGAGTTGTAGCTCATTGGGTGTTGGGGAATCCGTTCAATTGACTACTAAAGAATCTCGTGCATTGGAGCATCCATCCAGTGGGAGCTGGAGAAGAATTATTTTCTATATTCTAGGAAGTTGGAGCTTTATTTTCAATTGAATTTGAATATTAAATAATTATTAGAAAATCATTCAGGTGGTTTTTGTCCCAGAGAGGGTTTCCACCTTAAAAAATGTGTGCATTTTTGTTCCTTTTGTTTACTGCTATTATTGTACAAACACTAATAATAATTGAAGATTAATTAATGCTCTGAAATATTAATAATAATACTAATTGAAAGGAATGTTGATTCACCTCCCCTTTTAGTATTTCCAACATAGAATGATAATTTATGTTGGGTTTGTGTTATATTATTTCCACGAATATCTCCAAGTGAGAAGTGGGGGCGACCAACCGCCCTACACTTGCGTCGAGCGCGAACCCCCCCCCTCTATTGGGAAGTTTTTAGGGGGGAAGTAGCCCCTTTACACAAAGTTCGAGGCAGCACCCCGAATTTTTTTTTTGGACCCTCTATTAGATGGGTGGACCTACCTATGGTTTTGTGCATGGGTTTACACGTGGTTTTTTGCATGATGGTTTTCTACCCATGGTATCTTTTGTAGATACGGTCAAGGGAACTATAGTTATGTTATAATTCAGGGTTAACATATTTTCGTTTATGAATGCTTCAGCATGTATATATAGTTTTTGTAACATTGAAAGGGATATAATGAAAAATCAAGCTGGTAGTCATGGTTTTGGGATCTAGGGGAAAATCTTTGTGTATATTTGTTTTATGTTTTATGCTCTCGTTATTGTTTATTTTATGTTTTAAGAGTTTTTTTGTAGATAATTTCTATACATGGTTAAAACGTACAATCTAGGTAAAAACCCTAACCATCGCAAGGGTCTGCAAAGCTCCTTCCATATTGGGCATTATTGAAGGAAATCTTGTGAATTAAGTTTTATATTAAATAACACATGTTGAGGAAAATATATCAATGGTGGTCACTATGTCCTCCTCCATGGGAGGGTTCTTGGTATCATTTTTCTTTATAATGAAATGTATTTCCTTCTTCTTATAAAATGCTATGAGAAAAATGATAGAATAGAACTCTAGTGGCGAGCTTGAAAGACAAGATAAAAATTCCAATGATGAAATGGTCATGGTAAAGAGTGTGGAGAAATACCTTTGTATTTATAATAAACTTCTGGATAAGACTTCATTTAGATAAATAATAAAATATTTGTTGGACCAAATCAAGATCTAACTTCTTTTGGTATTTTATTATTTTTTATGAGAGGAAAAGTTTGAAGAAATAGTCAATAATATTTATTTAGATAACTAACTAAAAAATAATGATTAATTGGTCCACGAAGTCTTGGATAGATGGTGATTAGGTACTTTGTTAAGGCACTCCTTGATATGAAGTCATTGGTTGAATTTCCCTCCTCAATCAGGATGATATATTGGACATGATGAAGATGTAGTCCTACCAAGCTTACAAAAGAAATTGAATGATTAATTGAGTTAATTAATAAAAATTAGTGAAATAATTATTAAACAAATGTGTTTATTAGATTACTTCTAAGTGAAATGGTCAAATGGGTTAGAAATAATTATTAAATAATGATTTATTAAATTATTCCTATGAGAAAGTTGAAAGGATTAAGGAATAATGAATAAATAAATCATTTATTTTATTATTATTATGGAAACAAGAAATTTGAGTGAAAATAATTTTAATTATTTTCACTTTAATGGGTAAAAATACAAGAATAACATAAATTTAATGAATTTATGAGATTTTTTTCGTGTGGTTAAATTAATTAAAATAAAATAACTTAGAAAAAGTGGTTCTTTCAGTGATTTCCTAAGGTGAAACTGAGTTTTAAGGTTTAAAAACCATACTACATGGTGTATTTCCATCAACCTAGTGGATTATGGCTAGGTGATCACTTTTTAGGCGATAAAAATTTTAAAATAGTATCATATTTTATAAAATTGTATTATGATAAAATTCAATCAAAATAATATTAAAATCTAACATATGAATAATGAAAGTTATGCTAAAAGACACTAAAAAATTGGCATGCATCTTCACTTTAGTTTTCCATGGGGATGCATCGCATATGGTGTGGGGTGTGCTCTTTACGTTTCACACACTCTTGAGACAAGGTGACATATGGAGAAGCATTTCCTAATGTCCCCTTTTTGGGGAAAATTGGGGAAATACATGTGGAAATATTTTTGTAATGTGGAGGACATGCTTCCCCAAAATGAGTGTTTTTGGGAACCCCCCTAAAAAGGGATAGATGTCTCCCCTCTAAAAGGAGAGTGTTTGGGTTTTTTCTCTAAATTTTCTCTATAAACATTAATTTTTGAGTGGGAAAGCAAAATATTCAACCCTAGAACCATATTAACACTAGGTAGTTAACGATAATGTTACATTTTTAAAGTAAAAGTGGCATCATCCTTTGTCTATGGTTTCATCCTTCTACTTAAAATTTTACTATTATGATTAATTGTTTTAGGATATTTGAGAGTTATTCTAACCTCATTGGATTTCATATGGTGAAAAGTATAATTTTAGATCCCACTAAAATTATAGCATAATTAAGAGTCTTAATGTTTTAAATAGGAATTGAAATGTTTTCATTGGATTCTATCATTTATGGGGGTATGAAACTAGCATTTAATTTAGAGCACCAAGCCCTCTATGTACCTTGGTATTGGTGGTATTTATTGTTGAATTTCTCTATCATAACCATAGTAAGAATATACCCATCCCTCAAACAAAATTTCAAGTTGTCATGATAAGCTTTCTCTATCCTTTTATATCTTAGTAGGTGATTTTTATTATGAGGTTCCCAATATATGCTATGATTTTGATAATATGCAAGTATTTGTTGCAACATAATTTTGTTGGACTATAGAGGGCATCTAGAGCCTCATTGTTGATTTATTTTTTTGTTCAAAAATGTGTTGCAGTCAGTCATATATATATATATATATATATATATATATATATATATATATATATATATATATATATATATAATTTTTATTTTTCTTAAATTTTGTCCATAAAATGGAAATTTAGGAAGATTTTGATAAAATCTCTCAAAAATTTTGGGAAATTTGGGTTACAGCTATCAACTTTCAAGATTTTAGGTGCCACATGGATTTTTGATGATACTGAATCCATTTCCAAAATAAATAACAAGATTCAATCCCTGCTAATATTTTTTTTTTGGGTGGAAGACTTAACATGATTCAAATGACTTTTTTTCCTTTGCCCCTATTAGACAATGTCTATGAAAATTTATTTATTTATTTCAAAATTTGAATATTTACTTATTACTTGATCAACGGATTTTTTACTAATTCCTGGTTTTGAAATCAATCGATTCGATGAGGAGCCAATCAATTACTACACTGGTTGTGGCCCTTTTCTGATTTGGTAAGCCCCAAAACTATTTTCCTGTTCTCATTTGGTGGCATTGTTTATGGGATTTCCTCTTATTTAATGTTCTTATTTTCAGCACAGTGATGAGATATCTTCACAACTTATTATGACGATATCTTATCTTTGCAATCAACTCCAATGATTACCTTATGTGAGAAATCTGACAGATATCCATGTTGATATCATTGATTATCATCTTGTCTACGAAATGAAGTAGCCAAGAAGAGCGTTGATTTATGTCTACCTAAAAGCCAATAATATGTGAGTTTAGATCCATTATCACTATTGTTGTCATTTATCTATTCTTTTATAGTTTATCATTCAAAATCTTTAAACATATCGTTTTTAATTTCGGATAGCTTATGTTGCAAGTGTTGACCAATATAACTCCACCAGAATTTTTCCTAATAAGATCAAATTCGACAACAATTCTTGATCTCCACCTAAATTTTATCCAATAACATCAAATTCAATAGCAATTCTTTCCCATCGGTGTTTCCTCTTCGAAATTTTTCTTACACTATAGGCTAAAATAGATGAAACAAACTACTTCTGACCTATGAACAATGCATGAACAATTCCTTGCTTTTCTCAATATGAATTCCATATAAAATCGAGAAGGATCACTTGTGAAGCTACTTTTATATTGATTTCCACACCGTAAGTTTTGATTGATGCAAACATGATGTATGTCATTTTTTGTTGACTGAATTTTCAATTCTAAGTTGACACTCATAAGGGTCTTGTTTCCCCTTGATTAGTAGTATTTCTTAGCTTCTGCAACATTGGAAGTGGAACTGTTGAATTTTCTCCAAGAGGAGAGAAGGTGAAATATATTGGCAGAAAATAGTACTTTTCCCATTTTTCACAACAAATCTTAACGATATCAAGCACAACTTTGAAATTCATCATAATGAACTTCCACCAAAATTCATTGTCCTGAAATTTCTACAATTAATATGATTATTGTGATTAGTGTGTGTTAAATACACATGGTGGGTGAGAAAAGTAAACACACACAAAAGAAAGATAAACATTAGTTACATTTCTATTACTCATAGATGTACATTTATATTACATTAATGTGACTCTTGGATTCCGCATTCCAAGGTCACTTGGACTCCTTTGTGACTGTTCAGCTTCCAAACCTACCCATAGAGGATTAGGTGTCCAACATTCCCCCCCTTAATCCGAAGGGTTATGTGTGAGTCCAAGAAGAGAGTTGTAATACAAATTTGCAAAGTATGCATGGCAACACTTAGGCTGAATCATCTCTCTGAAATGTTGGCATAAAGAGGTGGTTTAAGGATGACCACCAACACTGGAACGCAACGCTTATTGCAGTTCCCACAACTCTTCCAAATCTGGCAAGAAGCTAAGGGCTTCTGCTAGAGGAAGTGTCCCTCATATTTGAAGAGGGAGACCTTCAACCTAGAAGAAGGGAGGTCTACAACCTATGATGGTTTAAGGATGACCACCAACACTGGAATGCTTAATGCATTTCCTGAAACTCTACCAAAGCTGGCAAGAAGCTGAAGTCTTCTTCTAGACGAAGTGTTCTGAATTCTTTGAAGAGGAAGAATATCAATCTCGCATAGATGGTTTAAGGTTGTCCACCAACCAAAGGCATGTGCATGGGCATCCATGTCTCTGGCTACAACTCTGAATCTGGAATGATAGGTTGTGGCTCAGGCTCGCTTGATGTGGCTTCGAATCTTGTAGATGACCACCATTTCCCCCCCTGTTAGGTATAAGGTGAGATGATGGAAAAAAATCAACTGCAAGATTGTTCAATATTCTAGAAAATGTTCTGATATGAAACTTAAACATCTTCTTAGTTGTTGATGCCCATTGCCAAGAATCGATCCATCCAAGATGAATCTTTGTTCTTGCAGGAGGCTTGTTTCTGAAGCATCTGTGTGAAGAATGGGTGTGTCGACCACAGTTCTTGCACGGGTGAAGATCGAAAAAGTGATCTTTCATATGGCCAACTCGATCATAGTGTTGGCATTTTACAATTTGTTGTTGCTGCTTTGGAAGAGGAGCATGATCTGGAACAGCTGAAGGTGAACTGTCATGAAGAAATCCAGCACTCTAAGATTTGATGGGCTTGGAGTAGTCCACAATATGAAAGGAAAAACCCTTTTCATATCCAAGACCTGTTATGTGCTTGTTGTGGACAAGCTATTCCCAAAGTCTGATGATGGGTTTGGGAGGTGTTGGCTTGGATTTTTTCTTCTTTCTGCAAATTTGCGCTTAAAATGGGTATTGCATCTGCAATTTCTTGTTGTTGATGGGAGTCTGTCTCAGTGTTTTGAACAAAAACAAGTTCAGAATGATGACTCTGCTGATGTAATTCTTCTTGCTGAAGCTGAGATTCTAGTTGCTGAAAATCAATCTTTTATTGTGCATGATGCAAACAAGTCTGAATATCAAAGAGAGTGGCTTTACTAATTCAAATTGTGTCATCAACAGTATATTTTATCAAATTTTCCAAGGACTGTAATACTTCATAAAAATTGGCCATTTTCCACACAACTTAAGCTCAAGAAATAAAGGGTGTCGGCTTCAACCGATAATTCACCTGTTTACAATGCCTTTCAAAAGAAAACAAGTGCCTTTAGACACCTTTTAATCTTTCTTGAACTTCCAACTATTGAATTCCCAAAGGACAAACTTTGCTACTCAAATTATGGAGGACCCAACTTAGAAAATAGAACTAACTTAGAATTTAGCAAAGGGATTGTAAATAAATGGTTCCAAATTATCTCTCTTTTAATGGAGAATTCTTGTGGAAATCATATACAAAAAGAATACGAAAATTGAGATATTCAAGGACTAACAAAATATTCCCCAATCGTAGGATTTAATGCATAACCACAACATTTTCTTGTACCTTTTCAACTTCTCATGGAATTGAATCAAAAGAAGCACTTCAAAACTCGAGAGAAGAAAACATTTGGGTCAAGCTATATGAATGATATTTATTGTATTTCTCCTCAGTGTTATATATGTTGGTGGTATATGGGAAGGGTGCATATGGAAAGGGAAACGAATGGAGGAAGGGTGGCTTTATATGGCAACGGTGATACCATATACTATATTACATATTGGAGAGTAGTATTATTGGAGAATGGTATATTGGATAGAGGTATTACATATAACTTGAAACCGTATATCATGAAACCGATGGTGAGGAGTCGATTGGGTTTTGGAGAAATCGGGAGTTAACTGTGGAGTTGTGTAGGAGTGGTATGGAAGTTAGAGGGGCCGCTGTGCAGTTTTATTACTGTATCGGTATGTTATTAACATGCGGGACGCAAGTCAAGTGCGGTGAGCATGGAGGGGCCACAGAGTATGGCACACTGGGTAAGGTCAACTATGTATGATATAGTTCGAGTGGGAGAAGGAGCACAGTGATTTATTAATCATAAAGAAAAACAACAAAATTTATGAGGGGATTTGATACCAATCGCCTATTCAGTGTGCCAAGGGAATGCCAAGGGAGGAGCGTTGTGACCGTTGAGAAGTCCAATGTAGCATGCGCGGCCTTAGGAAATGCGGGGGGATTCCTGGCCTTAGACTGGAGCGATGGCGGCTCGGTCTCCTCCCTTGATAGGGCCAACTTCCTTTTGCATCAACAGCTCAATGAGGAGCTCGACAGGTCGACCCGGTCTCCTCCCTTGCCTTGGCCAGCTTCCTTTTGCATCAACAGCTCACCGAGGAGCTCGACGAGTCGGCCAGGTCTACTCCCTTGCCAGGGCCAGCTTCCTTTTGCATCAACAACTCGCCAAGGAGCTCAACGGGTCGGCCTCTTATGGGTATCAGTGATTGAACACTCTCGGTCTCAGTATTCAAGAAAAACTCACTTCGAATTTAGATATATCGAGGCTTAAATCCACTTTGCATTTAAAGAACTCCGAGCTCATTCCGTCTTGGGTCGATGACACTGGTGATGTCAATCCTACGAAAGAGGTGAGGTATGAGCAGATGGAGGCTCGATGTGGAGGAGGGCAGAGCAATGTGAGCGGTATGTGCAATGTTCCTGCAGATCGTGGTATTACACAAGAGTGGGCTATGGAGAGGTGCCTTCCAATTTTTCTCCTTCTCCTCCTCTCGGCTCTTCACTTCTGTGCTTCTAACCAATGCTTTTGCCTACCCTATTCACATATATGCGCGTGCCCACATGGCTAGAGCCAAGAAATTCATCCTGCATTCTTGACACCAGAGAGGCAACCGGAGGGGACCAAGGTTTAGTGAATAGCTGGGAATTCGACTGCCAATTGTCGAAGCATAAGTTGGCACTCTCTGAGGTTTTGTGGTGCTTGATGTGAAGATACCTAGAGGAATGTGCATGGAGGAGCACCTGCAACGATAAGCCCAGATTGTACTATGTGTTGATTTTTAGGAGAGGAAGCGCTGCAAAAGAGGGAAAGAAGGGAGGCTACGCATATATGGAGCATGGAACTATGTAAAAATTATACTCTAGAGTCGACTACTTATTACCACAGAGAAGCCGAGAGGTGGAGCGGTGGAGGAGCATGGAGGGCCGCAAGGCCAGGAGCGTGGTGTTTTGTTAATCTGGGTATGGAGCAGTTGAGAGAGAGAGAGAGAGAGAGAGCACAAAGAGAACATGGAGAGAGCATTATTCTACAATGAGAATTGAGTGAGTGAATCGATTAAGTGAGGGAGAGGGAATCGACTGAGTGAGGGAGAGGGAATTGATAGGATTTTGCAGTATGACAGATAAACAAACACTAACGATTTGAGCGAAAATGGTAGTAGTTTTGACAAGCAAACAAGAAAAACTGATATGCAAGCGTTTCTTCTATGGAGGGTGTTTCTTGTAGCCCTAACAGTCTGTCATATTCCTCATATGCCAGACTGCAGAAATGTTAGAGAAAAATTCCTAAACAAGGAAAAAGCGTAGATCTATAATGGCCACATAATAACAAGTGACTCAGGCTTCAATAGGGCCAAAATTCACCGGCTCTGATACCATGTTAAACACACACATGGTGGGTGAGAAAATTAAACACACACAAAGGGAAAGATAAGCATTAGTTGCATTTCTATTACTCATAAATGTAAATTTATATTACATTAATGTGACTCTTGGATTCCGCATTCCAAGGTCACTTGGACTCCTTTGTGACTGTTCGGCTTCCACACCTACCCATAGAGGATTAGGTGTCCAATAGTGTGTAGAGCTCTCACTATACGGAAATCCTCCCTACTCAACACAACACAATGGACTTCCACCAAAAGCTTTACATTCGACATTCCGCACAGCTTATTGTGCAGAGCTTTGCATGAGTGAAATCTAGCTCACTGCTCTAAGGTATACAAACAATTAAGTGGAGGGAAGTGCTTACAATCACAATCACTATATACTATTTAATATGCGCAAATAATTCCGTAACTTCTCTACTTAGATAGTTGGTATGTTTCAATATATTTTTCCCTTCACTGAACCATTAACCCAATAGGGTAGTTCTAATGTTCAAATGCATTCAATAATCGAATATATGGAGGTCCTTGTCAATGAATTCCATAGAAAAAATACTTAGCCACATTGTTTCAGTTGAAAAAATTTAAAACGATGGCCATATCATTAATGAAAACGAGAACGGATGATCCACAATTTGTCATTGTCAGCATCTTTTGTAATACCAAGTGAAACTCCTAGCTATTCAACCGTCGCGTTGTTGAGTTCCTAAGGTGGTGTACTTTGAGTCCCTCGATGGCATCAATGGCATCTAGATTAGTACTATGAATTACGAATCTACATCAAATGGTTTTGGTGTACATGCACATATATTAGATTTAGCTTAACTCTAGATACTGCATGTGATGTGCACTTGTCTTTAGCTAATTAACTCAAGTGATTTACATGCACATAGTTAGCCTTAATTATTTTTATTTCAACTGTGGATATTTCATGCGATGTGCATTTGTCTTTAGCTAGTTAGCTTGAGTTATTACATGCGATGTGCACTTGGCTTAGTTAGTTAACTCTAGTGTTTTCATGTGGTGCATATGCACATTAGTACAACATAAAGCACACTTAACTTTAGTTAGCTTTAACTATCCATAGTTATTGCATGTACAACTAAGCTTAAATCTATTTCTTTTATGTATTGATTCTAAAACTAATATTGATGAATTAATTTCATTCTCAATTCTAATTGTTTTTACTTTTTCAACTTGGAAAGTTTTTGAAATTATCCTTTAGCTAGATCCGTATTGTGCTCTAATAATTTTACATGGTATCATAGCTACAAGGGTTTGGATAAGTTGCATGAACAATTTTTTGCAAGTTTGAAGAGCATAGAATTGGAAATTGTTCGAAGATTTGTTTTGCAGATCAAAATATTAGATAATTTCCACAATGGAGTTCTCATCTTCAATGATTCTTACTCCGTATAACTACTTCTAATGGAAGCCAGAGATTTTTCTTCACCTTAGAGGCAAAGGATTGTATCGGATAGTTATGAATAAGGAAGTTGAACATAATTCCGCCGTTGAAAAATCCAAATACTTCAACATGATGTTCGAGGATTTTGGTCTTATAATATTGTCCATATCTCCAACATTGTGTTTCCATGTGGACACATGCAACACTCCATATGAGTTTTGGACAATCTTGGAGAATTTACTTGGAAATTGGGATGAGATGCGGGTTCATATTCTCGAAAATGAGCTAAATTCCTTAGATCCAAATAGCTTTGAGAACATTCAAGATTTCTTTACGAACTTTAAATCATTGCTTCTACAACTACATCATTGCAGGATCGATAAATCAAAACATGAAGGTCAATTGATCCTTTCTATTTTTTCCTAAATTATGCTTGAATATGTTGTTTTCGTTTCCACATTTCATACATATGTTGTTTTCGTTTTCACATTTCATACAGTTAGACTTGCAACTAGAGAAAAATGAAAAAATGCCAAAATTTGATGCATTTATTGAGTCTTTTATTCATGAGGAGGCTAAGCTCATAAAAATGGGTTCATTAAAGTCTCCAAATACACATGCACTTTCCATGCATGAGAATGGAAAGTCCAACGCGAAACCAAATCAGTAATACAAAGCAAAGAAAAGGCAAGAGATCTAGATCCAAGAAAGGGAGTAAATCCAAAACCTCCAGATGATTCTTGTAGCTCCAAGCATAAGAAGGGAAAGATATCCATCTTTACAATCAACTCCAATGATTACCTTGTGTGAGAGATGTGAAATATATCCATGTTGATATCATTGATTATCATCTTGTCTATGAAATGAAGTAGCCAAGCAAAGCATTTACGATTTATATCTACCTAAAATTCAATAATACGTGAGTTTAGATCCATCATCACTATTATTTTCATTTATATATTCTTTTAGAGTTTATCATTTAGATCTCTTTTTGCCAGCTGTTTAAACATGTTATTTTTAATTTCGGATAGCTTATCTTGCAAGTGCTGGCTAATATAATCTCCACAATAAATTTATCCAATAAGATCAAATTTGACAGCAATTCTTGATCTCCACCTAAAATTTACCTAATAACATCAAATTCGACAGCAATTCTTTCCCATCAGCTTTTCCTCTTTGAAAGCTTCCTTATACTATATGCTAATAATATACATGAAACAAACCTTTGCAAAATGCTTTTCCTCTTTTCACCTATGCACAAAGCTTTTCCTCTTCTGACCTATGCACAATGCATGAACAATTTCTTGCTTTGTGAAAAACTAATTCCATATAAAATCGAGAAGGATCACTTGTGAAGCTGCTATTAGATTGACTTTCATGCCATATGTTTTGATTGATGCAAACAGGATGTATGTCATTCGTTGTTGACTGAATTTTCAATTCTAAGTTGATGCTCATATGGGTCTTGTTTCTTTTGATTTGTAGTATTTCTTGGCCTTTGCACCATTGGAAGTGGAACTAATGAATTTTCTCCAAGAGGACAAAAGGTGAAATATACTGGCAGAAAACCAATATTTTTCCCATTTTTCACAAAAAAGCTTGATGATATCAAGCACAACTTTGAAATGGCTTTGATTGATTAGTATTTTTTCTGCATGTACCACTTCTGTTAGAATTTCTAGTTATTCCAAAAAAACAACAAAAAATATTCCTCTTTTAAACACAGAGATTTAACAGAAAAAAATTCTGGATAGAGATGGAGTAAACACTATATTTCATTAAACTTCTAAACTGTTACAAAATGAAACTTGTCTTCAGAACTATGGTGTTCTGGATTTACAAACAAAATACTTCTTTTGTCTGCTACAAAGCACAACGCTCTCTCTCTCTCTCTGTCTATTTGGGTATACAGTCGCTCTCGACATATGACTCTCTGCCTTTTACACGGTTTCTGTTCTCAGCCTTTTCTTTTTTTATTACATATTTATATATATATATATATATATATATATATATATATATATATGTATATATATATATATTGTAAAAATTCATGTTTACAATATATATCATATAACATTTAATCCTAAGTTAAAAAAAAAATTAATAAAACTTATATCGCGGCTTATAAAGAAATTAAACCTAAGTCTTAAATTGAAACTATCACATCAATTTAAATGATTGTTGATTGTCAAACATGGCAGGCCCTCTTTAGTTTTGGTGGAGTGCGTAGGAGCCTTCTCGCCTATTTCTTTGCCCCACAGAATTCCTGTGATTGGTCCAGAGGAGGGATGACGTCACTTCCTCTGGTGGGTTGACTTCGACCCTCATAACTCATGTTGGATGTCTATGGAATGAAGCTGGCAGCGAGTTCTTGGCTCACAATTCCAACATAAAATCATGCGACGTGGACTGATTAATTCAAATTAAATGATGCGATGGGTAATGTATGGTTGGTTCAGGGTTTAAAGGCGGTAGGTGCTGCAGATAAGAGAGTGGGGTTGAGAGCTGGGTTGCATGGTCAAACCATGGCATTTTAATGTAGAACAGGGCTACGGCCTATGAACCAAAAATTGGATTTGTAGGGAAATTGAACGTGGAATTGAATGAATGGTGGATTGCACACCAAAAAACAAAAAAAAAATTGTTCCTGTCATTCACAAATTCACATCATAATTGAATACTCGTCCTTCTTTTGCTCTATTGCAGTTGGAATTAATTTCCAACACTCCCCCTTAATTACAACTGTTGTTCTCTTACATAGCCAAGCATTTCTTGAGATATTTAAAACTCTTTTGCCTCAATGGTTTTGTTAATATATCAGCAAATTGCTCTTCTATTCTGCAATGTTGCAAAACAATTTCTCCATTGCGCACTAACTCTCTGATGTAGTGATATTTTGCATCAATGTGTTTTGTTCTTTTATGAAACACTTAATTATTGGATAAAGCTATAACTGAGCTATTATCACAATAAACTATTGTGTCTTTTACCTGTTCATGACACAAATTTCTTAACATTCTCCTTGTCCATACTGCTTGACATGTTGCTATTGTAGCTTCCACATACTCTGCCTCTACTGTTGATAAAGCCACAATTGGTTATTTCTTAGAAGCCCATGAGATGGCTCCTGATCCCATATGGAAAACATATCCAGACGTTTTTTTCCTGTCATCTATACTTCCAACCCAATCACTATCAGTATATCCAATCAATTCAAAAAAAATTGAAGTGGTGTATAAAATTCCATAACTCTTTGTTCCCTTCACATACCTCGGAATTCTTTTTGCTACTTGCCAATGTGCGTCCTTTGGCCTTTCAATAAATATGGAAATTAAAATTACGACATGCATAATATCAGGCCTAGTTGCAGTCAAATACATAAGGCTGCCAACTATGCTCTTATACAAACTTGGATCAAAATCCTTGTTGTTGTCTTCTTTGCTCAGTTTCAATCCCATCACTGTAGGAGTAAATGTTTCTTTGCAATCCTGCATGTTAAATCTTTCCAAAACATCTTTAACATACTTTGCTTGAAAAATAAAAATCTTATTTTCATTTTTCTCTACTTCTATTCCTAAGAAGTACCTCATTAATCCCATATCAGTCATCTCAAATTCTTCTGTCATGACTGTTTTAAAATTATGAATAAGGTAATAAGCATCATTACCTGTGAATATGACATCATCAACATATAAAACAACAATGAGCATCTTACAATATTTCTCCTTGATGTATAATGTGGGTTTTCCTTCACATTTTTCAAACCCATTTTCCAGTAGATAAGCATCTATCCTACTGTACCATGCTATTGGTGTTTGCTTTAGCCCATATAGAGCTTTGTTCAATCTACATACCTTGTGCTCTTGGCCTTATTTCTCATATCCCAAAGGTTGTTCAACATATACCTCTTCCATCAATACTCCATTTAGGAATGTTTATTTCACATCCATTTAGTAAACTTTCCACTTGTGTTGTGTTGCTATGGACAACACAGATCTTACTGTTTCCATTATTGCAACTGGTGCAAAAGTTTCCTCATAATCTCTTCCTTGTCGTTGCTTATAGCCTTTGACAACAGGTCTAGCCTTGTGCCTTTCAATATTACCTTCAGCATTACTCTTGGTTTTATAAACCCATTTCACTCCAATAACTTCCTTACCTTTTGGGAGATCAACTAGTTCCCATGTCTTATTTTTCTCCATTGCATTAATTTCTTCATCCATAGCATCTATCAATTTCTTATCTTTCACTGCTTCTTCAAAATGAATAGGATCTTCTATAAGACAATACAATGCAAATAAAGAGTTCAAACCTTCTTCTTGCTCATAAATTTCATCCAGACTTCTGAATCTGGTTCCTCTTTCACTTGTTGAACTTGTGCTTGTAGAAGCACTCAAATCTGCTCCTTGTGATGTGCTTGGAGACGCATTGTCATCACTTCTCAAGGGTGTTCTCATACCTGCTTGTGGTGTCCCTTGCTTTCCTTGTATTGGTGGAGGTGCTTTTGCTAATGAGGGATGTCTTTCAGCCATTTCTTCCTCATCTCCATCATGAGACAAACAACTTTTCACATTCAGTGTCTTCTCAGTGCCTCCATCCCAAGTTTCTTCCTCAATAAATTGTACATCTTTGCTTATCATAAATTTCTTGGTGGATGGGTTATACAATCTGTATGCCTTGGATTCTTCACTGTATCCAATGAATATGCACTTCTCCCCTTACTGTCCAACTTCTTTCTCAGCTGATCTGGAATGTGTGCATAAGCCACACAACCGAAAACTCTCATGTGGGTGACATGTTATTTCATGCTGCTATACGCTTCCTCAGGAACTCTATTCATAACACTCTTTGTTGGGAATCTATTCAAAACATATGCTACACAATGTACAACTTGATCCAGGTGGATATTGGTGGCCACCCGTCTATTCCACTTAGGGCCCCACCATTGTATCTTTCAGTTTTTTCACAACTTATTACTTTTAGAAGTTTTTGGGGTCCTGAACTTCCGGAGCCATTTTGAAGCCCCAAATTGAAATAGTATGCCGAAGTTACATCGCCTTCGGCATACTATCTCCGTTTGGGGCTTCAAAACGGCTCCGGAAGTTCAGGAGCCAAAAAACTGCTAAAAATAGTAAGTTTTGAAAAAACTGAAAGAGACAATGGTGGGGCCCCAAGTGGAATAGGCGAGTGGCCACCAATATCCACCTGGATCACAACTTCAACCCAATATTCATTTGGAAAATGTTTTGCCTTCGACATGCTTCTTACCATATCCATGATGGTTATATTTTTCCTTTCAACAACTCCATTTTGTTGAGGTGTATACCTTGCTATAAATTGCTTGTGTATCTCATTTTCTCTACAAAAACACAGAAATTTTGGAGATATATTCTCTTCCTCTATATGTCTTAAGGACTTTAATATTTTGTCTGCTTTGATTCTCTACAAGAGCTTTAAAGTGGCAGAACTTATCAAACACTTCACACTTCAACTTCAAGAAATAAACCCATGTTTTTCCTGTGTAATCATCAATAAAGGTTAGCATATAGTGGCTGTCTGCTAATGATGGTGTTTGCATTGGTCCACACAAATCAAAATGGACTATTTATAAGAGTGTCTTTGCCCTTATTCTCTTTCCTGATGGAAATTTTTCTCTATATTGTTTGCCTAAGATGCAGCCTTCACAAAGGCTATCTGGTTTCTCAATCAATGGTAATCCATTTACCATTCCTTTTCTGTGTAGCAAATTCAGACCTCCAAAGTTGAGATGTCCAAATCTCAAATGCCATAACTAGTTTTCATCTTTTTCTTCTCTTTGAAATGTCTCTTGTGTTAATGTTGCTATTGCAACTCCTTTCTTCAAATCTGCTCTCATCTTGAGAGGAAACATTTTGTTTCATGTCATCTTCGGTTGTGCAATGCATTGCTTGCTTGGTGGTTTATCCATGATGGTGCATATATCAGCTTCAAAGAATACATTGTAGTCTTTCTGAATGAGCTATCAAATGTTCAAAAAGTTACACTTGATACCAGGCACATAGTATATATCTGATATGGTTTTTATTTCTCCTTTCTTTGTTAAAGCACTTACTCTGCCTTTTCCCATTACAGAGACTTTAGTATATGTCCCTAATGTTACTTGAGACTTCACATTTTCATCTAACATGGAAAACATAGAAATGTTTCCATTCATATGGTTGCTACATCCTGAATCTAAAAACCATATATCTTCATTTTTCTCTTCAGCCATATTACATGCTAAAAACAAATTTTCTTAACTGAGATTCTCTTTAGTAAAATTAGCACTGGGTCTACTACCCATGTCACTCTATTTCTTTCTAAATTCATTGGCATAATGTTGATACTTCTTACATTAATGACATTGGACTCGGGATTTATCATAGCTTTTTCCATGTGCTTGATTTTTTCCACCTTGTTGGCTACTGCCTTGGCTTTGATTTTGACTTTGGTTGCTGCCCCTTCAACTAGTATTTGCAGGGTTGTTTTTTCCTATTTTTTGGCTTCTTCCTTTTCCGTTTCCTTCGTAGTTTGATCTTCCTTAACCTCTTCCTCTTCCAAAGTACATTTGGGTCTTGAAGGTGTGTTCCAAACATGAGTTTGTTGTTCTACTCAATCTTTGTTCATGTGTCACCAATGATGTATGAAGCTCGTCAACAGTAAACAATGAGAGATTCTTTGTCTCTTCAATGGTCGTTACTATCACATCAAATATTGAGATTAATCTCCTCAATACTTTCTCCACTATTCTTCTTTCTTCTATTGGCTTTCCATAAAATCTCATTTGGGTAACCAACCCAATCAATAGTGTGAAGAATGAGTCTATTGCATCAGAATTTTTCATGCAAATGAATTCAAAATCCCTTCTCATTAATTGAAGATTTGATGTATTTACCTTCTCCATACCTTAGTAGGTTGTCTAGAGGGTATCTCATGCACCCTTGGAATTCTTTGCAAGTGCAATTCTTGGAAATATGCTTTCATGCACTACCTGATAGAGATAGAAGAGGGATTTTGAGTCCTTCTTCCTATTACTCTTCAACAAATCCTTCTCTGCCTGTGTTAAGGCATTAAATGCTTGTTCATCTATTGGTTCTTCTAAACCATCTTCAACTAGCTCCCATAAATCCTAAGAGGCAAACAAGGCTCTCATTGTGATTGCCCAATAGTCACAGTTCTTCCCATTGAACTGTGAGACTTGAGTACTTCCCATACTCGTGCTTGTGCTGGCTCCTGCCATGGCTAGTTTTACCGAACTATGCTTAAAAAAAAACTTAACTGTGTTTCTTAACCAAATCTTCTCACTGCTGAGAGATAAATGTTGTCTCTTAAAAAGACTTCCTGGACTACACTCTTTTAAAACAAACAAAAAACTTTGTTTTCAGGTAATACTTGAATTTGCTCATCTTTCACACTGCTGGAGAAAACTTCAACAACTTCTTCTTCTTTCCTTCAACTTCTTTGGAAAATGCAAAGAGTCTGGACTAGCTCTGATACTATGTTAGAATTTTTGGTTATTCTGGAACAACAAAAAAAATATTCCTCTTTTAAACACATAGATTTAACAAACAAAAAAAATCTGGACAGAGATGGAACAAACACTATATTTCATTAAACTTCTAAACTGTTACAAAATTAAATTTTTCTTCAGAACTATGACATTTTGGATTTACAAAAAAAAAACTTCTTCTAGCTGCTACAAATCACAACGCTTTCTCTCTATCTATTTGGGCATACGGTCACTCTCGGCATATGACTCTTTGCCTTTTACACAGTCTTTGTTCTGAACCTCTTTTTTTTATTACATATGTTTATATAAATATTGTAAACATAACATTCATGTTTACAATATATATCATATAACATTTAATCCTAAGTTAAAACAAACTTAATAAAACTTATATCACAGTTTATAAAGACATTAAACCTAAGTCTTAAATTAAAACTATCGCATCCATTTAAACACTTGTTGACTGTCAACTGTGGTAGGCCCTCTTTAGTTTCGACAGATTGCGTAGGAGCCTTCTTGCCTGTTTCTTTGCCCCATAGAATTCATGTGATTGGTCTGGAGGAGAGATGATGTCACCTCCTCCGTTGGGTTGACTTCGACCCTCGTAACTCATGTTGGATGCCAACGGAATGGAGCTGACTACGAGTTCTTGGCTCACAATTCCAACACAAAATCATGCGACGTGGACTGATTAATTCAAATTAAATGACGCGATGGGTAATGTATGGTTGGTACAAGGTTTAAAGGCGGTACGTGCTGCAGATAAGAGCATGGGGTTGAAATCTGGGTTGTGTGGTCAAACCATGGCATTTTAATGTAGAACAGGGCTACAGCCTATGAACCAAAAATTGGATTTGCAGCGAAATTAAAAGGAAATTGAATTCATGGTGGAGTACAAACCAAAAAAACAAAAATTTGTTATTCCTGTCATTCACAGATTCATATTAGAATTGAATTCTCATCCTTCTTCTACTCTGTTGCAATTGGAATTAATTTCCAACAACTTCAAGGTCAGAATAATTAACCAAATGTCGTCGTTGGATCTTTCTGTTAATTTAGCATTTGTAGTTTGAAATAAGCTATGAAAAACATATCAGGGAACCATTCACCATTTATTTTAACAGGATAAAACCTTTCAGTGAGGAAAATAAAAATAAAGTTACCATCATAAGCAGTTTAAGAACATTAATGCTTTTTATTTTAATTAAAATAAAATTCAAAGAGAGAGGGAGGCCCTTTTGTCTCGATTGTTTTACAAATCGATACATATTGAAATTACAATTTTAAACATTATTATATATTATGAAACCAAAATAAAATATTGACAATTTTATTATAATAAGTATACAAATTAACTATATATTATCATAAAAGATTTTTAATAACTTTTCACAAAAGAATAAGATTTTGCTCGTTAAAATTCAAATATCCAACGTAAAGTCAAGACCATCATTGCACTATCATAATATCTATCGTTTTGATGACTTTTAGGAGTTATTGCTTTGGTGACCGATCAAATTTATCCACCATCGACCGACACTGTCATTATTATCTGGAATTAGTGAGATGTTCAAGCAAGTAAAAATTCCAAACCTAAATTCAGAAACAAAAGTAAAATTTTATGCTAAAATAAATAGGAGTTTCTTCAAAAGTAGAATTTTATGCTAAAATAAATAAAAATTTTCAAGTTTAAAGAGGGTTTCCAATTTTTATTAAAATTTTAAGAAAATTATTCAAAATTTGGAAAATTATTCAAAATTTAAGTAATGTTCTTGAATTTAAAAAAATTTGTTACTAAGGGTTAAACATTAAATATTAAGTAATTAAAAAACTAATTATTTGAGTCAATTTGTGAAGTTGATTTTTTTATATTTTTCAATTTACAAATGATTCATTGAGGGTCTCAACAAAGGATTTAAATTTTGGTGAGTAAGATATTTATCTTTGTATTCTTTATCTCTCTTTACCTAACATTGTTTTGTTGACTATGAGTTTTTGTACCATGGACAAAGATGCCTTAGTTACATACAAACATGATCGAGTTGGTGATCATCCATAGCCTAGACAAGTTTACTTGTACTTTCCACAGTATAATTAGTGCTTTCAACTTCCCTTTATTTTGATACACGCACACACACACACACACATATATATATATATATATTTCATGGGAAATTAGGTATTAAGGAAGAAGGCTAATATGACAGTGTTTTGGATTTTCCTAGAAAATTAGTCACTTTCAAAGTTTATCTTAATTTGTTCCCTCTCTCAATTATTAGAGAAATGATCTTTTAATGTGCCCTGGATGGAACTTAAAGAAGATTTATGTAAGAGACCTAAAGTTTGGTCTAGTGGTGTTCTAGATATGAATCCATGGTAACACAAGTTCTATTATAAATATAGAAAATTTTTCTATAAATATTATAGTTATAACTTTATAAATATGATTAAGTCTAACACTTTTCTTTGTATATAAACATTTACTCATAACCCATATGTTATCATTCTCCTTGTTCTAGGGTTAAAACTTTCAATATCTCAAACGAAGTAACAAAAAAGAATATAAAATTTTGAAAAGCGTGTGCAATTGAAAAATTAACCATAAAATAAACTTGAAAAACATAAGAAAATAATTATTTTAAAATATCGAAAAATATTCATTTAACCATATAAATATTTAAAGAAAAAATAAATAAAGTAAACCCAAAAAAAATTCTATCATAATCACTATTCTCATATTGAGCAATAAATATGGGCCAATTGAAAAAATTAACAATAAAATAAACTTGAAAAACATAAAAAAATAATTCCTTTAAAAATATTGAAAAAAAACATTTAAACATATAAGTACATGGGGCATTAAACTCCACATTTCTCGTTCTCCTCCCAAAGAAGTAGGGATTGACATCTTTTGACGACTAAAAGCCCATATCACTATGTAATACACTATACAAGATCATTTCGAAGTTAATTGTAGAAAGAATAAAGAATTTCCTATCGAAATATATCACTGCGGAACAATTTAGGTTCCTCAATAACTGTCTCATACATGATGTTGTGGAGTCCACTCAAGAGATCATGCACACAATTAAGGACTGGTATATGGAAGCGATGATAATGGAAGTGGATTTGAATAAAGCATATGACCAGGTGGATTGGGCACTCCTCAGAATGATTCTCCATAAAATTGGCATGTGTTGTGGGGCGGTAGATTGAATTATGGGTTGTGTATGCAGGACTTCGATGGCTATCCTCATTAATGGATCAGCGAGAAGATTTTTAAAGCCAGGACTGAGACAGGGTTGTGCCCTCTCTCCCTTACTTTTCATTATGGTGATGGATGCTCTCAGCATCAAAATATCGCAGGAAACAGGGAGGGGAATATTACATTGTATAAAAATTATAGAGCAACGGGAGATCACCCACAACTTCTTCGTGGATGATGTACTGATTTTTGGATTGATCATATTGGAATGCTGGAAAGCATTACAAAACATCTTAAATTTTTTTCTGAAGCATCGAGGATGCTCGCAAATGAGGGTAAGTCATGCTTTTATTTTTCTGTTGGAGACTCGGACATTATAAAACATATTGGGGAGATTTTTAGCTTCAAGACGTGTCCAATTGAGAAGGGGATGACCTCTTTGGGATTTCAACTAAAACCTTCCAATTATTGGGTTACAGATTGGTCATGGCTCATTAATAAATATAGGAGAAGGATTAATGGATCGTCAATGAAATGGTTGTCCAAGGGTGGGAGAATGGTTCTCAAGCAGGTTGTCCTACAACAACTCACAGTATACTGGGAACACCTTTTTTATATCGCAAAGTATATTACAGATAGAATTAAGAGATCCATGAAAAATTTCATATGGAACGATGGCCAAGAGGAAAACAAATATCATCTCATTAAATGGGAGACAATCACCATGACTAAGGATCGAGTTGGATGGGGAATATTGGAGATGGCCACTTTTGGGAAAGCACTCCTCATGAAGTCACTATAAAGATGCCTGAAGACCCCGAGTATTTGGAATGATATAGTCAAATACAAATACCTTCGGTCATACAACATGGAGGATTTGTATTCATTAGACAAAGTGATGGGCACGAGGGGTTCTTATATCTACAATGGTTTCAGGAAGATCTGGCCTGCATTTCAAAGGATGTTACAATGGAAATTTAGAAATGGTCGAATAATACTCATAGGGACTGGGGAAATAAGTGGAAATACACAAAGAAACATGATCAATATTCACCTAATGAATTATTTACATGGTAGGGGCATATTATACCTAGGACAGATGATCAAACATTGGGAGGAGGATTCCCCAAGATGGATGACGGCCATGGAGATTGATATCTATGGACACTTCACTGAGGAATGGGATGATTATGTGTTGGGTTTAAAATGTATGGGGTGCAAACTTAATAGGAAAGAGGATCAGATCACATGGGCAGGGACCTTGGAAAATGGACAAATCAGCACTGCTGAAACTTATAAAAAAATGAAGGATTTACAATGTGAACAAGATGGAGGATGTTGGTTTTTTGATATATGGAATATTAAGATTCAATACAAAATGCCTATATTTATGTGGCCTGTATGGAAGGATAGGAACTTGATGTGGAAAAACCTTAGAAAGAGAGGTAAGATAGGTCCTGGGATTTTCTTTTTTTGCATGGAAGTGGAGGAAGAAAATCATCTCTTCTACAAGTGTAAATTTGCTCGTGATATTTGGTATATTTTTTTTAAACATTTCAGAACACAGGAGCAGGATTTCTTATCAGCTGAAGACTACTCACGGTGGTGGTCTGAACATGGTAAACATTATAGGAGCATCCCTCTACATTTTCATTGGAGATTATGGTGTGGAAGAAACAAATGGATCTTTGAGGATCAAAAGTGCTCCCCAACCTCGATATCCACACAGATTATAATGAACTGGGAGGCCATGTGGATACAACATCGACCCTTGAGGGATCTGTCGAAGAGAATTAGACCTTTTGAGATACATTATCCTGAGGGATTTTTTGACGGGGCATCACAAAATAGGAACTGTGGATGCGGTGCTTGGTTAATGATTTCCCCATAGTGCCACTATAAACTTCACTAGTTTGGAGGACTGGGGACCAATATGCGGGCAGAGATGCTGGCCTTATGGGGCTATTGTGGTTTTCAAAACATCTCTATATTGACAAATTGTGGGTATTTGGTGACTCACAGGTTCTTATTGATTATTTGAATCACCGTAATACAATGGCTCCAGGGCATCTCTCGGCATGCCTAGACATGATTAAAGATCTAAGAAGAACCTTCTCCAACATCTCTTTTACACACGTTTTCAGGGAAAATAATGTGACTGCTAACAGGTTATCCAAGAAGGGTCTCAGGGGGGTATTTGGTGATATTCATTATGAACTCACAGATGCCACTGGATTTGGGGAAAAATGAATCGTCAAATTCTACTAATGTTTTCCACTGATGTAATCACCAAAAATCTGGTTGGGTATTTTTTATGATTGTCTTTTTGCATTCGAAGCTCATGCTCAAGGATTTCACACTTTTCTCTAGGGCATTTCCTTTTTGTTCTGATGTATGTCGACTCCTTCCATTTTCCAATCTCGAATAGTTTTAGTTATGGGGGATGTAGTTCTTATTATGTTGATCACTCGTGATCCTTTTTCCTTTTTGTCACATAGGTTTTTGATCTATGTTTGGCTGGTACTATGTTCTTTTTTTAATGTTTTTTTCTAGATATTACTGAACATTTCTGAATATTTTTGATAATATGTAGGAAATTTTTGTGAATGATCCACAAGAATATTTGACATTATGCAGGTAAATAATATATACCAGAGGTTTTTTTCTATAAGAAAAAAAGAAAGCATATGAATATTTAAAGAAAAATAAATAAACTGAACCCAAAAAAACTTCTATCACAATCACTATTCTCATATTGAGCAATAAATATGGGCCAATTGAAAAAATTAACGATAAAATAAACTTGAAAAACGTAAAAAAATAATTCCTTTAAAAATATTGAAAAAAATTCATTTAAGCATATAAGTACATGCGGCGTTAAACTCCACATTTCTCGCTCTCGTCCCAAAGAAGAAGGGATTGACTTATTTTGATGACTACAAGCACATATCACAGTGTAATACACTATACACAATCATTTCAAAGTTAATTGTAGAAAGAATAAAGAATGTCCTATCGAAATATATCAGCCCAGAACATTTTAGGTTCCTTAATAACCGTCTTATACATGATGTTGTGGCATCCACTCAAGAGATCATGCACACAATTAAGGACCAGAATATGGAAGCGATGATAATGAAAGTGGATTTGAGTAAAGTGTATGACCAGGTGGACTGGGAACTCCTCAAAATGATTCTCCATTAAATTGGCATGTGTTGTGGAGCGGTAGATTGGATTATGGGTTGCATATGCAGGACTTCGATGGCTATCCTCATCAATGTTTCAACGAGAAGAGTTTTTAATCCAAGTAGGGGACTAAGACAGGGCTGCACCCTCTCTCCCTTACTTTTCATTCTGGTGATGGATTCTATCAACATAAAAATCTCACAGGAAACAGGGAGGGGAATATTACATGGTATAAAAATTACTAAGCAACAAGTGATCACCCATAGTTTCTTTGTGGATGATGTAATGATTTTCAAATTGATCATATTGGAATGTTAGAAAGTGTTATAGAAAATATTTAAAAGTTTTTCTGAAGCATCGGGGATGCTCGCAAATGAGGGGAAGTCGTGCTTTTTTTTTTTTGATCGAGACCCAGCTATTATAAAATAGATTGGGGAGATTTTTAACTTCAATATGTGCCCAATTGAGAAAGGGATGACCTATCTGGGCTTTCGACTGAAACCTTCCAATTATCAGGTTGCAGATTGGTCATGGTTCATTGATAAATATAGGAGAAGGATTATTGGATGGTCAATGAAATGGTTGTCCAAGGGTGGTAAAATGGTACTCGTGCAGGTTGTCCTATAGAAACTCACAGTATACTCAGCACACCTATTTTATATCCCGAAGTCTATTACAGATAAAATTAAGAGATCCATGGCAAAATTCATATGGAATAGTGGCCGAGAGGAAAAGAAATATCATCTCATTAAATGGGAGATAATTACTATGACTAACGATCGAGGTGGATGGGGACTATTGGAGATGGACATTTTTGGGAAAGCAATCCTCTTGAAGTCACTATGGAGATGCTTGTAGACCCCGGGTATCTGGAATGATATAGTCAAATAAAAATATGTTTGGTCATACAACATGGAGGAGTTGTATTCATTGAACAGGGTGATGGACAAGAGGGGTTCTTATATCTGGAATGGTTTTAGGAAGATCTGGCATGCATTTCAAAGGATTTTACAATGGAAATTTGGAAATGGCTGAAGAATACTCATACGGATTGGGGACATAAGTGGAAATACACAAAGAAACATGATCAATATTCACCTGATGAATTATTTACAGGGCAAGGGCATATTCTTCCTAGGACAGATGATCAATTATTGGGAGTAGAATGCCCCAAGATGGATGATGGCCATGGAGATTGGTATCTATGGACACTTGGTTGGGGAATGGGACGCTTATGTGTTGGGTTTAAAATGTATGGGTGTAGACTTAATAGGAAAGGGGATCAGATCACATGGGCGGGGACCCTTGAAAATGGAAAAATCAACACCACTAAAACTTATA
This sequence comes from Pinus albicaulis, assembly GCA_034641835.2. Classification (NCBI taxonomy): domain Eukaryota; kingdom Viridiplantae; phylum Streptophyta; class Pinopsida; order Pinales; family Pinaceae; genus Pinus; species Pinus albicaulis. The sequence continues at coordinate 862,631,605 of CM076570.1, read as the reverse complement.
AAAAACTGAAGGATTTACAATGCGAACAAGATGGAGGATGTTGGTTTTTGGATATATGGAAGATTAATATTAAATACAAAATAATTATCTTTATGTGGTTTGTATGGAAGGATATGAACTTGATGTGGAAAAACCCTAGAAAGAGAGGCAAGATAGGTCTTGGGATTTGTTGTTTTTGCATGGAAGCGGAGAAAGACAATCATCATCTCTTCTACAAGTGTAAATTTGCTCACGAGATTTGGTATATATTGTTCAAAAATTTCAGAACACAGGAGCGGGATTTCTTATTAGCTGAAGACTACTCACTCTGGTGGCCTGAACATGGTATACAATATAGGATCATCCCTCTACATTTTCATTGGAGATTATGGTGTGGAAGAAACAAATGGATCTTTGAGGATCAAAAGTGCTCCCCAACCTGGATATCCACACAGATTATAATGAACTGGGAGGCCATGCGAACACAACATCGACCCTCGAGGGATCTGTCAAAGAGAATTCGACCTTTTGAGATACATTATCCTGCAGGCTTTCTCAACAGGGCATAACAAAATAGGAGTTGTGGATGCGGTGCTTGGTTAATGATTTCCCAACAGTGCCACTATAAACTTCACTGGTTTGGAGGACTGGGGACTAATATGCGGGCATAGATTTTGGCCTTATAGGGGCTATTGTGGTTTTCAAAACATCTCTATATTGACAAAATGCGGGTATTTGATGACTCACAAGTTTTTATTTATTATTTGAATCACCGGAATACAATGGCTCCCGGACATCTCTCGGCATGCATGGACAGGATTAAAGATCTAAGAAGAACCTTCTCCAACATGTCTTTCACACACATTTTCAGGGAAAATAATGTGACTACTGACAGGTTATCCAAGAAGGGTCCGAGGGGGGTATTTGGTGAGATTCAAAATGAACTCACAAATGCCATTGGATTTGGGGCAAAAGGAACTGTCAAATTCTACTAATGTTTTCCACTTATGAAATCGCCAACAATCTGGTTAGGTATTTTTGATGACTGTCTTTCTGCATTCAGAGCTCATGCGCAAGGATTTCATACTTTTCACTAGGGCACTTGTTTTTTGGTCTTTTGTATGTCGACTCTTTCTGGTTGCCGATCTCGGACAATTGCAGTTATGAGGGATGTAGTTCTTATTCTGTTTGATCACTTGTGATCCTTTTTCCTTTTTGTCACACAGGTTTTTGATCTGTGTTTGACTAGTACTATGTTTTTTTAGGATTTTTTCTGGATATTACTAAACATTTCTGAATATTTTTAATAATATGTAAGAAATTTTTGTGAATGATCCACAAGAATATTTAACATTATACTCAAATAATATATACATGAGATTTTTTTTTATAGGTAAAAAAAACATATAAATATTTAAAGAAAAAATAAATAAACTAAACTCAAAAAACTTATATCATAATCACAATTCGCATATTGAGCAATGAATATGGGCCAATTGAAATCTTAATAAACCATATTCTAAAAAGAAGAATTCATATTTAAAGGACAATCTTAATAAACCATATTCTAAAAGAAAGAATTCATATTTAAAGGGCAGACTAAATCATAGATCAAAACCTATATCATTATGAAGTTTTTATCGGTATAAAGTTTTTTTTTTGTATTTTCTGGTTACATACAAATTAGAAGAGATGAGATTTTAAGTTTTTTTTAATTGAGAATAAATAAAAATAAATAAAATAATAAATAATAAATAAAAACAAAAATTTAATAATTTAAAAAAATAAAAATAATAAAATAATAAATGGACTATATATTTAAATCATGTCATGCTTATTTATTGTCTTCAAAGACCTAACAGTTGCTACTCTAATCATTTTTGTTGCTTTTTTTAATTTTAATTAAAAATTTTAGAAAATGTTAGATATTTTTATTTTAGGCTAAATTCAAAAATATTTTTCTACTTTATGACAACAATAAGCTAACTTTATCTACTTCAAAAACTAAAAAAAATATTTTTATATTTTTCTTGTATTTGGTTCTAACACCTTGTTATGGCAGACAGTGGATAGCATTCTTTGTAATTTCTGCGGGAGTAAATAGCAGAAATCCAGAACGAATTGGACATGGAAGCAACAGGAGAGCTAGAACTCAACAAAGATCTATAGATTAACATGGCAGAAGGAATCAACAGAGATATGTAGCTTAACATGGCAGAAGGCGTCTTTTTAGTTGTATCTTAATCTACCTCTTCTTTATATATATGATTTTTTTCAGAGGGATTTATTGCGATTTTTAATAGATTGAAAATTTTATCAACTTCCAGAGGGATTTATTGTGATTTTTAATAGATTGAAAATTTTATGGACTTGAACTTTTGGAATTGGGGGTTTCAAGATTTCGCCGTTCCGAAGACCTCTCTAGATCGGTTCCTTTCTTTGTTGAGGGGCTACCTCATTTTCCTAGCTTTCTCGTTCTTTCCCACCTTTGAGAGCTGACATTCCATTCGAGCTGGAGTCTTCTAAGGTAAAGAGCTATTCATCGAGCAATGCATGATCATGCATGGTGTGGTCTCTTTAAAAGGTAAAAGTAAGCATTTCAAAGTAATAAGATGTTATTTGTGAATCCAAGCAAAAAAATTGTTCAAGAGACAGAAAGCTTGAAGCTAATTTTTTTTTTTTTTTTTTTTTAAATTATTGTTTACAAACAAAAATTACAATTTTATTTTGTATTTGAATTTTCTAAATTATTATTTATATTTAATTATAAAAAGTTATTTTATATATAAAGATTCACAAAACTTATTTTACATTTAAAAAAATAAGTTATAGATAAGATAGTTTTGCTCAAGCGATGAAATTGGTTTATAATTTATTTCTATTTTTTTATTCTATTCACATAGTGAAGCATTAGTTTTACTAAATTTGAAAAAATAAACATTTAATTAAAAAAAAAAAACATAGACATTAATCAAAATAAATAGAAAGATAGAAAGTTCTAACTTATCATTGATTTATAGTTTTTCCACCAACCATATTTTATATTAAAAAATTAAGTGTGTAAAAAATTAATTGCTAATAATTAGTACAAAGTTTTAATTTATTAATGAAAATAAATAGAAAGATAGAAACTTCTAACTTATCATTGATTCATAGTTTTTCCACCAACCATATTTTATATTAAAAAATTAAGTGTGTAAAAAATTAATTATGAATAATTAATGCAAAGTTTCAATATATCATTTGTTAAGAATGTTTCTATCATTAGTTAAGAATGTTTCGATTTATTATTAGTTAAAATTTTAATATTAAGTCTTCTCCCTCTTTTTTACATTTTAAGACTTAGTAAATCCTATTCACATAAGAAAAATAAAATTAAAACATAACTTTCATTTTAAAAACAATTAACTAAAATATTTATATATTTCTTTATTTATTAATTCACTTCATAAAATATTTATATATTTCTTTATTTATTAATTCACTTGATAAAATATTCAAAACTTTTACATTAAAATTTACTTAAATATTATAATATAAAAATTAATATTCAAAATTTACTTAAATATTATAATATAAAAATTAATATTCAAAGTTCAATTTTTTTATTTATATAATTTGCAAAAATATTTATTCATAAAAAAAATCTCACAAGCTCCAAATTTACATTAAAAACTCATATTTACATAAATGATTAGTTTTTTTTTAATTATTTATTCATAAACAAAATCTCAGAAATCCCAAATTTACATTAAAAAATTCATATTCACATAAATGATAGAATTTTTTATATTTATTTTAAACAAAATCTCAGAAGCCCCAAATTTGCATTAAAAAAAATAGGATTTACATAAATGATAGAATTTTTGGAGATTTACATAAACAATAGATTTTTTTTTTTTTTTTGGGTAGCTTGGTAGCATCACATCTTCATCATCATGTCCAAATACATCACCCCCATCTGACGAAGGAATTAAGTTAAAATGTATTATTGATTATTTTTTAACTAAACTATATATCTGTCCTACAAATATAAGGAATTTTTGTCATTCTTAAATTATATGTAATTAAAATGTTTGACCAGAATATGAACACAAGTATATTCAATATTAGAAATAGGAAAGTTTTAGACTTAGGTATGATGTTTGATCTATTCTTAAATTATATATAATTAAAAATTTTGACAAGAATGTGAACAAAAATATATTCAACTTTAGAAATAGGAAAGTGTTAGATTTGGGTATGATGTTGGATGGATATGGTTCAATATCAAACAATACAATATGATGTTGGGTGGACATGATTCAACCTCAAACAAAGATAATCTTTGATCAAAACATGGAAAATTTAAACCTATCATATATATATATATATATATATATATATATATATATATATATATATTCTTTTAACATTTTTTCTATATATATATAGATATATATGAAGTTGATATTAGACATTAAAATATTTTCCAAAATTATAAAGGTTAAACATCTTGCTCACATATCTTTTTTTTTTACTCCTAATTACTTTACATGAAATTATATTAAGTCATTTTATTATTATTATTATTATTATTATTATTATTATTATATCTTACATTGTTTTTCCATTTAGAGAGTATTTTATTTTCTATTTTAATTTATATTTTAAGAGGGATCAACATACTTACACATCAACTATTTTTATTAAAAGTAGTTTATAAAATCATTTTCTCTGGACTCAATAAACACAAACTAGCAACCTATATTTTATATTAAAAGTAGTTTCTAAAATTATTGTTTCATCATCACAAATTCATATATCTTATTTTATTAATAAAATCGTTGGTGTTCTTAAAATCATTCTTTCATCATCACAAATTCATAAATTTTATTTTATTTTAATAAGTTAGTTGGTATATATGAAGTATTCTTAGTCAAACTATATAGATGGTTAAAATTTTATCATTTAATTTGTTGCTTCTTTCTTTTTTCTTATAATCAAAATTAATCAAACTTTATTTTAATCTTAAAAAGCCATTTATTTTACAAAAATTCATAAAAATTATTTTCCATTTAAAAATAATAAGCTATAAATAAGAGTCTTGGTCAAGTGATGAAAGTTTATTTCTATTTATTTTTTGGGTCAAGTGATGAAAGTTTAGTTGAAAATAATTATATTATTTTGTATTAATGGAGAAAAGGTTACACAAGTTGTAACGTATCTCCTTAGTTTAGGATTTGATCCTAGAGTTTAGGGGTTTGGTTGCAACTTCCTAATATCTAGTATTGTACTTAATGATGTAATCTTTCATTTCATGAAGGTAGAGTGTACGAGAGTGATATCTCAGTTCTGAGTGTAGTCTCCAGGTGCAGTACTCACCTATGAGCTACATCTCTTTTTTTTTTCAATTCTGTGTATATTTTATCTTGGTATCGGAGCTCAGATTGGGTGAGTCTGATCTTTTGTCGCCTTTGTGGCTGGAGTGCCTTTGTGGCCAGTTTTCCTTTGTGGCAGAAGAAGCGTTTGTGTCCGAGCAGGTGGACTGCAGTAACACCTCGCTCACAGACTCAGATGATTTTTTAATTTTCTGAGTAGAAGGGGGTTGACGCGCTTTTAGCGCTGACAGTCGCGCCATGAAGCGCAACTGGCGTGTCTGTTCGGTTCATAGTCGCGCCACCACGCCAAAACACCATATTGACGCGGAGGCCAACGGAAAACTCGCGCCAAAGCTTTTTCCTTGCGTCGATTCAATTTGGGTGTAGAGTTTTCGCACAGGAGGGCTCCAACTCACCTTCAAGGGGATCCGCGGGAAGCCTCACCTTCGCTGGACGATCTGCTAGGGGTGCAAATCAGAGAATTTGCGGATCTATCCGGGAGAGGAAGATCGGATCAATTTTGATTAGATCGGTTTTGTGGCTGTATTGGAATACAGCGGATTTGCTTATTCGAGCAAGATTGAACTGCAGATTTGTCAGATATTGCTGGATCTGAATCGAAGATACAGTGGGTGGATCAGGAGACCAGCAGATCAATGGTAGAGAAGTGGCAGATCAGGTGACCAGATCTGACAAGTATTCATTTTTTTTCTGAATCAGTTGGGTAGATTCATTTATTTGTAGATTAGCTCAGAATGAGTAATACGATGGAATCTTATCTCCACGAGTCTGGCAAACTCGATGGATCTAACTTCACAAATTGGAAGTTTAAGATTCAGACCTTGCTTAAGGGTGCAAATGCATGGTCGATAGTTACAGGTGATGAACAGAGACCGAATTCACACAACGGGGTGAATACATTGGAGCAAGAATGGGATAAGTGAGAAAACAAGGCGAAAGTTTTGTTGAAGATGTCCGTCAAGGACAACATTATCCCTCATATTAGAGACTGTAAAACATCCGCGGAGATCTGGATGACCATCAAAATCCTGTATCAGACCCAGAACACAAGTCGAATTATGGCACTCAAAAGCAAGTTGTTTTTAATGAAGATGGACGAAAGTGAGACTGCTGCTGCATTCATTGCGCGAATCAAAGATGTGAAAGACGGATTGGGGGACATCAGGGAGAAGGTGTCAGACTTAGATCTCGTCACAATCACACTAAACAGGATGAGAGATGAATATCAAATGTTCATCACTGGATTGGCGGCAAGGGAAAAAGCACCTACATTTGAAGATCTAATAGGGATCTTGCTGCAAGAGGAGGAGCGGCGGCAGAATTTGAAACCCCAGAGCGATGATCTTGCTCTGATGGCGAAACGGTGATCATTCAGAGGGAAGCAGCCATAGCAGCAATCATAGTCGCAACTGCAGCAGAGAGGAGGTACATCGCAGAAGAGTCCATACAAAGGTATGTTTGTAAATCAGCCTATAAAGAAATGTTATTATTGTGGAAGGAAGGGTCATATACAGAATGAATGCTTTAAGAAGCAGGCAGATGATGCAAAGAAAAGGTTAGCGATGGTGAAGCACAGAGGATATTTTTTTGAAGAATATTTTGAAGAAGATGAATATTTCAGTCATGAATTTCGACTGTTTACAGTTAACTGTGCCCTTTTAGCATCCAATGAGGACGACATCTGGTATGTCGATTCTGGTGCATCCTCTCACATGACAGGTAAAAAGGAATTTTTTGAAAATCTTGAAGAAAGTACATATGGATCAAAAATTTATTTAGGAGATGATAGTGGATACGAGATTAGAGGCTATGGGGATATTCCAGTAAAGCAACCAAATGGTAAAATCAGTCATCTTAAGAATTTTTTATATGTACCTGGAATTAAGAAAAATCTGATATCTGTATCCATGATAACTGATCAAGATATGCAAGTCGAGTTCTTCAAGACTCATTGTGTCATAAAGGAATAGAAGAAAGAAATTGTTGCAATAGGCATGCGAGTTGGAAGCCTATATATGTTGGATGTAAAGAGTATACCACAACGAGCCATGGTTGCAGGTGGATCGACAGCCGAACAACTCTGGCATCAGAGATTCGGTCATTTGAATTTTCAGGACCTCACGCTATTGCAGAGAAAAGGTATGGTTGAGGGACTCCCTATCTTTCATAATACTCAGTTAAATTGTGATGGATGTGCCTTAGGTAAAATGCATAGAGAACAGTTTCCTGTGCATCATAGAAGGAAGGAAACAGATATTTTAGAACTAGTGCACACTGATATATGCGGACCTATGCAAATAAGGTCGCTAGGTGGAGCATGTTACTTTCTGTTATTTACTGATGACTGCACTAGATATTCATGGGTTTATTTTCTGAGTAGAAAAAGTCATACTTTCCAGTGATTTATAGAATTTAAAACCTTAGTGGAAAAATAGTTTGGAAAGAGCATAAAAATTCTCCGATCTGATCAAGGGGGAGAATACAAGTTAGGGGAATTCATGAAATTCTGCAAATTTCACGGGATTGTTCAGCAGTTTACAGTGCCACACACACCACAGCAGAATGGAGTGGCAGAGCGCAAGAACATAACTTTAATGGAGTGCGCAAGGAGCATGCTACAAGGTAAGGGTCTATCTAATAGTTTTTGGGCAGAGGCTATTAATACTGTTGTATATTTAAAGAACAGAAGTCCTACTAGGTATCTTGGCTTCAAAACTCCTTTTGAAGCTCTATACGGACTCAAACCGGCAGTAAATCATCTAAGATTATTTGGGTCAAAAGCATTTGCCCATATAACCAAAGCTGATAGGAAGAAATTAGATCCTAAAGATGTTAAATGCATCTTTGTTGGTTATGGCATAGAATTTAAAGCATATAATTTGTTCAATCCTCAGTCTCGTAAGATATTTGCAAGCAGGGATGTAGTGTTTCATGAACAGGTTCAAGAAGGGAAAGATGACAGTGATGATGATTGGCACATTCCATTGTTGATGGATGAAGGCAGCGAGGATGAAAGAGAGCAGGAGCAGAAAGAAGAACAGGAAGAAGGTGATAATGCAAGCCCAATTAGATCTGAAGAAAACAAATTTGAGGTAAGTCCCCTACCAAGGAGATCAGGTAGGAAGACTCAAAAACCATTAAGATTGAAAGACTATGCTTTGATGTCAAATATTTTGAACATTGTAGAGCCCACTAATTACAAAGAAGCTAGTCAATTTGAGGAATGGAGGGCTGCAATGAATGAAGAGATAGAATCTATTCTTAGAAATAACACTTGGGATTTAGTTGAACTGCCTAATAATAAAACACCTATAGGATGTAAATGGTTGTTTAAACCAAAAATGAATGCAGATGGAAGTATTGAAAAACTAAAAGCTAGGCTGGTTGCAAAGGGATATTCACAGCAAGAAGGCATAGATTTTGATGATACCTTTGCACCTGTAGCAAAGTTAAATACTATCAGAATGCTTATCTCTCTAGCAACTAACTATAATTGGGAGCTACACCAGCTTGATGTCAAATCTGCATTTTTAAATGGTGAATTAAAAGAGGAAATTTACTTAGTACAGCCAGACGGGTTTGTAAAGCAGGGGCAGGAACATCTTGTTTGCAGATTGAAAAAGGCGCTATATGGCTTAAAGCAAGCACCCAGGTCTTGGTACGAAAAGGTTGATTCTTTATTTTTAGAGCATGGTTTTCATAGAAGTTTAAATGAACCAAATTTGTATACCAAGTACAATAAGCAGGGGCAGATTATTTTGATTTCTTTGTATGTAGATGACATGATTATAACAGGAAATGCAGATAATTTAATCAAAGAAATCAAAAGGCAGATGACAAGTTTTTGAAATGAAAGATATCGGAAGTCTCCATTACTGTATGGGATTAGAAGTAAGGAGAGATACTGGGCAAAATTTTCTTACCCAAGGGAAGTATGCTAGAAATCTGTTGGAAAAGTTTGGCATGGATCAGTGTAGGTCAGCAGCGACACCTTTGCAGCAGAATTTGAAGTTGTGCAGTGACGATGGCACTAAGGAGGTGGATGCCACCATGTACAGATAGCTGGTTGGGAATTTGATATATCTCACAACAACCAGACCAGACTTGGCATACTCTGTTAGTGTGTTGAGCCAATTCATGTCAAAACCGCTTGAAAGCCACTAGGTAGCAGCAAAGAGCGTGTTGAGGTATCTTTGTGGTACTGTTAATTATGGCATTTTATACACTGACACATATGATGTTATTCTAGTAGGTTTTTCAGATTCAGACTGGGCAGGTAACCTGGATGATCGAAGGTCTATCACAGGTTACACATTCAACATAGGATCCGGGGTCATAGCATGGAGCAGCAAGAAGCAAAGTACTGTAGCGCTGTCTTCATGTGAAGCTGAGTATCAAGCATTGTGTGCAGCAACATGTGACGCGATCTAGTTGAGAAGGCTTCTCAATGATGCAGGAGAAGAACAAAAGAAATCTACTTCCATCAAAAGCGACAACCAGAGCACTATTAAATTAGCATACAATCCAGTATTTCATAAAAACACCAAACATATAGACACTCAATTTCATTTTGTTAGAGAGAAACTACAGTCCAAAGAAATTTTTGTTGAGTATTGTAAAACTTGTGACAATATGGCTGATATTTTTACAAAGCCTCTTGCACGTGTGAAGTTTGAATTGTTTAGAAGGATGCTAGGAGTTTAGGACAATCCTTTCTCCATTAAGGGGGGGAGTTGAAAATAATTATATTATTTTGTATTAATGGAGGAAAGGTTACACAAGTTGTAACGTATCTCCTTAGTTTAGGATTTGTTCCTAGAGTTTAGGGGTATGGTTGCAACTTCCTAATTTCTAGTATTGTACTTAATGATGTAATCTTTCATTTCATGAAGGTAGAGTGTACGAGAGTGATCCCTCAGTTCTGAGTGTAGTCTCCAGGTGCAGTACTCATCTGTGAGCTACATCTCCTTTTTTTTTCAATTCTGTGTATATTTTATCTAGTTTATTTCTATCTCTTTATTTTATTTACATATTTAAGAATTAGTTTTTTTTTTCAAAAAATAAACTTTTAATATATAAAAAACTTAAGCAGTAATCAAAATAAATCTATTTTTCATTTATTAATTTATTTGATAAAACCTTAGAAATTCTATTTTATATTAAAAAGTTACGTGTAAATAAAAAAAAACTAATTTTACTATAGAGATAAATAGTTCAAACTTATCATTGATTTATAGTTTTTCGACAAACCATATTTTATATTAAAAAATTAAGTGTGAATAAAAAGTTAATTGTGATTTTCCTAACCAATCAATGTGGTTCATTTTAAGGACTAGATAAAAGATTAGATCAAATCATTAAGCTTAAATAGATATAGAAAAGTTCAAACTAGCTGCTAGAAAAACAACTAGTATAACTATGAGGATTTTTTTTTATGATAAACAAATTATTCTTATTTAATATATAAATTTAAAATTTATCGTATAATGTTTCAATTTATTATTAGTTAAAATTTTAATATTTAGCCTTGCCCGTTTTTTTTACATTTTAAAACTTCATATATCCTATTCCAACAACAATTTAAAAAAAAAAAAACATTACCTTTATTTATTAATCCACTCTATAAAATATTCAAAACCTTCTTTTTCTTTAAGAAAATTACTTATAAATTAAAGAATAATATTTAAAGATTGAATTTTTTATTCATTTAATTTTCAAAAATAATTTATTGATGAACAAAATCGAAGTCTCAATTTACATTAAAAAACAGATTTACATAAGTGATAAAGAATTGAAATGTATTAACCATTATAATTTTCTAAAATTATTAGTTATATATATATATATATATATATATATATATATATATATATATAATAGATTATTTTTTAAATGGACTTTGAACTAAATTATATATCTATCTTGCAATAAGAATGTGTATTATACTTAGATAAACCGTTCATTTTAGTGCCTCCACCCAAGCTCAACCTTAGCTCACCCATTTTTCTCCACTTAAGTTGCCTCAAATGCTTGCCCATCCGAACCTAAACAACAAGTATGAACAACAGGGTTTACAGTGAGGAAACATATTATCCAGTTTATGTTGTGAAGATACATGAGATCAACTTTAGCTTGGGAAGAGTACTCTCACATAGTCATCCTCCATCTCCACATCCTATCCACTTTATGTTGTGAAGATACATGAGATCAACTTTAGGTTGGGGGTTGGGAAGAGCACTCTTACACAGTCATCCTCCATCTCCACCTGAGGAGGTTGAGGAGAAAAATAAAGAAATCAATACTCAGATCAAACAACTTCCTTTTCCTCAGCTTCTGATCCACTCTAGTCAGCACACCTCAGAAGAGACTGAATTTCTAGGAGAACTGGAAAATTTGTGTGTGAAAATATGCATTCTCCATGCCATTAACGATGTTCCTATTTACAATAGGCTCATCAAAGAAAAATGCCTTAAGAAACCCGGGAGAAAGAAAAAATACACCCCACCATCAATGTACACATCGATGGTGTCATAGTCCCCGATACTCTGATTGATCTTGGGGTTGCCATAAATGTGATGACCAAGGAAATTATGCATAAACTCAACCTCCAACAGAGCTTTGAGAAAGACCACCACATATTCTTTATATTTGCAAGATACATATACATATATATAATTTAGTTCAAAGTCAATTTACAAAATAATATATTTGTATATCTATATATATATAACTAATAAGTTTAGAAAATTATAATTGATAATATATTTCAATTCTTTATCACTTATCTAAATCTATTGTTTTTAATGTAAATTGAGACTTAGATTTTCAATAAATTATTTTTGAAAATTATATGAATAAAAAATTCAAACTTTAAATATTATTCTTTAATTTATAAGTAATTTTCTTAATGAAAAAGAAGGTTTTGAATATTTTATGGAGTGGATTAATAAATAAAGGTGATGTTTTAATTTATTTTTTTTAATTGTTGTTGGTGTGAATAGGATATATGAAGTTTTAAAATGTAAAAAAAATGGACAAGGTTAAATATTAAAATTTTAACTAATAATAAATTGAAACATTAAATGATAAATTTTAAATTTATATATTAAATAACGATAATCTGCTTATTATAAATAAATAAATAAATCCTTCCAATTATACTAGTTGTTTTTCCAACAACTAGTTTGAACTTCTCTACATTTATTTAAGATTAATGACTGGATCTGATCTTTCATCTAGTCTTTAAGATGAACCACGCTAGTTGGTGTAACGTACATCATCATACAACTAACAAAAAAATTAAATTTTTTACATTATCCAACATTTAAGTAATGATATTATTGGAATTCTTATATTTCAGTTCACTTACGAGCTCATACCTTTTCTTTTTACACTATCATAGCAATATAAAGATTGGGTAAATTATTACAAGTTCCAAGGTGGAAAATTTTCAACATATGTGAGACACTTGGCATTTGATTTGGCCGTGTTTTCATTTTAATTCATACAGTACACAAGATCCTTAGTAATAATGTGGTAAGGACGATATATTTATTGGCAATGTTATATTAATCTTAGTTACAATTATTTCATAGCATAATGGGTTTCGACGGAGATCTGTGTATTTATTTTTGGATTAGATAGCATTGTACACGCCATTACACCATCTTAACTCTGGTTGACAGCATGAGGAATTCATGCCCTCAGATTACATAGGTTCGAATTTACGGCAGAGTTTTGTTTGAGTACCCGATTAGGGTATTGACTTCCCCAAACCCTAACTGTTTATTTTTAATTGTTTCCGTCCTCCGTCGCGTAGCTCTACAACTCTACCTCGGCTGCCAGTATTAACAGGCATGCATTGGCTCCGCTCGGCTCCGTCTGGATTTTCGTGGCTCAACGCGGACATGTAAACTCAACAGTCAAATTTTACCCTTACCTTTGTTTTTGGGATGAGTTGCTATTCAATTCACACGGGTTCCTCAGTTATTTTTTTTCGCTGGTCAGATAATGTCTCTATGAATTGTGCCTACGCATAGTTCTTTTCATGAGTTATGATTTTTCTTTAAAAGGCGTTTTCATTTTTTCTCTTCCAGGCCTAGTAGTTTACTTGCAGTTAAGCAACTCTAGCTCCTCTACCGAGGATCCTCATCGAGTTAGTAGGTAAGGCGTGAAAGTTTATGTTGTTTGAGTTCTTTGAATAAGTTACACGCCATCCTATGGTTGCGATAATTGACTTTCTTCCGTGGCTTTGTCCACAAAAGTTCACCTTCGAACTTGCGGAAGCATCTTTACACAGGTAAAAGCTTACATTGTCTTTTTCTTTTCTTCATGTTTGTTCTCTACTTGATCACATAGTCGACAAGGTCTTTTGTTAATGATTTTCTTACCCTTGTTTTCTTGTGCAGGTGATCACCATGGCTCAGGCATTGAGGTTAGCTCTTTTGGGATGCTCAATTTCGGTCTTCTCCGACTCTTTTCACTTGCCCCTTCAGGTACCATTCTTCGCCGTAGGGTTTGTTAAGTTCTCGATTGCAGAGACCTCTGCTCCAGCCTCGAAGGCACTCACGACAACATGAGATTTGTATTATTTTTATGGCTACATGCCACTATGTTAATTTATGTTTTGAAACATTTGGGGCTTCACCGTGCTCGTGACTACATATGACATTTGTAACACTGTCTTTTGATCAGAACTGGATCATGGGCCAAAATGATAGCTCAAAATTCAAAGTGTTCATAATTGTGTTGAACCTGAGCGATCAGAAAGGTCTCGTCATTGCGATTCGGGTGCCACAAACAGTTCAAAAAACTGACATCGTATGAAGAAGTTATCATAGTTTGAAAAGTCCAGTAAACTACAAAAACTAGACTTTGACCAAGTTTGACTTGCCATTTTTGAAAATTAAAAAAGAGAATATTCCAGGGAACATTCCTTGAATATTCCTTGGAATATTCTTTATGGTCCAATGTGTGCTTGACAAGTGGCACCATTTGAATGGATATTGGGTTGACTTTTTGAATTTCGAACCAATCAGGAGCTGCCACGTGGGAGGCCCAGAGGCCGCCACGTGACCCAGGTCTGGTCTTATAAAACTTTTGGAGCCTGCGGGAATCAAACACCCAACCTCCCACATAGCATGCCTGCGACTTACCATTGGACTACACATTATTTCTTAACACTATGGTGGCGGCAGTCTCTGTTATTGTGAACGGAGTTATACGTTGGGGGTTTGTGGGGCCACTCTCGAGGGGCCAACCCCCACCATATGGCCTTGCACCAAAAAATTGTGGCCTCTAACATAATCGTCAGTTACAACAAAATTTATCCCAAACGGTTTAGATTTTTATCACATGGGCGGTTGTCATAATGTATGCGACGGGTTCAGAGTTTTTAACTCCAACATTTAATTTGACTGTGGAGATTCTGGGTCATGTACCCACATTATCTGCTCCCCTTAACCATCAAGGTTAGTTAACAGTTTATATGGCGGTATTTGGAGTGGTACCCTAACTTTAGGGCTTTTTATTAAATATAACTTAAGTTAACTACAGTGCTCCAATTTTTGTGGAGCTGAGGTAGGGGTTACTGGGAAAAATTGGTTTTGGCTCAATATTGAGCTAGGGTGAACCAATTTTGGAGTGCCAATAGTCAATTAAGACTATCTCCAACATTCCAGACTCAATGGAGTAGGTTTCAGAGCCATCGGAGATCTTCTAAATAGGTTTTTGCATCAGTGAAGTTCAAGGGGCCACAAGGGCCACCAAGAGGCAACGACAGTTTGAGGCTTAGCCAAGGGAGTTAGAGGCCTTATTCAGAGATCCAATAGTCATTTCTGGATATTTCAGATGTTATGAATCTAATGATATGGTTTTCAGAGCTTTTAGAGGATTTTAGAAAGCCAAAAATATTCAGTGAAGTTCCAGGGGAAATTAGTGCCAACTTTTTCCAGCAACAGTTCAGGGCCTAGCCAAGGCAGCTAAAGGCCTTATGCAGCAAACCAATAGTCATTTCTAACTGTAATCAACATTATAAATCCATTTCAGTGACCTTAGTGCCAGGGGGTGCCGACAGGTGTTGGAGGCGAAACCGGAGCAGCTGGAGGCCATTTTTTATGAACGAATAGTCTATATTGACTATTTCAGACATTTTGAAACCAATGAAAGTGGTTTCAGAACATTTTGATAAATTATAGAGCTCTAAAAGTTGAAGGTAAGTTTTGGACAGCTTTGGGCAAAGCGTGGAGGATAGCCTCGTTTAGGGATGCAGTGCTTGTTTTGAGTAATTTATTAGTCTATATTTGGTGTCTGATGTGTGCTGGATACAACAGGTGTGTTTTTAGTGATAGAAATAGAATTACGAAGGAGTTAGTGCCAAAGAGAAACTCAGTGTATCTCAGTGCACCGACAGAGGGAATCGTGTCTAAGGGAGCCTAAAGTTGTTTTCAGAGTTTGGACAGCCATAAGAGGGATATAGATGGTATTCTCAGCCCTTTTGATCAGTTCAGTATCCATTGGAGTTAAGTGTGGAACTTGTAAAAGAAACCTTACCATAATCCCAAAGAGCCAAGTCAAGGTGACAAAGCTCAAAGGAGACGTAGCCCACGAGATTCGGGTGAAATCCTAGATTGATTTTGTTTTTGTGTTTGAATGTTTTATTGCTGCATTATGTTGTTGTTATACATGTTAAATTTCAGCAAGAACAAATGAACTTAAGACACATAAATAATTAGAAAATAAAACACCACTTTCAAGTAATAATTCCGCATAATGTCAAGTACAAGCTAGATCATTTATTTGTTTAGCTGAGTGGGAGGTTCTTAAAATACATAACAAGTTATCTAGAACATTTTCATATCATCTTTGGACTATAGTTTAATCCTATTTTACTCGGTATTTATGGTTCGGTCTTATGGGAGATTAACCCTTGGACTCAGTAACTTTTATTTATATTTTAATTCATATACGGGAAGCTATTTTACTTCTTTACATATGTATCATCGTTTTGAGTATCTTCTGCCTCGTAAATACTGATGCATAAAAAACGTTTTTCCAGTTTTCTGTATATGTGTATATTATGTGTTTCTAGTTTATTTTTCAATAGACTTTGATGATTGTTCGAATTAGACTAGCTTATCTCCTGGAGAACTAGAGTCTAAACTCCGAGCTACTATATTAATTTGGTTTGGTTATTCACTGTCTTTGTAATTCTTGTTTTTACGATGGATATTTCGGTTTTGGGTGCATACTACACATGCAAACCCTGATATTTTCAGCTTTCTTGTTATATACTATTTACAGACAGGTTTCACTTCTTTCTGGGTATTAGTACTGAGTTTACTTTTCTTTCCATTTTAAATTAAATGTTTAGACCATTCTATCCGTGTATATCATAGGTACATTTAACGACCAACTCGGGGTTCAGAGTTTTGACTCTAAAACTCTGAGTTAATGGTTTTCTGTTGAACTTACTGATAGCAAAGGTTCTAGATATTTTCAATTGTTTTCTATAAACACTAATTTCTTTTCTTGAGGATACAAAACCAGAACTTGCATAAATACGATTTTTCTCACATGATCTAAATATTTAAGGGTTTATCTAGTGCCTCTGGTTACTTTAAGAAATGCACAGATAAAACACCTATCTAACGTTCAATGTGGAGAAGTCTTTATTTCATAAATAAAGAACAATAACTGTAACAAGAAATACAAATAACTAGACAGCATATCCCGTACATAGTTTTCCATTAACTTGTTTACTTATCTGTTTTCCAGACTTTGCTGATGATGTCCTCCTTACCATGAGAGAGGAAATTACGTCCTCATCTCCCCCCGTTATCCACACCTGAGATAATTAGGTTGATAGAGATTCCGGAAGAGACCTCAGGACCCCAAGTCCAGTCTTATTTTCCAGGAATTTTAGGAATATTGAATGTTTCCACTGGTCACCACCAGCTCAGGAAATCATCACTCACTTTCCTTCCTCTCCTTAGCCACAAAACATAACCCCTTTTCCTCACTGGGATGTACCTTTATCCTTAGAGAAAAAAGGTAACTATCTGAACTGTTTTTTTGTTCAACCACTTCTCAGTTTTTGGAATACTTTTATCATCAGCCTTTTTACTTTTTATGGAACCACTATTCCATGATTAATTTTATTGCAATAAAAACATAATTAATTCATGTTCATCATGAAATATTTTCCTCAAAACAAATAAATTTCTTAGTCTCTTAAAAATAAAATAGCATAACAATTAGTTAGCACTTAAGCCAACTGTCACAACTTCCACCCTTGGAAGTAACATCATTCTCGGTGTTTCACTCCAGCTCAGCAAACAATTCTGGGTAAGCCTCATGAAAAAATCCTTCATCTTCCCAGGCAACCTCATCTGCGCTGAAGTGCTTCCACTCCACTTTAACCTAGATTATGGCTTGCCTCTGGAGCATGATTTCTCTTCGATCGATTATATGCTAAGGTTCGACTAGAAATTTGTTGTCTGACTCGACTTGCAGTCAACAAAACTATGAATTAAATTCTCATAAAATTTAGTATTTCAAGATATGATTTTTAATTTTAACCTACCCGAATGCTTTTCGAATGGATCACATGCTTTGGGTCATGTATGTATCGCTTTATTAAGGATACATGGAACACATTATGCACCCGAATATGGCTAGCTAAGGCTAATCGGTATGCCACAGGTCCCATCCTTTCCAATATCTGGAAAGGTCCACAGAACCTGGGAGCCAACTTGGCATATGAGGCCCACCTTAGTGTTCTATTCTTTGATTTAGTCCTTACTTACACATGATCACCCACTTCAAATTCGCGATAAGTCCTCTTCTTATCTGCATATAGTTTCTGTCGATCTTGAGCTGCCTCCAGATTTTTTTAATCTTTCTTACTTCTAATTCCATTTCAGCTAACATTTCCAGTCCAAGCATCAACTTGGTTTCGGGGCTACTCCAATTGATAGGAGTACGACATTGTCGTCCATACAAAGCTTCGAAGGGACTCATCTTAAGAGATTCCTAATAACCATTGTTGTAAGAAAATTCTACCAAGTGTAGATACTCTTCCCATCTCGTTGGTTGGTGCATCACGTACATGCGCAGTATATCTTCCAGAATTTGGCTCACTAGCTCAATTTGTCCATCCGTCTGGGGATGATAAGTAGTGCTGAAATTTATTTGGGTTCCCAAACCCGTAAATAAAGTATTCCAAAATGCTAAAGGAAACTTCACATCCCTGTCTGATATGAAATTATTTGGAATGCCATGCAGTCTAAAGATCTCTCTCATAAATATATATGTTATTTTCACAATTTTATAAGTAGACTGTACTTGTATGAAATATTTTTCCTTGCTCAATATATCAACCACCACCATAATGGAGTCATTGTGCTTCTTTGATCTTGGTAAACCAATAATAAAGTCTAGAGATATAACTTCCCATTTCCACTCATGTATCGGTATGGGCTGCAACAATCCGGATGGATGTTGATGCTCCACCTTAACCTACTGAAACTCCAGACATTTGTTTAAATATTTTGCAATGCTTCTTTGCATACCAGGCCAGAAATAGACCTTTCTAATTGTTTTTAGCATTTTCTGATATCTTGGGTGTCCTGAATAATTGCTACGGTGGTATTCATTCATGATCATCTCCTTAAAATCCATTCGATTTGGAATATATATATTTTCCTTAAAGGTTAGTGATTGATCTTTGCTAACTCAGTAGTCAAAAGGTTTTTCTTACCTTCTGGCCTCCTCCACTTGCTACCATAGAAACTGGTATTCAGTGTCCTTCTCGGCTTACTCTTTTATTTGATCTAAAAATTTACATTCAATCTAGTTATAGAAAAGTTTATAAACATAGCTGGTATGCTTCAGCCACCTCCTTCGCTTCTCCATCAAACGTAGGTGGTTTTATCTTCCGAAACTCACCTTGTAGTTCCACTTTCTGTTTCTTAATTTCTTGATGTTCTGACACATTACTAGACTCAGCCTCATTATAGTTTCTATTTTTGTTACTTCGTTGTGAATGGCCTCTTTCCATTCTTTCAATGGTTTGGTCTTTGGGTTGTCATTTGTTTCCTTCCTGCATGTCTCTGATTTTGTTTGTCAAAAAGGCTCTTGAGTATCCTTTCTTGCTCTTGCATTAAGCACTCATTGTCACTCCTAACCCCGACCATTTAGACTTGTAGCTTATGCACAGTGCTTAGTAGAATACTGGTTAGGTGTTGTTGTTCCTCCAGCAGTATACTAGTCTACTAGTGCTTATCTACACTCAACTGAATCCACATTTCAGGATTCATTTCCAATTAGGGTTGGGGTGTAGGTTCCCCTGTGTTCTGGGGTGTTTTCTACGTTGACGCCCTTCTCATATCACCTCCTACTGTGTTATTTCTTTGATGTGCATCATTTACACACACAATTTGTCATGTTAGGTGACCCCTAGGGTCCCAACGTATGAACTTGGCTCCGATACCACTTGTAACGTACATCATCATACAACTAACAAAAAAACTAACTTTTTACATTATCCAACATTTAACTAATGATATTATTGCAATTCTTATATTTCCATTCACTTACGAGCTCATACCTTTTCTTTTTACACTATCATAGCAATATAAAGATTGGGTAAATTATTATAAGTTCCAAGGTGGCAACTTGTCAACATATGTGAGACACTTGGAATTTGATTCGACCATGTTTTCATTTTAATTCATACAGTACACAAGATCCTTAGTAATAATGCGAAAAGGACAATATATTTATTGACAGCGTTATATTAATCTTGGTTATAATTATTTCATAGCATAATGGGTTTCGATGGAGATTTGTGTATTTATTTTTGGATTAGATAGCACTGTACACGTCATTACACCAATTTAACTTCGGTTGATAGCTATGAGGACTTCACGCCATCGGATTACATAGGTTTGAATCTATATTGGAGTTTTGTTTGAGTACCCAATTAGGGTATTGACTTCCGCAAACCCTAACTGTTTCTTTCCAATTGTTACCATACTCCACCACGTAGCTCTATAACTCTGCCTCGGCCTGCCGCTGTTCATAGACATGCCTTGGCTCTGCTTTGCTCTATCTAGCTTTTCATGGATCAACACGGATAGGTAAACTCAACAGTCACAGTTTACCCTTACCTTTGTTTTTGGGATGAGTTGCTATTCGATTTAAACGGGTTACTTAGTTGTTTGTTTTTGCTGGTCAGATAATGGCTCTATGACTTGTGCCTATGCATATTTCTCTGCATCAGTTATGATTTTTCTTTAAAAGGCGTTTTCATTTTTTATCTGCCTGGCCTGGTAGTTTACTTGCGGTTAAGCAACTCTGGCTCCCTTGCCAAGTCCCCTCATTGAGTTAATAGGTGAGCCGAGATCGTTTTAAGTTGTTTGATTTCTTTGAATAAGTTACATGCCATCCTATGGTTGTGAGAATTGACTTTCTTCTGTGGCTTTGTCCACAGAAATTCATATTCGAACCTGCGGAAGCATCTTTACACAGGTAAAATGTTACACTGTCTTTTGCTTTTCTTCATGTTTCTTCGTTGCTTGATAGCATAGTCGATAGGTATTTTGTTAATGATTTTCTTACCCTTGTTTTCTTGTGCAGGTAACTGCCATGGCTTCGGCGTTGAGGTTAGCTCATTTGGGATGCTCGATTTCGGTCTTCTCTGACTCTTTTCACTTGCCCCTTCAAGTACCATTCTTCGTCGTAGGGTTTGTTAAGTTCTTGGTTGCAAAGATCTCTGCTCCAGCCTCGAAGGCACTCACAACAACATGAGCTTTGGATTAGTTTTATGGCTACATGTCACTATGTTAATTTCTGTTTTGAAACATTTGAGGCTTCGCCCTACTCGTGACTACATATGCCATTTGAACACTGTCTTTGGACTATAGTTTAATATTGTTTTACTGTGTATTTCTGGTTCGGTCTTATGGGAGATTAACCCTTGGACTTAGTAGCTTTTATTTATATTTTAATTCATATACCAGAGGCTATTTTACTTCTTTACATATGTATCATCGTTTTGAGTATCTTCTGCCTCGCAAATACTGATGCATTATGTTCTATGAAATGGCTTGCTTCTTTTGCATATTTTCAGGAATGGCAAAAAACGTTTTTCCAGTTTTCTGTATATATGTATATTATACGTGTCTAGTTTATTTTTCAATAGCCTTTGATGATTGTTCGAATTGGACTAGCTTATCTCTTGGAGAACTAGAGTCTAAACTCCAGGATACTATATTAATTTGGCATCGTAATTCATCGTCTTTTTAATTCTTGTTTTTATGATGGAGATTTCGGTTTTGGGTGCATACTACACATGCAAACCTTGATATTTTCCCCTTTCTCGTTATATACTATTTAGAGACAGGTTTCACTTGTTTCTAGGTATTAGTACTGAGTTTAATTTTCTTTCAATTTTAAATGAAATGTCCGGACCATTTTGTTCGTGTATATCATAGGTACAGTTAACGACCAACTCGAGGTTCGAAGTTTCGACTCCAAAACTCTGAGTTAACAGTTTTCTGTTTAACTTACTGATAGCAGGGGTTCTAGTTATTTTCAACTCTTTTCTGTAAACACTAATTTCTTTCCTTAGGGATACAAAACCAGAACTTGCATAAATACGATTTTTCTCACATGATCTAAATATTTAAGGGTTTATCTAGTTCCTCTGGTTACTTTAAGGAATACACAGAAAAAACACCTATCTAACATTTAATGTGAAGAAGTCATTATTTCATAAATAAAGAATAATAATTGTAACAAGGAATACAAATAACTAGACAACATATCCCGTACATAGTTTTCCAGTAACTTGTTTACTTATCTATTTTCTCGACCTTGTTGATGATGTCCTCCCTACCATGAGAGAGGAAATTACGTCCTCATATCCCCTCATGCTCCACACCTGAGATAAGTAGGTTGACAGAGATTCTGGAAGAGACCTTGGGACCCCAAGTCTAGTTTTCTTTTCCAAGAATTGTAGGAATAACGAGTGTTTCCACTGGTCACCACCAGTTCAGGAAATCATTACTCTCTTTCCTTCCTCTCCTTAGCCACGGAATAGAACCCCTTTTCCTCACTAGGATGTACCTTTATCCTCAGAGAAAAAGGTAAATGTTTGAATTGTTTTTCTGTTCAACCACTTCTCAGTTCTTGGAATACTTTTATCATCATTGTTTTTACTTTTTATGGAACCATTATTCCTTGATTAATTTTATATCAACAAAAGCATAATTAATTCATGTTCATCATGAAATATTTTCCTCAAAAGAAATAAATGTCTTAGTCTCTTAAAAATAAAATATCATAACAATTAGTTAGCACTTAAGCCAGTTGTCACAGTTGGTCAGGAACACTACAACAAAAAGATATATGGAAAATTAGCATGGATCATAGAAGCATGAATTCAAAAATGAAAATATTTTTAAGTAATGATAAATTGAAGCCTTACTTCACTTATTCACAATTAACTTTTTATTCACACTTATTTTTTTAATATAAAATATGGTGTGTGGAAAAACTATAAATCAATGATAAGTTTGAAATTTTATCTCTATATTAAAAATAGGTTTTTTATTTACATGTTACTTTTTAATGTAAAATAGAATTTGTAGGATTTTATCAAATAAATTAAAAAATGAAAAAAAATATTTATTTTGATTAATGTTTAAGTTTTTTTATATTAAAATTTTATTTTTCCAAAAAAACCTAATTCTTGAATATGTAAATAAAATAAAGAAATAGAAAGAAACTTTCATCACTTGATCAAGACTTTCTTATTTATAGCTTATTTTTTTAATATGTAAAACGTGTTTTTATTAATTTTTGTATAATAAATGTATTTTTAAGATTAAAATACAGTATAGTCATTTTTCCCATATTTAAAAAAGCTAGCTTTTGATTAATAAGAAAAAAGAAAGAAGCAACAAATTAAATGATACAATTTTAACCACCTATGTTACTTGAGTAAGAATACTTCATATACACCAACGAACTTATTAAAATAAAATAAGATTTATGAATTTGTAATGATGAAAGAATGATTTTAAGAACAACAACGAATTTATTAATAAAATAAGATTTATGAATTTGTGATGATGAAAGAATAATTTTAGGAACTACTTTTAATATAAAATATAGGTTGTCAGTTTGTGTTTATTGAGCCCAGAGAAAATGATTTTATGAACTACTTTTAATAAAAATAGGTGATGTGTAAGTATGTTGGTCCCTCTTAATATTCTCTAAATGGAAAAACAATATAGGATATAATAATAATAATAATAATTCATGTATAGTAATTAGGAGTATAAAAAAAGATGTGTAGGCAAGATGTTTAACCTTTATAGTTTTGGAAAATATTTTAACGTCTAATATCAACTTCATATATATCTATATATAGAAAAAAAATGTTTATATATATATATATATATATATATATATATATAACATTAAAATATTTTGTTCACAAGTAAAATGAGGTTATGAGATTTTAGGAGATCATTAATAAATAAATGATAAGTTTAAATTGTCCATGGTTTGATCAACGGTTATCTTTTTCCTTGATGCATTTTTTGAGATTGAACGATGTCCACCCAACATCATATTGCATTGTTTGATATTAAACCATATCCATCCAACATCATACCCAAATCTAACACTTTCCTATATCTAAAGTTGTATATATTTTTGTTCACATTTCTATCAAAGATTTTAATTATATATAATTTAAGAATAGATCAAACATTAAACCTAACCTTTTCCTATTTCTAATATTGAATATACTTTTGTTCATAATTTAAGAATGACAAATATTCTTTATATTTGTAGGACATGGGGGTGTGTATTTGGACATGATGATGAAGATGTAGTCCTATCAAGCTAAAAAAAAGTTCTACTATTTATGTAAATTTAATTTTTTTAATGTAAATTTGGAGCTTGTGAGATTTTGTTTATGAATAAATAATTAAAAAAAAACTTTCTAACATTTATTTAAATTTGATTTTTTTAATGTAAATTTGGAGCTTGTGAGATTTTGTTTATGAATAAATAATTTTTGTAAATTATATAAATAAAAAATTTGAATATATTATAATATTTAAGTAAATTTTAATGTAAAAGATTTGAATATTTTATGAAGTGAATTAATAAATAAAGAAATATTTGAATATTTTATGAAGTGGATTAATAAATAAAGAAATATATAAATATTTTAGTTAATTTTTTTTAAATGAAAATTATGTTTTAATTTTATTTCTCTTACTTGAATAGGATTTACTGAGTCTTAAAATGTAAAAAAGAGAGACAAGATTAAATATTAAAATTTTAACTAATAATAATGATCAATTGAAACTTTGCATTAATTATTCACAATTAATTTTTTACACACTTAATTTTTTAATATAAAATATGGTTGGTGGAAAAACTATAAATCAATGATAACTTTCTATCTTTCTATTTATTTTGATTAATGTTTATGTCTTTTTAATTAAATGTTTATTTTCCAAATTCAATAAAACTAACTCTTGATTATGTGAATATAATTAAAAAATAGAAATAAATTATTAACCACCTTTATCACTTGAGCAAAACTATTTTATCTATAACTTATTTTTTTAAATGTGAATAAGTTTTGTGAATTTCTATATATAAAATGTCTTTTCAAAATTAAATATAAATAATAATTTAGAAAAATTAAATATAAATAATAATTAAAAACTTAAATATAAAATAAAATTATTATTATTTTAAAAAAAAAACACATTAGGTTCAAACTTTCTATCTTTTGAACAAAGATTTTTTTTAGTTCACTAGTAACGTTTTATTGTAATAATAATAAAAATACATCAACCTAATCGTTCTGGAGCATATAAAAGATCCACAATTAGTTTGAAATGCTTTACCTTTACTTTGAAATATTTACCTTTACCTTTTTAAGAGACCACACCATGCATGATCCTTTGAATTGCTTGATGAACATCTCTTTACCTTAGAAGACTCCAGCTTGAATGGAATGTCAGCTCCCAAAGCTGGAAAAGAACGGGAAAGCTAGGAAAATGAGGTAGCCCCTCAACAAAGAAAGGAACCGCCGAACTAGAGAGGTCTTCGGAATGGCGAAATCTTGAAACTCCCATTCCAAAAGTTCATAAAATTTTCAATTTATTAAAAATCGCAATAAATTCTTCTTTAAAAAATCTCATATATATATATGTGAAAGGAATAAATTAAGATCCCAATTCCAAAAGCCTATAAAATTTTCAATCTATTAAAATCGCAATAAATCCCTCTGAAAAAATCATATATATAAAAGAAAGGGGCAGATTAAGATCCCAATTCCAGAAGTTCATAAAATTTTCAATCTATTAAAAATCGCAATAAATCCTTCTCAAAAAAGTCATATATATAAAAAAGGGGCAGATTAAGATACAACGACAAAGACATCTTCTGCCATTATATATCTCTGTTGAGTTAGACGCCTTCTGCCATATTAAGCTACAGATCTCTGTTAAGTTCTAGCTCTCCTGCTACTTCCATGCCCAATTCGTTTTGGATTTCTGCTATTTACTCCCGCAGAAATTACAGGGAATGCTATCCACTCTATGCCATAACAAGGTGTTAGAACCCAATAAAAGAGAAATACAAAAATATTGTTTTTTAGTTTTTGAAGTAGATAAAGAAGCAGCTATTTTTCAAAATTTCACTTCCCGCTCAATTTAAACACATTATTTCATTTTGTGCCGCTGATTTTAAAAACATTGAGCATGGTATGTGTTGGTGGATTCCAGGCCCATAAATGCGCCTAGGCAGGAAATGCCCACCATCAGATCAAAAATGTAGATCATCATGCGGTGCCTAAGCGCATTTATGGGCCTATGGCAATGGAAATAAAGATCGCCTCACTTCCGCCACCGCCAAAAGCATGACATGCGAGATTCACGGATA
This sequence comes from Pinus albicaulis, assembly GCA_034641835.2. Lineage (NCBI taxonomy): Eukaryota > Viridiplantae > Streptophyta > Pinopsida > Pinales > Pinaceae > Pinus > Pinus albicaulis. The sequence continues at coordinate 862,605,266 of CM076570.1, read as the reverse complement.
CCAAAAGGAGGTTAAAGAAAGCTAGGTGGAGACATTGCCGGACACCGGTTGACTTGTTAGCCATGGTATGTATGCCATAGGCCCATTAAATGCCGTATGGCAGGCTCGTTATTGGCATTATCTATCCGCAGGTAGTTTTTAATGTCGTGGCTTTATTTGTTGCTATTAATGTGATCATCTATCATATTAATGTGGTCCAGACATGTACTGATTATGTTAATTAGTACGTGTAGGTTCTAGTTAATTCATGTTATTATTTCATTTAGTTATTTCTTGACTTTTATATGTTGAGCTATCGAAACACTAAACTTTAAAGAGCTCCAAAACCAAAATAGAAGCAGAGGAAGCCTTCACCAAGGATCACATATAGAGAAAGCAGCTCTATAAGGCAGTTAGGGCACTGTTAGTGGTGTTCAAACAATTTGGTAAACACGTGAAGCTATTTTTTATGTTGTGGAATTGTTTTTAGTGCGATTTTTTGGAGTTTCAGGTGTTTGGTGAAAAAAATTGAGGTAAAATTTTGGTTTTTATTATTTAAACTGGTTTTTTTACTCTATATAGATTCAACACCCTCAAATACTTTTAAAACACTTCAATTGTACAATATTAGTAATCAAACTTCTCTTTTCAATAAATTCCTATCAAATTTTACAAAATTCAAAAAAAAAAAAAAAAAACCCACCTGCCATCAGACCCATTCACATTCCGAGAACCTACTTAAGTGGCAGTATGGGCCCACCACTTCGTCTCCGTTTACAGAGACGGACGTTGACAACTTTTATCGAAATGGTTTATGGTTGGAAAACTTTTGCGCCAGGAAGCTATGTTATCTCTGACATCCTGTCATTGTCCGGCTGGGAGCTCGAGGCATGGGATTCAATTTCACCTGCCCGGCGACAGCGTCCCCTCGGGTATTAAACGTGAACGCTGACAAAAGCACAACGAAACCTCGGGTATTAAACGTGAAAGCTGACAAAAGCACAACGAAATGGTTTTCACTCATCTAATGGAGTTGGTGGGCGAGCCTTTTTTTAGCTGCCATAGGCCCATTAATGCGGTGAGGGAGTTGATGCTTGCTGTCGGATTAAAGCCATAGATCATAGTGCGGCGGGCATCAGCTGCCTGGCCGCATTAATGGGCGTATGGCAGCTGAAATAAGGTTTGCCGAGTTGAAGTTGTATTTTTTGATTTTTTGGTGTTGAAATTCTGTGAAAATATTTGATGTGAAAATTTAAATTAGTTTTTTTTATTATGTATGGATTCAACATTTTGAAAAATTCTAGGAAATTTAGATTGTATAGGAGTTTTCTGTCAATCCTGTGATTTCAATAAACTTCATAAAAAAAAATTTCCAAAAAATCTCACAAAAACAACTTGTAATTATAAGATCAAACATATTTTACAAAATAACAATATATACTTATAACTCAATAATATACTTATTTCAATACAACTATACACATATAGTACCCCACATATTTATGACTCACTAGACCTATAAATAGTGATTACCTAATTATAAATAAACAAATATCTATCATACAAATATCTATCATATTCTATCGAACGGTTGTCTTTGGTTGTTCCACCCTTAAGAGGAGTAGTTGGATTGGAATTTTATTCTAAATTCAGAGAACATGGGTATTTATGTACGGAAAATTTAGTTTTAAAAGTAAAATTATAAATATTAATATTAATTATAAATTTAACTATGGTTAATAATTAGTTTAAAATTTTAATTTAAATAAATTTTATGTTAATAAGTAAGTGTTGGTAATAATTAGTTTAGAAATTTAATTTAAATATTTTTTATGTTAAACTTTTTTTATATGTTTGGCAAGATTATATCTTTCATATGTTCAATATATCACTACTAGGAATTTAATCAGTGACTTCACATCAATAATTTAACTGATGAAGTCACCAATTATCACACATGACTTCACATCAAGGAGTGCCTTAACAGACCACATGATCATCATCTATCCAAGACCCCATCGACAAATAATTTTTATGTTAATAAATGAGTGTTGTTAATAATTAGTTTAGAAATTCAATTTAAATATTTTCAAAGTTTATAAAACATTAATAATTTAAAAAAAATAATATTATTTTGAATATAAATTTTTAATAAATTTTTATTTTTTTCATCAAATTTCTAAAAGATATTATTTTTTTGCATTTTACATTTGAATATGAAGGAAATGTGTAATTTTAGTGCTCAAATTATGTGTTTTTTTTAAATGAAAATAAAATAATTTTTAAATAAAAAATATTATTAACTATAATTAAAAATAAAAGTGAGTATACCTATTCCGCTATTGGTTAGTTTTAATTAAAATCATTATAAAATATCAATAATATTACTTTGAGTATGCTCAATAGGTTTGTTGTTGACATTACAATTCAGAAGTTGTGTTATAGAAAATTTCACTCTCAACTATAAATAAAATATTTTGATGTTCATGTCAAATAACATAATAATTTATAACAACTTTTAAAAAGATAAAAGTTAAAAAAATAAGCAACAAACAAAAAACAACTATTCGGTGCGGAGGAGCATTCTACCCTGCAATATGTGGTAAAACTATTTTACTCACTCTCAACTATAAATAATATATTTAGATGTTAGTGTGAAAGTACATAATTTTATAGCAGCTTTAAAAATAAATAAAGATGCATAAGAAAGATAATTCTTATATTTTTAAAAATATTTAAGATTTAGATAAACTATTTAAATATCATAAGAATTTATATATATTTCAATGAAAAAGGAGAAAAAAAATTAAATGACATGTAATTCCATTCTTAATATAAAATTAATATATGACATTTAAAAAATATTAATTGTATTTTAAAAGTATTAATGGTATTTTTAAATATTAATAAAAAGTAAAAAATTGAGTTATAAATAAAATGTTTTAATAAAAAATTACAATTAAAACATATGAAGTAGTTTTACTATTCTACATTTTAGATTTTTAGGTATATTTTCTAGTCATTTGCAATATAGCAAAGATTTGTTGGAATTGTAAATTAAGTTGTGTAGTCTACACTATCCAAGTGTTCACCGAGATTTTCAAAGGGTTACATCCATTTATACCTTGAACAATGCAATTTAAACACTAAAGAATTTTATATTGTACTTTAAAATAAATTCACACCTCAAAAGATTTAATCCTCTTGAGGTTTGTTAGATCCATGGCTAAAACAAATCTATACCATGAATATGAAAACTATTTTTGCATGGAGAATATATAAACTATTTTCTATATTTCCTATCAAATCCATGAAAAACATTGATATTTAAATGTATGCATATATTATTCATTATTTTAAGTATTTAAACTCTTAAATTTTTTTTTTTTTTTAATAGTTTTTGCATCTTTCATACATTTTCTCCAATAATAATAATAATAATAATGTCATAGCCAAGTTAAAAACCAAATATTTCAAGTAGACTCACTATTCTATATTTTGCCTCTTTTTAGATATATTAGCTCATTTTATGTACATTTTTCACTATTTTGAAATCTAACAATGATTGGTTGGAATATAAGTTTAAGTTTTATAGCCTACACAATTCAAGTGCTCAAAGAATTTTGCAACGGGTTGAACCAATTTATACATTAAAAAACACAATTTAAACAATGTAATCTTTTATATTGCACTCTAAAAGAAATTTGCACTTTAATATATTTAATCCCTCTAGAAACTCATACACTTAAGTTCAAGAATACTATATATATATATATATATATATATATATATATATATATATATATATATATATATATATATATATTCTTTCATATATTCTTTCATAACTTTTATCCAATTAAAAATATAATAAATAATAATAGCAATCTATTAATTTTAAGGTTATAGCCAAGTTAGACACCATAATAATAATAATAATGTAATTTTAAGGTCATACCCAAGTTAGACACCAATATTGTTGTATAAGACACTTGTTTGTGGGATAACACATTTTATATTTGAACATTTGACTTCTTAAGAAAAAACATATGTTCTTGACCATTAACCACTTTTTTATTATCTTAAAAAGTGTAATATATTTAAGAAATGTTATTAGATTTATTACCACAATGTAAGAAAAAAAAAGTGTGTAACAAATCATGTGACAATTATTATTAATGCGTAATAATGAATAGTTATAGAAAATTTATTACATGATATTTATTTATTACATTATGATAATAGAACTAATAATAGACCTTAGTTATACTATAAAAATCTTCCTCAAATTTCAAAATGTTAGTTAAATTTGATTAGATTATTTGAAATCACTAGGAAAAATGAGTTATTTTGCAACTTTTTATGGATTAAAAAGTTTTTGTTGTTAGGTACATGCCTCCTATTAAGATTTTATCTTTAATTTGAAGGGGTTCCTAGATTTCAAAAGTTTATCCACGTAAAATATTAGGAACCTTAAATTTTATTTGAGGAGGTCGTCTAAAATTAATTATATACAACCTCCATTAGTTTAATAAGGTTATTTAAAATAGATCTTTTTATTTTATTTTTAAATGAGTATGCTGCATCGATTCGCAGCTAGAAAAATACTTAGATACATCTTCTAAGAGAAAACCCAACTGGGCATTCATACTATACTTGCTTGTAACATCGAACTATAGGACCCATAACTGATAGAGGAATTTCATGGACAATAATATAGAAAACTAATAAGAATAACTACATAACTTGAGCGTGCAAAAGAAAACATTTCAAAAAAGTAGAGCGAGACAATTATCATTAGTCGATAGTACTAGTGAGTAGATTAAGGTTAAAATCATGATTCCAACTGGCATATTGATGTCTAGCATTTGTCCCTTGAGATTCCTTGAAATGCAGCTTTGATCTCATGCTTCTTAGTGTGTCCACTTCATCATACAGTTGAGAAAATTGGTGTTTGAGGGTCTACAACTCTTCTGCAAGTGCTATGTGAGAATGGGTCAATTGACATAACTTTATTTGTAGCTCGCGATCAACATTCCATAGGGATTTATGAGTAGGGAGACATTGAGAACATGGGTTTTCCTCTAAATGATTCATTTGCTCTCAGAAATAAATCCATCAATGGTATTTCTCCAGGAAAATCTTTGTAATCGGATTGTTGCTATTGATACCATTTTAAGTATATGCTTGAGTAGGCAAGCAGTGGGAGTGGATGCAGTCAGTCGGGCGGGTGAAATTTTGGCCACTTCGGACCCCTTATTGTACAATCTAAAGGCCTATAAATTCTTTGGAGGTATTTTACTATATGGTTATATAAGAGGGGTCTCGGAGCCGATCTACTTTATAAACCTATATGCACCTTGCAAAAACAAGGTGGATTTCTGGGATAGGTCAGATCAATCTGGGCTCCTTGGTATAGAAAATCTTATGATAATGGGCAATTTCAATGCCACCTTATCTGTGGAAGAATCATGGGGTGACAGGGCGTGGCAAGATCCTATGACTGATAAAATTGGAAAAAAATTTATTGACTCGAGATTGATTGATATCAAACCCTCTCCTCTAGTGCTGACTTGGATGAATAGGCCCATTGGAAGCGACTTTATTGGTAAACTCCTTGATCATGCCATGATTAAGGCTTCTCTTATCAATCTACTGGGGAACGTCTGGGCTGCGTTATACACTTCATTCCTCTCAGACCATATGGTTGTCTCTCTCGCATGGCGATAGGAGCCCATATCAGCTGGATTTCCTTTCAAATTCAACTGTGTCTGGTTACAGGACCTTGCCTTTAATAAAATGGTGATTGACTGCTGGAGCAAGGAGAACAATGACCCAGAACAGGTGGGTTGGATTAAGTTTTCTGCTAAACTACATGGCCTCAAAACCATTGTTAAAAAATGGCAGAAAGAGAAAACAATGGGTCTTGGGATGCAGCTGAGAGATATTGACATAAATATTTCTCAGATTTATCTAGACACGAAGATCACCCCACCTGACTCTTTATCATATACCACTCTTGAGAAGTTGGAGGCTCACAAGCTTGAGATTTTAAAAATACATGGAAATTAAAAAGCAGAGTTCAATGGTTGCAGGAAGGCAATATGAATACAATTTTTTTCCATAATTGTGCAAATGGTCGTAGCAACAAGAATTCAATTTGGATAATAAAGGCCGCGGATGGCTCTATGAAACATAAAACAGAGGACATACAGGTTGAAGAGCTTAATTATTTTAGTGATTTTTATAAATTTGACCATGAAATTGATCATCAAAGCAAAGCTTGGGTACTACAACATATGCCCTCCATGTTCGACCTAAATGCAAATAATGTCATGGAGGCGGAGATATCTAAGAAGGAGTTAGAAGTCGCATTAAAATCTTTTGCACATGACAAAAGTCCTGGGCCAGATGGATGGCCAGCTGAATTTTATTTACACTTCTATGATATGTTGGAGGACGAGCTACTTAAGGTTGTGGAATAGATTAGATTTTAGGGTTTTGTTCCTGGCGATATGAATTCGACCTTCTTGACAATATTCCTAAGTCATCGAATCCTGAACAATTCTCAGATTTTAAGCCTATTGCACTATGTAATGTTATGTACTAAATTACCTCTAAAATTATAGCAAATAGGATTCGGGGGATCCTATCAACATACATTTCTAAGGAACAATCCAGTTTCTTAAGAGGCGGGTCAATACACAATATCATTGCTATAGCACAGGAGGCTTTACACTCCATTCATGAAAACAAAACTAAGGCTCTAATCATGAAGATTGACATCCATAAGGCTTATGATTTTGTAGATTGGTCTTTCATTAGGCTAATTATCCTAAATATTGGGTTATCTATTTGGTCTATTAGATGGATAATGGCGTGCATAACTTCATTAAGATATGTTGTTCTCATTAATGGACTGCTGAATGACTTTTTCTTAGCCGAAAGAGGGCTTCGACAGGGCTGTGCTTTATCCCTACTCATATTCATCCTTATTATGGATTGCTTCAGCAACCTCATGAAGATGGAAAAGGAAAAGGGTTACTTTGATGGAATAGTTTTCTCTCCTATAGTATGTGTTGCATAACCATTATTTGTTGATGATTTGTTGGTCTTTGGTAAATTCATTAGGAACCAATGGTTTTATCTGCACTACACTCTCAATCGCTTTGGAGCTGCTTCTAGTTTATGTATCAACAAAGGTAAATATCTCCTTTTGTATGATTCGAGAGATGTGGATGAAATTAAGTTCATTACTGAGTTTATGGGGACTGGAAGAAGTCATATAATGTTGGGCATTACATATCTGGGATTTAGACTCAAACCTTGTTCATACAATAGCAGTGATTGGACTTGGCTAATCGAGAAATATAAAAACAAGATACACAAATGGACAAGTAGGTTCCTTTTGCTGGGAGGTATATTTATCTTGATACAAGTTGTCTTATCTCAATATGTGGTCTATTGGTCTCATCTGTACTTTCTCCTAGTAATCACCTTTAACAAAATTAATTCCATTATTGCAAATCTTTGTGGGGAGGCTCCTTGGATCACACTAAAATCCATCTCTGCAAATTGGAGGCAATCTCTATTCCTAAAAGATCTGGCGGTTGGGGTTTACTAAATCTCAGACTTTTCTCAAATACGTTGCTAGTAAAATCTTTATGGCTTGCTTCAAAGGGCGACGCAGTATGGTCCAAAATAATTACACACAAATATTTTGAGGGTGATTCTATTCGATCTATATACTTGGGATGTGTAAGGTCTGTACAAAAGGCTTCAGCCATATGGCGCAATTTCCAAAGAGTGATGCACATCTTGGGACAAATATTGGTATCGGAGTTCGGCAATGGAAAAATTATTCTAATTGGATTCGACCGAATTCTCGGGTATGAAAACACAATTATCTTTGATTCACATCTACTTCACAAACTTCACCATAGTAGCATTTTTTCTCTCTTTGATCTTATATATTGCTGGAACCTTGGGGCCCCCATATGGAAATCTGTAGAGATGCTCGGGTTACGGGGCGGTGAGGTACACAGTTGGGAATGTCATAAATCTCTTCTACATGCGATGGAATTATCTTTCAAAGGGGAAGGTGACATTATGGTTTGGAATGGAAAATTCAAGGGTGTTGGATTACTGGTTAAGGACGTGTATGAAAATCAAATTGCTAAAATGACTCTTGACCCTATGTTGTCTCCTTTTTATACTGCTTGGAATCTTAAAATCCCCATAAAGATAATATTATTTGCATGGTTATTGTGGAAAAATAGAGTACTAACTTGGGAGGTACTATGCAAATGGGGATTTTGTGGTCCTGGAAGATGTCCTTTTTGTCTCTAGCATGAAGAGAATGCTTCTCATCATTTCTTTACATGTACCTTCTCTCTTTTTATTTGGCACCATTTTGCTGAGCTTTTAGGTGACCCTTCGTGGTGTCCTTCTAACTGCATTCAAGTTATCAAATCTTGGGCTGTTGTAAATTGATCTTACAAATATTTACCCTTTTATGTGTTTTGGGAAATCTGGAATGCTCAAAATTGTTGGTTTTTCGAAGGGATCCCCCCACAACACTCCAAGATTATAGGGAATATTTCTTTATGGATTAATGATCGTCCTTATATCCCACTTGCTATTAAGGATCTGTCAAAGAGGATCTGGCCTCACCATATTGAGCTCATGGCTTTATATTTTGATGGTGCAAATAAGGATGGCCTATGTGGTTGTAGGGCCTAGATAAAGCTTGAAAACAAGGATTGATATCACATGTTTTGGAATGGAGGTGTTGGCTCAAACAATAAGGTGGAAATTATGGCGTTATGGAGTGGGATACTGATTTCTTATCATCTAAATATCCTTTCAATTCACATATATGGGGAATCGAAGTACACCATTGATGGGATCCGTGATAGATGTGGAATGCAATGCAGCAATAGTGTTGGTTGGGTATAGCAGATCAAGTATTTTCTAGGAAAGTTTCAAGCCTACACTATTCAACACATACATAGGGAGAAAATTATGCGTGCTCACCTTCTCTCCAAAAGAGGGATGGAGTTGACATATGGTGCTATTCAGATCTTGCATTACAGGGCTTCCACTCTATTGGACTCCCAATCTTTTCCTCTGCCATAATCTACATCAAGCGAGCCATAATATATTTGCAAGCGAGCGAGATATCCTTTTTTCTTATGCTGGTTTTATTGGCTATATCTTCATTGTACATATCGGATCATTTTCTGCATTTTTCCTTTCTTAATATTCTCCTTTATGTTGTTTTCAATCAGATGATGATCCCGCTGGCCCTCGGTATGTATCTGGGCTAAGTAATGTTCTATTCCGTTAAGTATTGGTTGGGTTTTACCGCGGTTGGTATGAGGGGTTTTGATGTGTCCTTATGGCCTTTTGTACTGTTCATATGATGGATTTGGTTTGCCTATTCATGGGGTTCATATATTGCCTGCTATCTGGAATATGCTATAATAGTATGTCTAATGTGCTGGAAAATGATCTTTGATCATTTTGAATATGAAATGTTATATAAAACAACGTTTTTTTCGTCCTGAAAGAAAAAAAAAAAAAAACTGTCGACCCAAATTTTGGTAAGTGAGGAATATGGTTGCAACTTGTCGTGAATAGAGATATCCCCACACAATAAATGCAAAAGGTGTCCAAAATAATATGAAATGTGTCTTTCTATTGTTGAATTATTTCGGATGCCATAACCACTTTTAGTCAGTTCTTTTGAAAGAAGCCCCCAATTTCCAATTACAATTTTGCGTCCTCTTCCGTTACCGACGATCTAGGAGAGGTAATCTTGACCAACAGATTGGAAACCAACATAATTGATGAGAACGAGGTTGGAACTACCATGGAAAAACTGAAGCTGCCACTGACTATAAGGGGAGAGAACAAGCTTCCTAGGGCTCGAATTTCCTTCTGAGCCCACAATTCCCGAACGCCATAAATCCCACTAACAGAAATGACATGCCCACACAATCACCAACCGGAGAAGAGACTAGAACCAAGAGAGGATATATAGAAATAGCTCTCACTAAGGATGGTTCCTTGATGCCACAATTAACAGATGAAGAAACCCATAGATCTTGAAATCCAAAATATGAAAGAGAACCTGAGTCAAAGGGACAAGAGAGAATGCTCCCAGGCGGAGGCCCCTAGAGAAATTAACACCTCCATTAGTATAATCCTACACGAGCACCATTAATTTAGGAATTGTTTCCCTTACTAAATGTTTTGAATTCCTCAGTATTGCATTATCAAGAGAATTTTCCTACGCTTGAACTCAGTGGGAGTGATTTTTGAGCATGCGAACCAGAATATACAGACACAAAATGCCGAGAGCGACCAAGTGAGGACACATAATTTTCGAATCGAATGCCAGTGAACAACCGAGATAACATGTGAGGTAGGTTTGTCTCATTATTGAATGTTGAGGAGCGGTTGTGAGAGTATATATTAATTGATGAGAATAGGAAGAGACCAAATAGGGAAGAGACCAAATAGGAAATTATCTACCTTTATCCATGAATCAAAATACCTTATCATAGAGCCATGGGAATTGCGAACCCATAAGGAATAATGAATTTGGATCTTGATTCATTATAATAAGAATTGTTTATGTCAAGGAGAATGCCATGTTTTCTAGCTTGTCTGCCTCTAGTTTGCTGGATCGCAAGATGTGATACAATTTTATGTTGTGGAAGATTTCCAATAATTCTTTGATTCTTTGAAAGTTCTTGGTAAGAGAGTTGTCTTTTGGAATCCTATCAAATTTTAAATGTTGAATCATTAAGAGAGAATCCCATAAAATGAACAAGTCTTTCACCCCTTTTTCTTTTGCTATGTAGAGGCCCTGGATGAGACCATATGGTTTGACTTGATTGTTGTATCTTTTCGCTAAAATCCATGAACACTTAGCTTCAAAATTTCCATCAGGATTGAACAAAATCCCCACCCCCCACCCTGCCACCCATGGAATCCTCTTGGAGGCTCCATAAAAGTGCAAGATCCACTTCTTTTGTTGCATTCTCCAAATTTTTAGTTTACGGAAGTAAAATTGTAGCTTCCATCATGGGATTTTGGACTTCGAAGGACAGGGTTTGTCATGAGGATGTTTGGTGGCTAGGGACGAGACCCAGGGCTCTTCAAGGGATCCAAATTACAAATAATAGGGGACAATATTTACTTCAAGGAACAAAATAGAGGGTGTGTAAATAAACCAATTTGGAAGATGACAATTGATTCTGGAAAGTTTTGGAATTCCAAGAATTCGAGGTCCTCCAATAGATAAATTTTGGGAGAACAGTCTAGACAGTATTAGAGGTTGATTTGGATTGAAGGGAGCCCTCATAAAACTTATGCCAGGCCGAGAAGATATCATAGATATCATAAGTCCACTTGATTCTTGAACTAATGGGGCTGATATCAATGATCTATATCGATCTAGTAAAGGGACACTCTAGGAATAGTTGAGGAATGGTCTCCTCCTTGGATTTACAGAGGAGGCACATCGAAGGTCCCTGAATTCCTCTTTTTCTTAAGTTTTCTGAAGTTAGAATTTTCCTATGTGCTAGAATCCAAAAAAATATCTTAACTTTGGGGATAGATTTAGGGGCCCATATTTTCCTCTAGATAGAAGTCCTAGGGGTAATTCTAGATTGAAAGAGAAACTAATATATCCTTCTTTGACTAAAGAAACTAGAGGTTTCCATCCTAATTTTTCTTGATGAAGTCGATTGATCTGGGCACATAAAATCAATTTATTTTCCAATGACTCCAAAAGAGGCCTCAAATGGTGAGGAAGGCCAAAAATTTTCCAATTTTTCCATAGACCATCCTAATACCATTAGGAGATGCATGCAAGGTGATATATTACCGCCCTTTGCATATATTCACTTAGAGGCTTTATATCATCAATTTGAATGAGTGGATCATTATGCATAATGGCTTCCTCCCAAATTATGATAGATTCACCATTACTAGGAATTTTGTTGATCTTAGAATTGATCAAAGGAAGGGATGTAGTGATAAGCTTCCAAATTTGGGAGTTGTGCTTATTGAGGTCGAAGTCCGTGTTATGAATGTATTTTTCTGTGAGAATTTGAGCCCACCCAAAATTTGGATGGGTTTTTAGATTCCAGACTAATCTTGCTCCAAAGCATACAACAAGGAAGGTTCCCTAAGACCAAGACCCCTATGCATCTTAGGGGCTCAAACCATAAACCATTTAACTATGTAAAATTTCTTTGTTGCGGCTTTCCCACCTTCCCATAAAAATTTCCAAATAACGCCACCAAGCCTAAGGAGGATGAACTTGGGGGCCAAGAGAGCAGAGAAATGAAATAATGGCATTGTTGTTAACACAATCTTTGAGAGTACCATTTGACCAGCCAAATTAAGCCAATGAGAGCCCAAGACATCCATTTTAATTTTCGTTTTTTCCAATATATTTCTCCAGGGTCTTAAAGAAGAATAATTCCAAGTGTGTGTGAATGTTTTGTTTCCTTTTCTTTTCTTTCTCCTTTTATTTTCCTTCATTTTCCCTTGCAATCATATTCTTGTCTCTTCATCTTCCTTTTCTACTATTTTCCTTTATTTCTTTTATTAAATTTCCATTTATTTCCTTTTTTCTTTTCGAATGCTAATTCTAATTTCCATAGCCGATAATAAACAAAAATTTATTCCCAATGTAATCCCCCCCCCCCTCCATTTAGCTCAGAATACATGTCCCATGACCTTAGTTCAATTTATTTACATAGAAACTTAACCTAAGGTTGTTACACTTATAATCAAGGATTTTATTATAAGACAAACTGCTTATTGAGATGAAGATGGGATTCACAGGAAATTTAGATATTAGGTCCAATGAGATTCCTCTCCATTCCCATGTAACGAGAATCTAGGTAGAATAAATCCATTTCATAGTAGAACCATAACTTTTTTTATATTTCCCTGAAGACATCCTTTAGCCAAAATATCAAAAGAACGCCCTGTAAACAAACCAAAATCCAAACCATAACCAATATTTCAAATCTACGGTCAAAATTTAATGTTATTTTTAAATGAAAAAATCTTGTGAGCCCCAATGACATCTACTAATTAAAATTTTCTCAGTGCATGAACTTGAGGTAGTGACCCATCACAACCATCCTTTTTCCAACAACATAAAGTGGGGGGTATAACATAAAAATGAATGCAAGTTTTCCATCCACTTTCTTAGCACGCCCATAGACATTTACTTGCATGTGAACTAGCCTACGATATATTCCTCCTGCATGGAGTGAATGTTGTTGAGTTGCATGTCCTTTCCCAAAACCAAATAGGGATCATCAATTTTCATTTTATTACTGTTTCTAAGAAAATATTTAAATGGAAAATTCAATGGAGAATTCAATTGTGAGGGGATATCATCACCACTTAACATATCTAGTCAAAGGAAGCTACCGAAAAAACCAATTGGTATAGGATATAAAGAAGATTGAAAATAGGAATCCAACGAGTACTCTTAATATGCTAAGGAAAGAGAAGCAAGAATTTATGAAGGAGTTGAAGGAGAGTGCCCAATAGGAAGGGAGATAAGAGAAACTAAAGGGGAGTGGGGGAATAGGTCTCTGGAAATTGGTAGAGGTTTAGACATATGGATTACTCCTGACGAGAAATTGACAATGTTTAGAAACCTTGAATATGATCCCATTGGTGATAAAGATAAATGCTCCATCAACTGCTTTTGGACACCACTGTTTGAAAAGGGAATGGATGTCCGTACCAAAGAGACCCTAAGTGATGAACTATAATATTTCTAAATTAGCATACAACTAATTGGAATATTAATTTTTCTCTAAAACTATAGTTAGATGAATAAATGGGTAAGGAGGCCCATAAAAATTTCTAGCAACCATAAAATCCCTCTTAATGTGCAAAGAGATCATGAAAATAACTAGATCTAGCACCCTCATGTGTGAACAAGGGTCAATGCATGTGGACAAAGTCAAGTTTGACCAAGTCAACAACACTAATATGGGAGGAGTGGGTCCTCAATAAAGACAGCTCAATATGAATGTGGATTAGTTTAAACAGCTATATGAGAGCTGGATTGAAGTTACTTAGGTGTGAAAAGGGTTGGATCAGGTTGAAGAGGTCAACCTTAACCAAATCAAACAGCGTTGTTATGAAGGAGTGGCTTTAATGATGGGACAACGTAGTTTTGGAGGGAGATTGATTGTGAGATGGTGGAAACCCTAATGAGTGGGACCAAAGGTGAGAAGGCTCACATTTTTTATAAGGAAGAAGATGGCAGCCATATGGGGTTAGCTTATGAATCATATTTTTATATGTTTTTTTAGAATTTTGCTCTCTTCAGCGGTTTAGCTAAGATTGCTAGTGTTGTTTAGCACAAGGATTTCTTGTTTAGGAAATTCCATCTCTTTCCTTGAGAAGCCTCTTGGGAGAGTCCTGATCTTTCACTCTGCACATCCGGCATTCTGGCCAAGCTTCAGTCTTAAGCTACAACGCATTTTCTGCAGAATATTGTGTTGTGTTGCAGTCGAGGGTTGCGAAACCCACTTTCTGAGCTAGTTTTTCATAGGAGGGAGGATTCCTTCTCTTGGGAGATTAGTTTGGAGAGTTCTTGAGCTCATTTCAGATCTTTGGCAGTATGCCAATCTATTTCCATCACCTATAGTGTAATTTTAGTCAGGAATTGCATTATTTTGGACGACAGCTTCAGTGAGGGATCTTGTGTCTTTATTTGGGTGTTTTCCTGTGATTGAAGGGATCAGCCTCTCATTGGAGGAGACCTTGGAGTGGATCTGCATCAGATCTATATTATATTAGCCTCCTATCTTCATGCGCTTCAATTTTCAGTGATTCTTCAGTCCTTGGGCTGTAGATCACCATTTGTATTGGGTGTATTCCTAGAAACCCTTCTCGAGTTCTCTTGGATTTCTATAAAGGAGACTAGATCTGAGCTTTTGAGAAATATTGTTTAATATATGAGCAGATCTATTGGTCTCTAACTTTTCTGAGTATAAACCCTCATTATACTACGTTGTCTCTTTATGCAATAATTCTGTGTTGCAGTAGTTTTGGGGTTTCAATGTTTTTGAGCCCTACTAGGTGTGGGAGGCTTGTTTATCTCACCTAATATGATTTTTTTCTAATCTCTTATTGGATTTAGGTGTCATATTGTCAGATATGTTGGATCTAAGGGCTGCTTTTGATTTTTATAGCATATATTTCTGAAAATGCGTTATTTATGCATGCATTGCTGAGTTTTCCCCTTTTGGGAATATTACATGAAGTAACATGGAAACCCAAATTAATGGGAATCTACATCCTATCATATCAGTCATTAGTATGATATAATCTATGGAATCAATCTTCGTAACTAGGACCCCACACATAGAAAAATATAGAAGAGTAGGTAGAAACCAAAAGGAAAAACTTATATCCTTATAACCTAATGGATAAATTATCTTTATCTTGTAAAATATTTATTAAATTATTTTAATTTTATATATTTTTCTTTATTTATTAATTTATTTACCTCTAATCCTATTTTTTCATCCAAGAAAGTGTAAGTGTATCCAACTTTTATATGAATTTGAATTACTATACAAAGCTTCTTCCATATTTTAAACCCACTAATTAAAGAAATCATAATTCACAACATCTTTTTTATTTATTTTTAACAATATTACAAACATGATTTAAATACTTCACCATTTTAAATACCAATTAGGATGGATAGTTTGTAATTATAAGACAATAGATTTGCATTCCATCACCACAGAGAACTAGGATGAATAGTTTGTAATTACAAGACAAGAGATATGCCTTCTTAATGAAATCAAATTGACAAAAATAAATAGAGAATTTTAGAAAATGGCTTCGCATATTAGATTTAAAAAATCATAAATATTTTACCCTGCTTTAGTGAACACTTTTAGTTGATTGCTTTTCCTATTTAGCATATTTATTGGAAAACCATGTATACTACATCATTACAAATAAGCATAATGTAACACTAAATTTTTTTCTTATATTGCAATACGATCCGACAAAACAAGAAGTTTAATTTAAACAATTTCAAAATTATATATTCGATAACATATTCTTCGTTGATTAATATTAAGAAAATTATCTGAAAAAAATAATACTTTACTTTAAATTTAAATAAGCGATAAATAAATTAACTGATATAAAAAATATTCTCATAAAGAAAATATCTTATTTTATTTACAAACCCAAAGGTATTACAATTCTCATGAAAGTGAGATAATATATTCAACAACATATTCGTTGCCGATAATACGACAAAACAGAGGGCAATATCATCCATGTTCAACAATTTGTTTCAGAAATTTCGTGCTCAATTTGAAATTTGAAATTTCAAGCGCCAAGGTATTTAAGATCCATGGTGAAAATGTAGCATTGAATGCATTTAAATTCACGTCTTGTCAACCACTTTTACTGGCTTCAAGGAGTCATATTCGTCGACATACTCTAAATAGGGAGAGTTGTCAAGTTGCCGAAATATTCAAAGTATTAACGAAACCGGCAACAGAGACGGATGAGACCCCATTGGCCACATCAACGAGCTTAGGCAACTTTCAATAGAGATAATCTCGACGAAGCTCCCTGGTCATTTTTTGTGGCAGAACGTTTCCCTATGCCAGGACTCCTAAATCTAAGATATTATAAAGAATAAGGGGTTGTATACCTCAGATGCAACACTTCTTACAAATGAAAACACCATGAATTTTGTGTTTACAGATTCGGGAAACTCTAATATGTCTAGGTGCCAACAAAATTTTGGCGGTGCGATGGTCAAAATGGTAATGATCGTCCTATTTACGAGTGCACCATTAAACGATATTTGACAACAAAACACAATACAAAGTCATGCCCGAATTCCAGGAAGCGAAATTTTTTCGTGTCTCGCACCTTCTATGCTATATAACAGGACGTAGGGAGTATGTTAATGGACTATGCGAAATAGTAAGCCTTATAACCCTCATAGCAGATATTCCATATAATATGACTATTAATTAATAAATAATGCACAAATTAAGAACAATCATCATAGATTCATCTTAAGCATGTATCTAATATCATGTACCTATCATAACGATA
This sequence comes from Pinus albicaulis, assembly GCA_034641835.2. Classification (NCBI taxonomy): domain Eukaryota; kingdom Viridiplantae; phylum Streptophyta; class Pinopsida; order Pinales; family Pinaceae; genus Pinus; species Pinus albicaulis. The sequence continues at coordinate 862,588,130 of CM076570.1, read as the reverse complement.
GGTACAAAGGTTCACATATTGTGGATCTTCTTGGGTTCCAAGGTTGACTTGTTTAGATGCGAGCTTTAGACTTCGAGTCTTTGTGTTAGTTGGTCCTCTCAATCGGTTCTACTAGTCATATAATTTCTCCAAAGACACCACACCTTTTGGCTTAGTGTTTCCTTTAGGTGCTTGGAATGATTCCTGCAGATCCTGCTCATTCTCATCCTCCTATATGGAATCATTTTCTAATACTTCAAAATTCACCATAAAGTATATTATATGTTGGTTTTCATTGAAAATGTGTAAATTAGTGACATTTTCAGGTATAGATGGTTTATATAAAATTTCAATAGAAAAACCATTTTTAAATGGAAACATCCTATCATCGTCATTTGCTAATGCATTTGCTACTGCATTTATAACTCTTGGAAAATAAACAATATTGAAATATTTAAAATGATTTATCAAACACCATAACTCCTACTAGTATTTTTTAATATGAGGGGAAACATAGTGTATAGTATCTTGTATTTGATGAGTGACCACCTTTGAGTCACCGATTAAATTTACGAGCTCTACATTCAGGTCTATAGTTTTATTCAATACAAGTACAAGTGCTTCATATTCTGCAGTATTATAACTGCACTCGAACTCCAAACGACATGAAAGTATATGTTTATTTTTATGTGGTTCTATAAGTACACAACCAACTTTGGAACCATCCTATGTCTTAGAACCATCAAAATAAAGACTCCAAAAATTACGAGCTACTAAGTTGTTTCATATATTATTATTCCTACTAATACTAGTATTACTACTATTATGTACATCTATACTACATTATTCATTCGCACCACCAGGAAAACAAAGAAGGAGTTACAATTGTGTATCTAGTGGAATGGGTGATGGCTGTGCAAGGTAGAACCCAAGGTCAGTTTCTGAAAAGAAATTTCCAAAAATTAGGTTTGTTAAAGAAACATACTCATTTTTCCCCTCAAAGGGTGTAACAATTTTTCCATGTAAGGTTATGATTCGACCCATATTTGGTTATTATTTCCATTGTACGAAATCCATAAATGTGGCAAATTGGTAGAAAAAACCCCTTGTGGTTTTCTAACAATCTCTACTTAGAAATACACCGTAATATTCTGGGATGTCCACAATCACTATGTTTATACACTGGTGAACACAATAATGAGATGATAAGTGAATATGAACATTTTTGAGTTCACCGATAGCTTAGACAATGAACTTGTCCAACTAAATAATCTATGCATCGGTCTTATCACATTTTGCATTGATTTTCTTGGAAACAAACAATGGAATTACATTTATGGATGCATCATAAACGACTAAATAATTTTGAACATCGTAACTGAAGTTTTCAAAAGTCAATAAAAATTGAGGGAAAAGAGTATTATCTTCTAATGTTACAACGTTAACAATTGATTCTAGGTGACTAGAAGACCTACCAGACACCTTGTAGGAAGAAGAAGCATTATCACTAGATGAAGGCTAGGAAAGGGCTCAGACATGTAGTTTCTGCTAGCTTGCTATCCTTGTAAGCTCGAATAATGAAATATTTGTGTGAGCTTTATTCATACCTTCGACTATATTTTAATCCAGCGTAGCAGGAATTGCCAAAGTGTTTGGAAGAGTGACTTTGTTTGAAACTTCGAGAATGGTAGTCTTTCTTTTACTTTTGGTGAAAGTGCTCTTTGTTGTGGCAACAACTACAGACTTGTCCTGAGTATTCTAATTTGAGTTGAAAAGGAGTGTGTTTTTTCTGAACAAGTTTTCCTTCCATTTTTTCCTCATCATCTCTTGTTTAGGAATTGGCCCTTGACTTATCGACTTGTATCGATTGTTTTTCTTCTGAGATGGGGATGTGGTGTTTCTTCCACATTTTTCTTCTTAATAGTGAACAAATAACTAAAATTATTTACTATGTTTCTGACACCCACATTCCCTTAAGGTGCATCAAATTATTAATTTTCTTATGTCTACTCATTCTATTCATCTGAAAGTACAACATCAATAATGTGTGCAGCCAAAGCATTCCCGCTCTGATTCCACTGAGGGCATCTATTTTCTTAATGATATTCGTGATGAAAAGAACAATATTGGTCCATGCCCATGCTTTTTACATTTATCACGACATTAGAGCTCTATGCAAACTTAGTTGGTTGATTACTACTATTGTTGTTGTTATTAGTCTTCCTCGAGAAGTTAATTTTTTTTGGATTGTTGCTGATAATGGTCTCACTTGTCCTTTGTTTTAATTATGGCAACTCATTAGATAGAGTCTTGATAGTTTGGGTCAATCTTTCAATATCAATAGCTTCTTTATCATTGGCCTTATTTAAAGAGGCCTAAGACCTTTTTCCATCCTCCTTGGAGTCTTTGCATGATTCATCATCGAAAATGACTCGAATTTCATGAAGTCCTTTTTAGCAACAATGGATTATTCAAAATTTTGTGCCAATGTTTCTTTTGTCGTTCTCTTCACAAAGTGTGCAATGCTTGTTAGAAAGGAAAAAGTGTAGTAATAAATTTTGATGGATTCATGAAGATTCATATCCTTGGGAAATTTGTTGAGTATCTGATTGAACCTCTAATGGAAATCATTGAAATTTTCTTTCTGCTCCATCTTTAGATTCCGTAACTCCTTTAATAACATGGATGGGGTCTTGTCATCAGTGAAATTTTAAAGGAACAAATTTTTAAATCCCTTCCAATTCTGAATTAAGTTTGTAGGAATATTGTGATACCAAACAATTTTTATATCATCTAAGATACAAGGAAATAGTCTACATGCAACATCGTCGTAACATACATCAAGCATCTGCATGCGTAGGTAGAAGTTATCCAAAAGGTCTTCCACTTTGATTGCATTTTCAGGGTCATATTGCATTAAATTTTCTACGTGTCTTGGCATTTTATGTAAAATAATCAGAAGCGTCAGTGGGCCCTAAGACATCAAATCTAGATCTTGGTGTGCAATTTTATCTTCGATGTAGTCCTCCACCTCTTCATAATCTAAGGAATCTTCTCCATGACCACCTAAGCCATGGAAATTTTCGTATGAGAGAAAAACGTTATTCTCATAGCATTCATTGTAAGGTGGAAGTTGTTTACTATTTTCTGTGTCATCTCTGAATTCTGCTAACTCTTCAAGAGTAGAAAAAACCAGATCCTCCGATGTAGCAACCACTACACCAGTATAGGTTGTTTCCTTTTTCTTTCAAAAGTAAGGAGGATTTTTTCTCCAAGAATCAATCCAATAGCCTTCGCAAACCGACGGGTTATAGGTCGAATTTCTCAGATATGCTCGTAGGTAACTTTGCAAGTTAGTTCTGAGCTAGACTGAGAGGATCCACCTACTTTAGGAACATGAGCCGAAGATGTGCTTGGAATGTTGTTGCCTTGTCCAAAATAAGTATGATGTGGGTGGGTGGAGTTATCAGGAACACAAAATTGGATGACATGCTTAAAGTATTAGAAATGTCGACAGTGTTGGACCTACCAACATTCAAAGGGGTCTCCCCGATATACAGTACAAATCAGACATCACACCATTTGGTATAGGAGCCCCATCTGGAATACGACCCAGCTACCCTCTACTTAAATATTTTCGTTGGCTTTAGCTATCAGCAAGAGAGAGAATCACATATGTGACTTCGAAAAGAAATCTAGTGTGCTTGATGAATGTTCAGTTGGAGGTGCATCAAGGTTCTTCTACTGTGAAGGGGAAGGAAGTGTGCCTCTGAGAGAGAGGTATTTGTACCACCGTAGCAGAAATGCACACAAAGAGGAATGTCTCATCTAAGATCCAGTGGAATATTCCACAAAGTCATAATGATTGTTACAACCATTACAATAAATTCTCAATAGGATAAACACTAAAATAACTTAAATAGCGCAACTACCTTATAATTGGTGAAAGAAAACATGAGTCATAAACATTTACAGAATAGTATTGCAAACATTTATAACCTGTGTATGAAAACATGTTGGCCATCAAGCTTCAAATATTAGGTAAAAGTACCAAGATGCATGCATACAATGAACATCACTTGCTCCAATAGTGGAGTGTTAGAGTTGCTACTTACTCTCCAAAATTACTAACTTTCCTCCCTTATTCCTTATGAGATAAGCCGAGGTTAAAAGTATTTTACATGAAAAATGAGGATTTATATATAACTTAAGGAGTGGCCTTTCATATCCTCATGAATCTTAACTTGCTAACTTCTAGTGACCTTTGGAGTTCCAAATGACTTTTGGAATTACATATTACTTTTGGTATTACATGTCCTTTGAACTTCCATGACTCTTTATTTCACATATGACTCTCGGAATTATAATTTTTTGTCTTTTACAATGATTACAGTCATATGATGAAACTAGAACGATCACTATCTTGGATGACTGGGACTGACAGTGACCAATGACATGGACTTGCTTCAGTGGTGACATAGTTTCCACTATATCTATTCTTTGTTCATCCTCTAATCATAACACTTCCACCCTCCAAAGGGTCTTAAATATTGGGGTTTTTGGGGTGCTTCAATCATAAAGCTTCAAGTGTTCTAGGTTCTTTTCATGATTCCTTTGTTTACCATCTTTGCCTGATATTGCTCATGTGTGCTTAGCATGAGGACCCTGGAATACCTGCTTCTACAATCACTCATGACAAGCACCTATGAGTATGAAAATATCGTACTTTACCTTGTTTTATGTATTTTTTCTTGTTCATTCCCTTTCAGTGTGCTTAAAACTCTCAAAGGAGCTTCAAGGCATAAGGGAGCACTATGAAAGGATGAAGGACTAAGGAGAAGGATCTTTTAGGATTTGACATGCACTCAAGGAAAAAAAATTTAAGGCAGGGTGCATATCGTAGGTTTGAAGGATGAAGGGGAAGGCTTTAGGATTTCCAAGTACTGTATGTGCTCAAGGGAGAGCGGGAGGGTGTAGTGTGAACTCTTGAAGGCTGAAGGCCACTTCATGCCTTCGGGGTGCGCTCATGTGCTCAAGAGTCCTTAGGAAGGGCCTAGGGTGCAGTCTTGATGTTTGAAGGTTGAGGCATCATTCCTTCAGAGCGTGTTTATATGCTCAAATAGTTTAGGAGGGTCCATAGATAATTGGGGAAGGCTAAAGGATTGAGATTCTGATCTTCTGGGTATGCCAAGGTGCTAAAGGAGGGCACACTTCTTCGAGTTGAAGGAGTGTGCTCAAGGAAGACTTAGTCATTTTAGAGGGTGTAGTTTAGAACAAGGAAGAATATTTGTGCTTTTACAGTGTGCCAAAATCTCAAGGAGGGAATAGGGTGCACTTCTTAATAATAAAGGGACTCCCATCAAGGCTTCGGAGATCACCCATGTGCTTATTGCATCAATGGGTCCGTTTTGCAACAAAAATTTTTCTAAGTCTAGATGATCCTTCAAGGGGTGAGAAAGATGAGTTCTAGACATATAACCATGTGCGACACATACTAAATCATCAAGAAAATTTCGACAATATTGATCAATGATGAATATACATCAAAATTCCACTTTATGCACATTCCCCAAGTATAACTAGTGAAGTGTGTGCAAATGCGACCTGAAAGTGTCATTTGCAACAAGAAATGGGTTATGACCATGAAATACATATATAGATGTTCTAACCAATGCAATGACACTTTAAAAAAATCAATAACACTTAAGACATATGAAACAACATAAAATGACACTTGACGACTGAGGCGACACTTCATATGACAATGAAGTAGGCTCCAAAATTGAATGTATTGAAATTTTGGAGGGTGTTGTAGCAGAGACAACAAAACCCTTTGAAGAAGGTTGGTGAGGCATTACTAACCCATATAGTGATTTTTTGGGATTTAAATCTTGAGGCCATTATGATACAATAACACCAAGACATTTAATTTCTAACATGGATGCTACCATGGGGGTGGTGGGAGAGGTTCATCTAGTGTTACCTTTGCGGAGGTGTGTGGACTAGTTTATATACAAAAAATGTGTACTAGGTGTCTGAGGGACTAAAATATCGAAATATAGGACATAGAGATATAGGAGACAGTCTATAACATATACATTGATTCTAATATTGGGTAGCCATGCTTTGGAAAAGGTCTCTGGATGGCGTATGATCTTGGTGGAGAGTGTGCTCATAGGGACCTACTATGGATGGGCCCATATATGATTGATAGCATTGAAGCACTAAATGAATTCATTTTAGAGGGATACAACATGGAACTGTTCCTTTCGAACATTGTTTTTCTCGTTTTTATTTGATAACATTCCTACTCTTCATTACCATATCCAAATCTAAGGTGGGGGCCTATAAGATCCCAAGATATAGTTAAGGGGGAAACTACTATGATGGGGAGGAGTAGGAATATTCGAGAGGGTGTTCTGACCCAATTTTTTCGTAGATTGGGACCAACTCTCATTCTTCATAAAGGATTATCCATGCTTAGGAACGAACTTTCAAGGAAATCCCGAGTTACCACTCCCATCTAGATGTGAATGGGGTCTAGATGTCATGTGATATGTATGTTTTTTTATTATGATAGGTTATAATATGTATGTATGTAGTACTAAAATTTATACTGGTGACATGAAAATATGGCACTAGTGAGGTTGGTGGGATGAGGAGCATAACCAACAACACAAGGGGCCGAGAATCATGAAGCATTCTCATATCACGGGAAAAAAGAGACAGATGAGTTCATGGAGGATATTAGGAGGAAATTTGACATAACACGGAGCAGTGTAATAAAGTGTGGGTGGCACGAGTTGGAGGATCAATATAAAAGTGGGTGTGTTAATCTTCTCTTTGAGTGGAAATCACTTATGAGGTGAGTATGCATGGTTGGTTAGGATAGAATATATTTATATGTTGTTGGTGTAGCCCCTCTAGCTCAAGATCCTCAAGTGGATAATGAGTATACTTAGGGGGGCAAAGGTGCGCCTAGTTTTTGTACTTAGGATTATCGAATATTGTCGACATGCAAGATATATTTAGAATAATGGATTCCAAACACTTGTATGAATATTGATTATACATACTATGATTATGCATTTTTTTTATGATTTCCATATGTTATGACTTTGTTATCTTCATATAGATGCATGTGATAAATGCTAATATATAATGTTTCTTGCAATTAAATGTACATAGTTATTTTTTCTCTAAGGTCATGATTGAATAAAATGGATTCAAATGCAATTTCCAAAAGCTTAACTCATAGATATTATTGCAAAGGATATGGTTTCCATTTGTTAGTGGATAATCTACACAAGGGTTGGTAAAAATAATTTTTCAATTGGTGGCTCCAAATAGACTAACAAGATAAAATTAGATATAAATCTTAGTTGTAAAATGTTGTTTAATACACAGATCTATAAAATTATTAAAAATATAAAAGAAAAGAGTGATCCATACACATAATCTACAAAATAAAACAAATTTGTTATGATAATATACCTAATGAATATATATATATATATATATATATCAAAGAAATGGGTGGGAATTTGTTTTATTAAAAAAATTCAGTTACTAGGAAAAAACCTTTACATATTCTAATCTTCCTTGGAGGTTTGAAATTAAGCATAGGGGTTCAATCCAAACCCTTAACCGGGTTCCCCATGACATAAAAATTTGAGACCCTTTCCAACTAAAATCTCTACAAAATATTCGAAAATCTAGATACATTTACATTCCATTATGCACTCACTTTTATTTAACTTAGACTGACTTCTTGTTTTTCTTGGCGAAATGCCTTTTCCTTCCTTCCTAACTTGCGTGCAAAGGGTCTTTCCTTTTATTTATGGCATATCATTCTCCAATGAAATTTGGATTCTTCCTCATTTGCATGATCTACCCAAGAAGATGTTTTTCCAATAAGAATCCTTGTGGATGTAGGAGGGGATTCATATTCCATGAGGGTTTTTTTCTTTTTCTAATTTTTCTCAATACGGAAGATCCTCATTGGTATTCATTATTTCCTTCTTGGATTTTGTTTCCACTACTGCAAATTCTTTGGCTATATTTTCTTCCTTCTTTTATTTTGGTTCTTTATTACCTTGAAGTACATCCTCTTTAAATATCATATAGTGAATACCCTTAGCTCCTTACCACCATTTGTTCCTTCAGGTTTTTTTCTGTCTTTTCTATGATGTAAATGTTTGAGGTGGATTTGAATTACATACCCATTTACATAAAATGCTCTACAATAGAAATAATTGTTCTCATATTATTAATTTCCATAGTTTGGAGCCATCATATTAATTTGCATTGGAAAACACTTCTTGAATTCCATCTCCACACATATTTGGGGATAAGTAATCTTGAAAAAGTTAGTATTTTCATAACAATGAAGATATAACTTTCCCAATGAATTCCCAATAGAGGAAAGGATGTAAGTTTACAAAATTACAACGGAAGGTTCAGAAGCCTTACCCAAACTAGATAAATATATATTTATTTCATTATCGGATCAAAAGTGGGAGACCAGGGCTACAAAGAGATTAACAATGCCCTAAAATAATGACGTCGCTTTGCAAATGGCCTTCTTGCCCCCTGTATTATAAAAAATCACAATGAAAAAACCTTGAGCCAAAGGGTAAATATTAATTCATCAATCAAAAGGGGCTTCCATACCTTGGATATCCATTTACGCAAATCAGCTAGCCATGGCGAGAACCCATTAAACTTGCAAACCAAACCTTGCTCTGTTTTTTTTCTTTCGCAATTGATAGATTCCTCATCCATAGGAACATTGAGGGAAGGAATTTCTCGAACCACCAAAAGACTAGAACCAAATATCAATATGGAACTGTAGGAAACTGAATAAGTGCTTGCTAGACTGATAGCCATACCTACAAAAGAAACTATCTTTTTCATCGAATCATTGGAATTCATGAGATATGTGCAAAATATTCCTACAAACTAAGAATAGAATGAACATCTATGTTGTGTTTTTGTTATATTCTTTTCACGACTAACTCCAAGTGAGAAGTGGGGGAATCCAACCCCCCTACACTTGCCTCGGGCGCAGCCCCCCCTGTTGGGGGTTACAGAGGGTTCAGGGAAACACCTTGAATTTTTTTTTTGGACCATAAATTAGGTGGGCAGACCTACCTATGGTTTTGTGCATGGGTTTGCACATGGTTTTGGGCATGATGGTTTTCTGCCCATGGTATTTTGTAGATATGGTTAAGGGAACTATGGTTATGTTCTAAACCAGGGTTAATCGATTAAATTTTATCAATGATTTGACATGTATATATATTTTTTGTAACATTGAAAGGAATATAATGAAAAGTCAAGATAGTAGTCTCGATTTTGGGATCTAGGAGAAAATCTCTGTGTATATCTATTTTATGTTTTATTCTCTCACTATTTTTTATTTTATGTTTGAAGAGTTTTTAAAACCTACAATCTAGGTAAAAACCCTAACCATCACAAGGGTTTGCAGAGCTCCGTCCATCTTGGGCATTATTGCAAGAAATCTTGTGAATTAAATTTTATATTAAATAATACATGTAGAGGAAAATATATCAACGATGGTCACTATGTCCTCCTCTATGGTAGGGTTCTTGGTATCATTTTTATTTAGGATGCAATGGATTTCCCTTTTCTTAAAGTATGTTATGAGAAAAATGATAGAATAGAACTCTAGTGGAGGGCTTGAAAGACAAGATCAAAATTTCTCTAATGAAATGGTCATGGTAAAAGGAGTGGAGAAAGACCTTTGTATTTATAATAAAATGGTGGATAAGACTTAATTGAGACAAATAATAAAATATTTGTTGGAGCAAATCAAGATCTAACCTATTTTGGTATTTTATTATTTTTTATAAGAGGAAATGTTTGAAGAAATGGCCAATAAAGTTTATTTAGATAACTAACTCAAAAATAATGACTAATTTTTCAACGGGGTCTTGGATAGACGATGATTGGGTACTTTGTTAAGACAATCTTTGATGTGAAGTCACTAGTTGAATTCCCCTCCCCAATCGGGATGATATATTGGACATGATGAAGATGTAGTCCTACCAAGCTTACAAAAAAAAATTAGTGATTAACTGAGTTAATGAATAAAAATTGGTGAAATAATTATTAAACAAATGTGTTTATTAGATTACTTCTAGGTGAAATGGTCAAATGGGTTACAAATAATTATTAAATAATGATTTAATAAATTATTCTTATGAGAATGTTGAAAAGATTAAGGAATAATGATAAATAAATAATTTATTTAATTATTTTTATGGAAACGGGAAATTTGAGTGAAAATAATTTTAATTATTTTCACTTTAATGGGTAATAATATGATTGAATTTATGGGTTTTTTTTTCATGTGGGTAAATTAATTAAATGGAAATAACTTAGAAAAAGTGGTTCTTTGGGTTACTTCCCAAGGTAAAAGCGAATTTTAAGGTGTAAAATCCATACTACATAGTGTATTTACATCATCCTAGTAAATTATGGCTAAATGATCACTTTTTAAGTAATAACAAATTTAAACATCTTCTAAAATTGTATTATGATAAAATCCAATCAAAATAATATTAAAATCTAACATAATAATAATAAAAGCTATGCTAAAAGAAACTAAAAAACTAGCATGCCTCTCCACTTTAATTTTCCATGGGGATGCATCGCATATTGTGTGGGGTGTGCTCTTTACGTTTCACACACTCTTGAGACAAGGTGACATATGGAGAAACATTTTCTAATGTCCCATTTTTTGGGAAAATTGGGGAAACACATGTGGAAATATCTATATAATGTGGAGGACATGCTTTCCCATAATGAGTGTTTTTGGGAATCCTTGTAAAAAAGGGTTAGATGTCCCTTCTCTAAAAGGGGAGTGTTTGGGTGTTTTCCCTTAATTTTCTCTATAAATATTAATTTATGAGTGGGAAAGCGTAATATTCAACCCTAGGACCCTATTAATACTATGTAGTTGAGGATAATGCTAAATTTTTAAAGTAAAAGTGACATCATCCTTTGTCTCTCCTTCTACTTAGTTTTTTAACATTATCATTAATTGTTTTAGGATATTTGAGAGTGATTCCAACCTCATTGGATTTCATATGGCGAAAAGTATAATTTTAGATTCCACTCAAATTCTAGCATAATTAAGAGTCTTATTGTTTTCAATAGGAATTGAAATGTTTTCATTGGATTCTATCATTTATGGGGTATGGAACTTGCATTTAATATAGAGCACCAAGCCCTCTATGTACCCTCTTATTGGTGGTATTTATTGTTGAAGTTCTTTGTCATAACCATAGTAAAAATATACGCATCACTCAAACAAAATTTCAACATGTCATGTTAAGCTTTCTCTATCCTTTTACATATTAGTAGGTGATTTTGATTATGAGGGTCCCAATATATGGGGTGATTTTGATAATATGAAAGTATTTGTTGCAACATCATTTTGCTGGACTATAGAGGCTATCTAGAGCATTTTTTTTTTGTTCAAAAATGTGTTGCACTCATATATATATATATATATATATATATATATATATATATATATATATATATATATATAACTAATTTTCCTTCACTTTTGTCTAAAAAAAATGGAAATCTAGGAAGATTTTGATAAAATTGAGAAGGAATTTTGAGAAATTCAGGTTACAGCTATCAACTTTCAATATTTTAGATGCACATGGATTTTTGATCATGTTGAATCCATTTCCACAATAAATAACAAGATTCAAACACTCCTAATAAATTTTTTATTTTTTTGAAAAACTTTACTGGATTGAATTTTTGTCCTTTACCCCAAGTAGACAATGCCCATGAAAAGTTATTTATTTATTTCAAATTTTGAATATTTACTTTTTGTTTGATAGACGGGTTTTTTACTAATTCTTGGTTTTGAAATCAATCGATTCGATGATGAGCCAATCAATTCCTACACTGGTTGTGACCCTTTTCTAATTTGGTAAGCCCCAAAACCGTTGGAAATAATTAATATTATTTTCTAACAGCAGATGTTGCAAGTATTTGAAATGAAAGATCTCGGAAATCTCCATTATTGCTTGGGTCTGAAATTTTGGAGAGATTTTGGATAGACTTTTCTTACTCAAGGGAAGTATGCTAGAAGTTTGCTAGAAAAATTCGGGATGGAGCAGTGTAAGTCAGCAGCAACACCATTGCACCAGAATCTAAAGTTGTGTAGTGACGATGGCACTAAGGAGGTGGATGCCACTATGTATAGACAACTAGTTGGGAGTCTGATATATCTTACTACAACTAGACTAGACTTGGCATACTCTATTAGTGTGTTGAGCCAGTTCATGTCTAAACCTCTCGAAAATCATTTGGTTGCAGCAAAGAGTGTGTTGAGAATCTTTGTGGTACTAGTGATTATGGTATTTTATACACTGACACATTTGAGGTTACTCTAGCAGGTTTTTCAGATTCCGATTGGGCAGCCAACCTGGATGATCGTAGATCTATCACAGGTTATGCATTCAGTATTGGATCCGGGATCATAGCATGGAGCAACAAAAAGCAAAGTACTGTAGCTTTATCCTTAGCTGAAGCTGAGTACTAAGCATTGTGTGCAGCCACATGTGAAGCTATCTGGTTGAAAAGACTCCTCAATGATGCAGGAGAAGAATAGAAAGAAACAACTACCATTAAAAGTGACAACCAAAGTACCATCAAGCCAACATACAATCCAGTATTTCACAAAAACACCAAACACATCGATACTCAGTTCCATTTTGTTCGAGAAAAACTTCGGTCAAAGGAAATATTTGTTGAATATTGTAAATCTTGTGACAACATGGCATACATTTTTACTAAGCCTCTTGGGAGAATAAAGTTTGAATTGTTTAGAGGGATGTTAGGAATTCCGAGTAATCCTTTCTCTATTAAGGGGGAGAGTTGGAAATAATTAATATTATTTGTATATTAATGGAGAAATGGTTACATAGCTCCTTAAGTTATGATTAGTTCCTAGGATATAGAATTTGTTTACAACTTCCTACTTCTTTTTGATGTAATTATAGTTGTATCATTTGACTAATGAATGTAGAGTGTACTCTCCATTTTGTATGCAGTCTGTGCAGTACTCACCTATGAGCTGCAGTTTCTAATCAATTCAGATTTTATCTAAAACTCTCTTCTTGTTCTGATTTGGTGACATTGTTTATGGGATTTTCCTCTTATTTCATGTTCTTATTTTCAGCACAGTGATGAGATATCTTCGCAATTTATTTATCTCATCTTTGCAATCAACTCCAATGATTACCTTGTGTGAGAGATGTGGAAGATATCCATGTTGATATCCTTGATTATCCTCTTGTCTACGAATTGAAGTAGCCAACCAGAGCGTTTACGATTTATGTCTACCTAAAATTCAATAATACGTGAGTTTAGATCCATCATCACTACTGTTGTCATTTATATATTCTTTTAGAGTTTATCATTTAGATCTCTTTTTGCCAGTTGTTTAAACATATCAATTTTAATTTCGGATAGCTTATGTTGTAAGTACTGGCCAATATAATCTTCACCAGAATTTCCAACAATAAGATCAAATTCGAGAGCAATTCTTGATCTCCACCTAAAGTCTATCCAACAACATCAAATTCACAAGCAATTCTTTCCCATCGGCTTTTCCTCTTAGAAAGTTTCCTTATACTATAGGCTAATATACATGAAACAAACTACTTCTGACCTATGCACAATGCATGAAAAATTGCTTGCTTTGTGCAAGACGAATTCCATATAAAATCGAGAAGGATCACTTGTGAAGCTGCTGTTAGAATGATTTCCATGCCATAAGTTTTGATTGATGCAAACAGGCTGTATGTCATTCGTTGTTGATTGAATTTTCACTTCTAAGTTGACGCTCATATGGGTCTTGTTTCCCCTCGATTAGTAGTATTTCTTGGCCTTTCCACCAGTGGAAGTGGAACTGATGAATTTTCTCCAAGAGGAGAAAAGGTGAAATATACTGGCAGAAAACCAATACTTTTCCCATTCTTCACAACAAAGCTTGACGATATCAAGCACAACTTTGAAATGGCTTTGCTTGCTTAGATTTTTTCTGCATGTACCACTTCAAGGTCAGGATGATTAACCAAATGTCATCGCTGGATCTTTCTGTTAATTTAGCATTTGCATTTTAAGAAATTGGTTCTTATAATCACAATGTGTGCGTTTGCTGTTGAAAGAATGCAACTATTTTATGCACTCTGTGGAAATTACAAGTAGTTTGGAATAACCTATGAAAACCATCTGATTGAACCATTTATTTTAACAGGATAAAACGTTTCTCGTGAGGAGAATAAAAATAAAGTTATGAGCAATTTAAGAACAGTAATGCTTTTTATTTCAATCAAAATAAAATTCAAAGAGAGAGGGAGACCCTTTTGTCTCGATTGTTTTACAAATCGATATATTGAAATTACAATTTTAAACATTATTATATATAAAGAAATCAAAATAAATTTACGTGTTAACAAATATTAAAGTAAAATTTCTTCTGATCAGATAAATTAACTATATATATAATCATAAAGGCCTTTTAATAACTTTTCACAAAATAATAAGATTTTGTAGGAATAATACAACATAAATTCAAGACCGTCATTTATCTATCATAATCTCTATCGTTTGGATGACTTTTAGGAGTTATTGTTTTGGTGACCGATCAAATTTATCGACCATCGACCCACATTGTCATTATTATCACTTATTATCAAGAGTTAGTGAGTTGTTCAAGCAAGTAAAAACTTCAAACTTAAGCTTAGAAACAAAAGTAGAATTTTATGCTAGTTTCCATGTTTAAAGGGCTTTTTACTTTTCATTAAAATTTTAGGAAAATTATTCAAAATTTAAGAAATGTTCTTGAATTTAAAAGATATTGTTACTAAGTATTAAACATTAAGTAACTAAAAAAACTAATTATTTGAGTTTATTTATGAAGTTAATTCTTTTATAATTTTTAATTTACAAATGATTCATTGAGAGTGTCAACAAAGGATTTAAATTTTGGTGAGTAAGATATTATCTATGTCTATTTTTTATTTTTCTTTACCCAACATTGTTTTGTTGACTATGAGGTTTTTTTAGCATAGATAAAGATGCCTTAGTTACATACAAACGTGACAGAGCTGATGATCATCCATAGTCTAGATTGGTTTACTTCTGGGTTTATTTGTACTTTCCACAGTATAAGTAGTGCTTTCAACTTCCATTTATTTTGATACACCGCTCTATATATATATATTTCATGGGAAATTGAGTATTAAGGAAGAAGGTTAATATGATAGTGTTTTGGATTTGCTTGGAAAATGTTGTGAAACCAGCTCCGAAAATAGAAGAAAAGAGATATCAACGCCTTAGGAATAAGCCACTTCGAGGGGACAAACTCCAATGCATTACATGACTGAACAATTCTTAGATGATACAAATAACAAAACCTCATTTCTATATATAGGAGTCCATGAGGCCACAATGTAATCCTAGCCGACCTAACAATAATAATGCAAGGGAACAATAATAACAATATGGGGGTTACAGGGGTACAACAATAACAATAAGGGGGGCTACACTAACATAATAAGGGACTACAGTATTACTATAGGGACTTAACATGCCCTTCTCCTTCAAACAAGTGTTGTCCTCAATGCTTGATTATTTCTTGATGCTTCTGTATAAAATTCTCATCCTCCCATGTTGAATCTTCTACAGGAAGGTTCTTCCACTTGCTAAGATACTCTAAAATTGATCGTACTTGTCGAGTTCTTGTTTATGTGACTGCTTCAGAACTTCTTTTGATGTGATGTTGATCTTCCTGTTGTTTCATTAGATTCTGTACCAAATTTAGGTTATCCTTTGAGAGTTGGAGAACTTGTTGATGCTCGATGTGATCTTCCACTAATTTATCATCTATATTAGCTATTATTTGATCCTTCAAACCATCCAAATTAGCCTCCATTTCTTATTTTAAACCATCTATGTCATCTTTGGTTGCTCTTCATAAGTTCGAAATTTGTTGCACTTGGTACCATAATTTTGATATCTCATACTGCAATTCTTCCTCTTCATGCGTCATAGTATAGCTTTTTGAGGGCTGAATGGGAATGGAATTATTTTTTGGAGACATTATAGAACCCAATACTGATAAAAATTCTAAAATATGCCCTTGGAATCACTTCAACTTGATTTTTCAAACAAACGTTATGCAATTTTAAAAACCAAATACACACGTTTTTCTTTCTTTTGAGGAGCTCGATATTGAAACTGAATTATCTCTGTGATTTCAGATCTTCAATATCTGAAATTTGGCACTGAAGTAGCCCTCTGAATTCTCTTTCAAATTCCATAGGCCTCACTTTATTTGGATTCTTCAAGGCAAATTTATGCCCAATCTCCTATGATGACCTAATTATGGAATAGTTCCGTAGAGCGAACTTGTACGAATTGCCATGTGTCACTGTTTTCTGCTTTGGCTCTGAAATTTATAAATAGAAAACTACAGTCCGTGTACTTCAATACACTTTTTACAGAATTCCAATCCGATGCTCAGAGCGAGAGTTATGAAGCTTTTCCCATGATCACCTCTTTGAGGTGAAATTCGGGAGCCTAAAAAAGACCTAACTTCCATAGATCATATCTCCCAAAATATTGTGAACCAAGCTCTAAAATTTTGCGAAGATGTTCCTCGGGATTTCGGCTTCACGCTCTAAAAATTTCAGCTTCTCAACCTTCATAGAAAAAATGTTATAGCGAAAATTTCGCGATGACCTTTTTAAGTGAAATTTAGGAGCCTGCAAAAAGCCCTAACTTCCACAGATCATATTTGCAAAAATATTCCGAACCAAGCTCTAACATTTTGCAACGATGTTCCTCAGGATTTCGGCTTCGCACTCTAAACATTTCAACTTCTGAACCTTTGTATAAAAATGTTATAGCGAAAATGCTACGATGACCTGTTTGGAGCAGCGAAACCCTAGAATCCAAAGCTCTGATACCAAATGTTGTGAAACTAGCTCCAAAAATAGAAGAAAAGAGATATAAACGCCTTAGGAATAAGCCACTTCGAGGGGAAAACCTCTAATACATTACATGAATGAACAATTATTGGATGATACAAATGAAAAAACCTCCTTTCTATATATAGGAGTCCATGGGGCCACAATGTAATCCTAGCCGACCTAACAATAATAATGCAAGGGCACAATAATAACAATATGGGGGTTACAGGGGTACAACAATAACAATAATTGGGGCTACACTAACATAATAAGGGACTACACTATTACTATAGGGACTTAACAGAAAATTAGTCACTTTCAAAGTTTATCTTAATTTCTTCTCTCCCTCAATTATTAGAGAAATGATCTTTTAATGTTCC
Source organism: Pinus albicaulis (assembly GCA_034641835.2). NCBI lineage: Eukaryota > Viridiplantae > Streptophyta > Pinopsida > Pinales > Pinaceae > Pinus > Pinus albicaulis. The sequence goes on along the minus strand of CM076570.1, from coordinate 862,570,738 downwards.
CTGGATGGAACTTCAAGAAGATTTCTGTAAAAGACCTAAAGTTTGGTGTAGCGCTGTTCTAGATATGAATCCATGGTAACACAAGTTAGAAATTTTTTCCATAAATATTATAGTTATAACTTTAAAAGATGATTAAGTCTCACACTTTTCTTTGTATATAAACATTTAACCATAACCAATATGTTATCATTCTCCTTGTTCTAGGGTTAAAACTTTCAATATCTCCAACAAACTAATAAAAAAAAATAGAAAATTTTGAAAAACTTGTACAATTGAAAAAATAAACGATAAAATAAACTTGAAAAACATAAGAAAATAATTCTTTTAAAAATATTTAAAAAATATTCATTTAACCTATATTTAAAGAAAAAATAAATAAACTAAATCCAAAAAAATTTCTATCACAGACACTATTTTCATATTGAGTAATAAATATGGGCCAATTGAAAAAATTAACAATAAAATAAACTTGAAAAACCAAAAAAATATTTCTTTTAAAAATATTGAAAAATATTCATTTAAGCATATAAATATTTAAAGAAAAAATAAATAAACTAAACCAAAAAACTCTTATATCACAGTCACAATTCTCATATTGATCAATGAAATGTTAATAAACCATATTCTAAAAGAAAGAATTCATATTTAAAGGGCATGCTAAATCAAAGATGAAAACCTATATCATTATGAAGTTTTTATCGGGTTTTTTTGGGTTTTTAGTTACATACAAATTAGAAGATATGAGATTTTAGTTTTTTTTTTATTAAGAATAAATAAATATAAATAATAAATAAAAATTTAATCATTTTTAAAATTTGAAAAAATAAATTTAAATGGACTTATGATGTCAAAATTTTAAATCATGCTATGTTTATTTATTAGTTATTGTATGTTGTTAGCCACCTATAAAATTTGTCATATAAAATGGTGGCTAAATCATATTTTGAAGCCTTCAAGAAGCAATTTTATTGCCAAATTGTTAGTTCTTGGAGTCTTATGAAGATGACTTATCCTTGAGTTAATCTTCACTGCTATTTCCCTCTCAATTCTGAAAATCTGTTGTTTTCCTTAAGAAAAGACTGCTACAAAAACTCCATTTTCCCCCACAGTTTACCCCTCCTTTCACTCATAATTAACCTCCTTTTTATTCCCTTTTTCCCCATGATTTCCTCTATTTTCCCTCATTTCCCTTCTTCCCTTCATAAAAGCCCCTTTAATAAGGTTTAAAACTCCCTTTTAAACCTTATCGAAACCCCCAAAATCCTTTGAAAATCCTTGAAAAATCATAAAAAACCCACTTTCACATTATAGGCCTAAACCCATTTTGGCTAAGCCCTAAACCACTTCCCCACCATACAACTGGGTGCCGAAACCAAGCATTAAGGCCCTGGGTGCTTATCGCAATCGGGGTGTTCTATGTTCCTTTTCCCCTTTTGCATTCAAAATTTTCCGATACGATTGGCCCCTTTTCTTTTTAAGAACCCCCGACTCCTCCGCTTTCCTTCACGTAACCTAGAGCTCGTAATCGGGCGCTAAATCATTATAAAAACCCCTCCCCGATACAAATTTTCCTTTGTATTTCATAAAAAACCCATTTTTCCTATGTTAAAAGAAAACCCACCGGTTCATTGGTTGAGCGAATACCAACCGTTGATTTAAACCATTCAACGATCTTCGGGATCTCGCATCGGAGTTTTCCATTGGTCGCGTTTGAATAGTTTATTGCCCCTTCCCGATTGGTGACCTTCCGATGGTTTCCCAACCGTCGATCTATTCCGCCATTCCCAGATCCGACGATCCATGTTGAATCGCGCTCCGCCATAGCCTCCGACATTAAAAACCACAGAGTTATTCCCGTTCAATCGCATCGGTACTTTTTCCCCTTGCCCCTACCTATCACGATCTTTCGATTGGATCTGGGCCGTCCATACACCAAGATCAGACGGTCCAGATCAATCCCCGTTTCCCTTTGTTATTTCTCAAACCCCGCTGTATAAAGTTTTCGGCGAATCTCCGCCATTGATCTCTGCAGATCAACGACCCGCATTAACCCAAACTCTGCACGACCCTCGCCTCATATTTTATTCCATTAACCCCGAGATTTAATCTGGACCGTTCATTCCTTTCATCCAACAGTCTAGAATAAACCCGATAAGCCCAACTCCTTTGGGTCCTACCTTTCCCTAGATCAAATCTCAGCCGTTAATCATTCCCTGATCCGACGGTCAAGATTAAAACCACTTTGACCCTGCCCCACCTCTTTTCGCCCGCACATCTTGTCTTTTCGTGCTCCAAACTCCACCGTTGGATCTGCCCACCCTTCATCCAATGACTAGGGACCCATATCGCGTGATTTTAAGCCCGAAGGATAATTTTTCAAAGTTACGTGATATGGGCGGTTTCTAAAGTACACATGTCAGTCGGGGACCTACATCGCGTTTTTTTGGAGAAAATCTAAAACCGCCTCAATGTAGCGCAACACCAGTGGTTTTTAATACCGAAACCATTTTCCCCATTTAGATTGTATTTCCTCATATTTTAATCTTTGTCGTTCATCACATTCATCTAACGGCCCAGATTTCATCTGACCATTAAACTATCGCCCTCTGCCCATCCTCCAAGGGACTTCATCGATCAACCTCCGTCGTTGATCTCCGTGGACTAATCCAATCCAACAGCCCAGGATCGTTCGGAAACCCCAATTTCATTTTTAACCCTTTTTCCTCCACCAAAGGTTTTTCACCCATTTCCTTGCATTTTCTTCCATTTCGCAAAAATGTGGCTCTTCTACATTATATTTTTCCAGTCAATATTGACCGTTGATCTTTGCAGATCAACGGCCCGGACTTAATTTCCCCACTATTCATCCAATTTCCTCTCCTTTCGACCTCGGCAAAGTAATCCTCGTCGTTGGATGCTTTCATCCAATGGTTGCGCTCTAAACCTAAACCTCTAAAGAAATTTTAACCTTCCCCGCAACATTTTTTCTAATTTTTCTTTATTGTGCAGGTTTTAATGGTTTTTTCAAAAGTTTTGAAAGAAAATTGAAGGCCAGGGATGACGATCCCCCAGGCCTTTATTCATCCAGAATATCATTCTACAGGGTTCGACACCATGTTTCATCCGTGCCTCATGAGCACTGATGCCATTCTAAAAGCCCCTGTAATGCCTGCACATCAACAAGACACAACAAGGTTTAATCAAGCAAAGAGTATCAGTGTTAAAGGATCTAAGTCAAAGCAGAAACCCATGTTTGAAAGATTTCAGCACATTTTTGAAGGATTTATGCACACATTGAGCAAATCAAAAGCCTAATCCACAGTTAAAGACATCATGAAGACTGGAAGACACAGATTAAACCTAAACAGACCTAAAACACATAATTCAAGTAAATTAAAGGTGTTTAGGGAAAGAAAAAGAAATTCATCTGTCCGAGAAGCCTCCACTGACACATCAAAGGCTAATTGAATCCTCTCAGCTACCAAAAGCCACCTACAGTCTCGCAGTAATCAAAGGAGGCATAGTTATTTCCAGAACAGAAGATATTTGCCTCAATGCAGCTGAACAATTATTTCAAGTCAAAGGAACTTATTACCACTGTCAGCAAAAGTTATTACAACGACAAGGGAAAGCCTTAAAGTCAATAAATCTTCCCAGCAAGCTTAATACTTAATGTAAACCAATTAATACAGAGGAAATATCAGAAAGTTTCTCCATTGAGCCCCTCAAAGGCCGAGAAACATTAAACTGTATTAATTGAACCTAGAAGATCTTTTATCCCATCCCACCTCCTCATTTCTTCTATAAATACTTCTGAAGAAAATGAGATAATGTTGGTCACTGCATATCTGTTGCATGTAAATATTTTACTAAAGTTGTTGTAAGTTTTGTTTGTAATTGAAGATACCTAAGTTGAGATGAAAATTTTGAAGCTATAGAGACCCATTGGACTTGAAGATTGTAACTGGTTTGAAGCATCAAATACAAGCTGATTTATGGGATCCTGGTCTATGTCAACGGTGATGTTTTTCTTATTTTAAATTGTTATTTTATTTTTGTTTCCATTCTATCCATCTTCTCTGATAAAGAAAAGTAATTATAGAGTTAGGATTTACTGTCAAAGGTACCTTTCTCTTACTGATAAGCTTTATCTACATGTTTTCTTCCAAAATTGTGTATTTAAGAATGATTTAATATAGTCCAAGAATTTAGAAATGTTGGTGTTCCCTCGTCCTACTGTCTAAACTAAACATTGTTTTTGAATGTTATTTTCAGTATCTGCTAAGTAAAGTTGAACTAGGGAAGTCTATGGTGAGCCCTGTCCTCTAGTTTTATCTCCAAAGGTTGTCTGAAAATTTCCCTAAGAGTATGTTGAAAGCAGGATAGGTTCAAAGTCCTTACCTGATCTTAGACTATTCTTTGTTATCTTATTTTTTTGTCTTGAAAGTTTGCTAAGTAAAGCAGAGCTAGGGAAGTCTATGGTGAGCCCTGTCCTCTGGTTTCTTCTCCAACAGTTGCTTTGAAAAGTTTCCCTTGAATATGCTGAAAGCAGGATAGGTTCAAAGTACTTACTTGATCTTAAGCTATTCTTTTTTTTTAAATGTTTTCTATTGAAATTGCATCAAAAGCAGGCTAGTTTCAAAGTACTTACCTGATCTTAGATTAATTTGATGTCTTTCTTAAGTGCATGCCAAAAGCAGGATAGTTTCAAAGTACTTACTTGATATTAGGCTGCTCTTTGTTCTTCTTTTGTTTAAATTCCCCTTCTTATTGTTTCATTTCATTCCATAAAATCAACTCTAAAGAGATCCCTAGACATAGATGACTTGCCCGATGGACCACTCTTGAACCTTGTTGTTTCAATTAAATCCTACTATGACTCCATTTCCCAATGGATTGAAGATGTTTCTTGCCTATCTTCTTAGCTGAATTAATCCTTCACCTTCATTTACCTTCACCCTTCATTTAGACTTCGTTCACCTTCACATATCTTTGCCCAACCAAAACAAACAAAAACCTTGTTCTTCATAACTAGCCTAATACCATACCCCAAAAGCCTTAAAGATAAATAAATTTTTGCACTTATAGAGAGATCCCTCTCTGGATTCAGGAGGGCTAGATCCTAGAATCCCAAAGCGGTTCAAATGTGCTCTCCGCAGTTTTGGTCTCACCAATCTGCTGAAATTACGGGGAGATAACATTTCTGGCAACTCCACTGGGGATTTTGAGTAAAAATCCTTGAAAATGAAAACACTCAGTTTTCAGTGAGTACAAGTATCCCTCTTCAAGCACTACCAAGAAAATGGTAATCATGATAAAACTTATTTTAGTCAGTGACAAACTAAGGAAACCTTAGGATTCTCATAAGAGCTTATCAAACCTTGAGGGATCAGCTAGCTTAGCCATAAGAGTAGACTTTCCTTTGTCTCATCACCGTAGCTAAGTGTTGAAAAAAATTTAGGATGCTCTTAGAACCCATAGGATTGAAATAACTCAAAAAACCCAAAAAATATTCCAGATTGGTATTCAAATAAACATGGTGGTGGACCATAAAACCTTTTACCTCCAAAAGAGCTAAAAATTTCCACCTGGTGACTCCACAATCCTAAACAGACCTTAAGACTCCATTGGGAAGACCCATTATCATAATAACATCATTTAAACTCAGTTAGAGGACTTTAGGATTAAATTTTTCTTGTTTAAAAGATCAGTTAGCCTCTTAAAGATTGTCATATTTGGTTAAACTTTTCTTGTTTACTTGGGTCTGAAAAAAACAACATAGTGGCTCCTAGAAGGATTCATACTAGAGCCTACCCTGACCCAAACCCTTCTGAGATAGTTGTTAACCTTGAAACAATCCTTAGGAAGTCTCCTGAGATTAAATCTTCAACTATTTTCATATCACCCCTTAGAGCTAATTCTGTTCCTGAAAACCTTGTAGCTCTACAAGAATCACAAGTTGACTTAAGAAATCCATTTAGAACTAGATCACTTGATGATTTAGATCAGCTAGATTCAGAGTCTTCACTTTCATCCCCAGAAAGAAGTGAACATCCTAGTAGTAGAGCAACTACACCACCAGATTTACATTTCCTTCACAATTTCGGTTTCTCTCATCCTAGATCTGCTCAATAGTCTATTGCTGGTCCATCCACATCTATTCTTCATACATCCACTGTTCAAACCACTCCATTCTAGCCCACTTTCCCTCTTGTCAAACCACCACTTGTAAACCCCCCACTTTTTCCACAACCTCCTATCATGGCAACAAGGTATGCTCCCTTAGTCCTTCCTTTACCTTTAGTCAATCTCCCACAGGACTATCAGTCCAAGATACCATTGTATGATGCCAGTAATGCTACTACTTCTTCAAAACATGTGGATAAGATGAATGACTACTTTGACAGAAATGAGATTGATGATGAAATTGTCAAACTTAGATTATTTGCTCAGAGTTTAGGGGGAGAAGTAAGAAAATTGTTTAAAGGATTAACCCCTCACAGTATTAATGATCTCCAAGCCTTCCATTAGTTATTCTTAAACAAATGGGAAGTCAGGAAGAACCCTCTCCAAATACTTTCTGATTACAAAAATCTCCACAGAAACACTCGGGAAAGTGTACAAGCTTATTGCACTAGGTTTAATAGTGTTTATAATGCCCTTCCCCCAAACTTAAAACCTCCACAAGGCTCAGCTTTAAACAAATTTCCTGAAGGATTTGATCCTGAAATGGCCTATCAGTTGAGAGAGAGAGATCCTTTAACCCTTGAAGATATGCAAAAAGGAGATCTTGTTGTGGAAGTTAATTTAATGGAGAAAAGAGAAAGAATGAGGAGTGAGAAGAAAGTATCCTTTAGAGAGGAATCTGCACCTTCCACATCTAGCTCTAAGATGGAGAGAATGATGGAGGAGATGATAAAAAAGATGAGCATACTTGAGATAGCACAAGCAATTCAAAACCAAACAGCTCCTCAAAACAAAAATCAAAACCAAAATCAGAATTTTAGGAGAAACCAACCTCAGAATAGACCAAGGGAAGATGGTCAACAAATTACTCCTCCTTTTCATCAAAATTATGTGAGTGAGGTTGAAGAAACATTAGAACAAACAAAGGAAGATGATATAAACATGTTGGGAGTAGATAATGATGACTTTGAAGTTCATTATGATAGAAAACAAGGTCTATACACACCCTATGATGACAAAAGAGCAGAAGATGAATATTACTATCAGGAAATGGAAAATGTCATCATAGAAACTCCAAAAGAGTATGACCTTAAGAGTAAAAGCAATCAAGAAACTCCCAAAACTAAAACCTCTGAAAATTCTACAAAAAACAGCCCTGTGAATAAACCCAAGACTACAAAACAGAAAGATAAAATAGTGGCTGGAAATTCTGATAAAAACAAAGAAAAAGGCAGTCAAAGTACTGAAAAGCAGAATGCAGACCTTAGTAGCATTAGCACCTCAGCTAGTGCTCCTGTTAAAACAATTTTGACAAATGTAAATAGAGGAAATCAGCAAACTGATTTTGCTGATAGGATGGCAGTTAATAAGGCTGAAACAAGTGCTTCAAAGAATCAGATGCCTTTTAGTTTGGAGCAGGAAATTGCTAGAATCAAAATCTTTGTTCCTCTCACTAAATTAGCTGCCCAAGATGTATATAGATCTCAAATTTTGAAGGCTTTAAACATAGAAGAGAATAATGACACCGTCAATCTTAATGATGGCCATCTAGAGCTCATTTTCGGTCCTATGATTGAGGGTAGATATCAAGAGGGACCAGTTCCTCCTTTTTATGTTAGTTTAAATGTTCATGAAAAAATTTTGCACAATGCCATGCATGACTCAGGGGCCTCTCATAATTTAATGCCCAAAGTTGTAATGGAGAGCCTAGGCCTTGATATCACTCGACCTTACAAAGATCTTTACTCCTTTGACTCAAGCAGAGTGAAATGTTTAGGCTTAATCAAATACCTCTGTGTGAACTTAGCACAAATTCCAACCAAATGTTTAGTAATGGATATTGTTGTGGCTGATGTACCCCAAAAATATGGCATGTTGTTATCAAGATCTTGGGGAGCTAAGTTACAAGGAACAATGCAGATGGGCATGACGTATGCGACCATCCCTATTTTTAATCAAACGAGAAGACTTTACAAGGAATCTCATATGCAATACATGGTTACCAGCCAAGAGAGACCACAAAAATCTCCTCTCTATTCTGTCAATACAGGCCTTGACTCATTTATCCTTTTCAATGATGAAACATTCAGTGAACAAGTGACCTTAACTGAATTAATGACAGATATATAGGAGGGAGACGAGACACAAGTGTCAAAATAGTTTGCTAAACTAGAAAACTACAACAAACAAAACACAGGTCTAGAGCTACAAATCATTCATCCATTGCTTTTAAACCTTGAGAGTCAAGAAAGCAGTCCTCAATGCAATGAAAAACCCGAGGAATTAAAACAAATTCAACATAGTGTCGATCTTCAAGAACAATCCAAAAGAACATTGGTTGAAGATGATAGTAACCAAACTAATGAACCTGAAACTAGTCCTCTTTGGAGTATGAAATTTGATGGGTCTTGCACTAAGAGTAATGCTGGTGCAGGCATCTGGATACATAACACTGAGAACAACCACACTGAAGGCCATTCCTACAGATTAAATTTTCAGTGTTCGAATAACATAGCGGAATACAAATCCCTTCTTTTAGGCTTACACTTGTTGAAGAAATTAGGAGCCAAAAGAATAAAAGTTCATGGTGACTCAGAGTTAATTATCAGGCAAGTAAATGGGGAATATAGTGTGAAACATCCCAAACTTAGAGCTTATCGAAACGATGTCATGGATTTATTGAAAACATTCGAGGAATTTAAACTTATCTTTATCCCAAGAAACGAAAATATCCAAGCTAACAGTTTAGCTTTCGCTGCTAGGACGTGCCTAACTCCTTATGAAACCAAAAAATGTACAACTCAAATCAAATTCAGACTAGCTGTCCCTGATAACGAGAAATATTGGCAAGTGTTTGATGGTGACAAACAAATAGAAGACTTCCTACAGTCCATAAATGAATTTGAACTACCAAGTTCAGATTCAGACTATGAAACAGACTGTCCTAGTGAAGGAAATCTACTTGATGAAGAAGAAAACTCTCCAAATATTGCTGATATAAATCTGTTGTCTAACAAACTTGAAAACACAACAGAAATTGTTGCAGAGTTAGAAAAAGAAGACTTAGAAACTCTGCAGTCTAACAATCAAAGTTTTCCAAAGGGACTGGTCCCCTTAGAAGAGTTGTTTGATTTCAATGATGTTGCCAAGAAACCTAAGCTGGAGCCTGTTGAAACTAAAGTTGAAGAGTGTAATATAGGCAGTAAACTAAAACCGAAAATGATCAAACTATCTAAAACTTTACCAGCTCACATCAAACTAAAATACATAGAGCTGTTTAAATAATATTCTGATGTTTTTGCGTGGAGTTATGAGGATCTGAAATCCTATGACACTGAAATAATTCAGCACAAGTTACCTCTCAAGGAAAACCAAAATCCATTTAAACAAAAACTGTTCAGAATAAACCCTGTTTAGTTACCTTTGGTTGAGAAGGAAATCAAGAAAATGTATGAAGCTGGTATTATTGTCCCTATTAGATATTCAGAATGGGTGTCTAATTTGGTGTCAGTTAGGAAGAAAACATGAGAGATTAGGCTTTGTATTAACTTTAGAGACTTAAACAAAGCCTCATTGAAGGAAAACTACCCTTTACCCAAGATGGATCATATTTTACAAAGGGTAGTTGGTCTGAAAAGTATTTCTTTGCTAGATGGCTACTCAGGATACAATCAGATATTGGTACATCCTAATGATTAAATAAAGACAGCTTTTACTACACCTTGGGGCACTTTCATGTATGTGAAAATGCCCTTTGGTTTAATGAATGCTGGTGCTACTTTCAGAGAGCCATGGATATTGCATTCTCAGAAGAATTAGGCTAATTCATTATTATTTACCTTGATAATGTCACTGTTTTTTCCAAAACAGATGAAGAGCACTTAGAACACTTGAGAAAAGTATTCAAGAAATGCAGAGAGTTTGGGATATCTTTAAATCCAAAGAAAACACTGTTTGGTCTCCAAAAAGGTAAACTTCTTGGGCACATCATATCAGAAGAGGGGATAAAGATAGACCCAAAGAGGATTGAGGCTATATTGCAAATCACTCATCCTCATAACATGAAGGAACTTCAATCCTTCATTGGAAAGATTGATTTCTTGAAAAGGTTCATACCCATCTTGGCTGAACTCCTTGGAAACATTACAAACATTCTGAAAAAGGAACAAGGAGTTAAATGGACCTTGGAAGCAAAGAAATCTTTTGAGCTGGTGAAACAACCATTAGTGAAACAACCATTAACCAAAACACCAGTTCTAATAAGTCTTGATTTTTCAAAAGATTTTTACATTTTTTCGTTTGCATCAGAACATACAATAGTTGTTGTCCTATTGCAGAAAAATCCACAGGGACAAGAGCAGCCCATTGCATTCTTTAGCAAGGCATTGAGAGATGCTCCTCTGAAGTACAACATTATGGAAAAACAAGCCTTTGCCTTAGTCAAAACCTTAAAATACTTTAGAGTTTACATTTTGCACTCTCGCATCATTGCCTTTGTCCCAAATTCAGTTGTGAAAGACATTATAACATAGGACCCAGATGGTAAGAGAGGTAAGTGGATAGTTGTGATACTTGAATATGATTTAGAGATCAATCCCACTAGACTCATTAAAGGCCAAGGACTAGCTAGATTAATGGCTGAAACAAATTATGAAGTTCTTGATATAAATATGATAAATGATTTAGATAATCAAGAAGAACTATCAACTCCCATTATTGAAGATAATTTTATGAATTCCTCTTTGTATACTGATATTTTATATGTTTTGCTTAATTTGAATACACCTCCTGGTTTATCAAAAACAAAGGCAAGGTTTTTGAAATTAAAAGCTATAAACTACTGCATTATAGATAAATGTATTTATTGGAAAAATGCAAGTGGTATATTGCTTAAATGTTTGCCTGAGAATGATGCAAAGAAGGTTAAGCACGAGTTCCATGAAGGAGAATGTGGATGCCACCTATACTAGAAGACTACAGCCAACAATATCCTTAGAGCTGGTTACTATTGGCCCACACTCTTTCTAGATGTCCATAAAATGATCATTGTATGTCATAAATGTCAACTTTTTGAAGGCAAGAGAAAATTGTTGCCCTTACCTCTACATCCAATCACTGCTGAAGCTCCTTTTCAACAGTGGGGTTTAGACTTCATAGGAGAAATCCATCCACCCTCATCTGCCCAGCATAAATGGATTCTCACTGCAACAGAATACTTCACCAAATGGATAGAAGCCATCCCTTATAGAGAAGCCAATGACTCTGTCATCATAAAATTCGTTGAGACTCATATCCTCTCTAGATTTGGCTATTCTAGGAAGATCATTACTGATAATGCCGCAGCATTTGGATCCAAGAAGATGGTTAAATTCTGTCACAAATATCAGATTACATTGGGTCATTCTACTGCTTATTATCCTCAAGGTAATGGGCTGGCAGAATCCTCAAACAAAATTTTGGTGAACATAATTAAGAAGTTGCTGGAGGACAACAAGAAGTCTTGGCACACAAAGCTAGTACATGCACTATGGGCTGACAGATTAACACTTAAGAAATCTATTGGAATGTCACCCTACCAGCTTGTGTATGGTACTGATGCAATTTTTCCAACCAGTCTTGGTGTGCCAGTTATGAAGCTGATTCAAGAAGTGAAATCTGAAGAAAATGACATGATCAGAAGAATAAATCAGACCATTTATCTTCAGCAAACTAGGGAGGAGGTCTACAACAGAGCGTTAGAAAAGCAAGAGAGCATCAAGAAGCTTTTTGATCGAAGGACAAAGGCTAGTAATTTTAATATTAGTGACAAAGTGTTAAAGTGGGACTCAAGGAGAGAAGACAAGAGCAAGCATGGGAAATTTGATAACTTATGGCTTGGCCCTTATCTCATTCATTCTACTTCTGGTAACAATGCTTATTTCTTGCAGGAATTGAATGGAGCTGAACTGTTTGGGGGTCCTGTAAATGGCAAGATGCTCAAACATTATTTCTTTTGATTCTATCATGTTTGGAAGCCTTTTTATCTTTTTCTCATTATAAATATTTCATCCATCATTGCTTTCAAAGTTAGAAAAATCAAAAAATACCAAAACAATAGAAAGAGAAAAGATGGTAGATTGTAAAAACAAGAAAGGTACAACCCCATACCAAAAAAGAGAAACAAAATTTGAAAGTGTGCAAGCTCAAATGCCACTCCTAAAAAACACACTCCTAGTTAGTCATATAGCCTAATCTTGACTAATTAGTTTTCAATTTACTGCTGATAGGTTAGTGAATTAGATTTTCCAAACAGCTTAATCTTGGCTTATCAGTTAGGTGGATTAGGATAGAAAAAAAAGGTTCAAACAAGCCAAAAATATGAAACTATGAGTTTCCAAAAGAAGAATGACTCTACTCTGTTTAAATCATGAGTCAAAGACAGAAGTGAACTGGTTCTAATATGCCCAAACTTGAACCAGAAAAGAATGCAAGACAACTCAAACAAATTTAAAAGCAGAGCTGAAGAAAAGAGAAGGATGTGCTTAAAATTTTCAGATCTTAAGCCTTCACCATTTTGATTTTATTTTCTGCAAATAATGATCTATGTGCAGCTTGTTTTTATGCCATAGATCAACAACAAGTTAGACTGTTCAATCCTGACTTGGCTGTTTTTTAAATTTCTTGTTTTAGAATTTAAAGAATAAAAAATCTATTAGATAGTCTAATCGTAACAGATATTAGTTAGGTAGCGAAGCTTATGAACTCAACTGTTTAAACTGAGTTCATGGAGAAATAAGAAGTAGACTTAGATTAGTTTTTATGTTTTCAAAAGAATAAAATGTTTGTAAAATATTTTTCCAATCCAAACGCACTCTCAAAGAAGAAAAAAAGTTAGATCAGTAGGATTGGGTAGGTAGAAAGCTTGTTTGATAGAGTTCCATTGTTTTTCATGGCTGCTAAAATTATCAGGACTGAAGAAGATCACCCAAGCAAAAAATTTTGCAGCCCAATGGATGAGGCATTGATCAGCCCCCTAGAGAATACAAGTCTGAAGTTCTTGACACCTTCAAGAAGGTGCCATCCCCATGTGGAGCCACTGTTAGCCACCTATAAAATTTGTCATATCAAATGGTGGCTAAATCATTTTTTGAAGCCTTCAAGAAGCAATTTTATTGCCAAATTGTTAGTTCTTGAAGTCTTATGAAGATGACTTATCCTTGAGTTAATATTCACTGCTACTTCCCTCTCAATTCTGAAAATCTGTTGTTTTCCTGAAGAAAATACTCCTGCAAAAACTCCACTTTTCCCCTCATTTTACCCCTCCTTTCACTTATAATTAACTTCATTTTTATTCCCTTTTTCCCCATGAATTCCTCTATTTTCCCTCATTTCCCTTCTTCCTTTCATAAAAACCCCTTTAATAAGGTTTAAAACTCCTTTTAAAACCTTATCGAAACCCCCAAAATCCTTTGAAAATCCTTGAAAAATCATAAAAAATCCACTTTCACATTATAGGCCTAAGCCCCTTTTGGCTAAGCCCTAAACCACTTCCCCACCATACAACCGGGCGTCGAAACCAGCATTAAGGCCCTGGGTGCTTATCGCAATCGGGGCGTTCTATGTTCCTTTTCCCCTTTTGCATTCAAAATTTTCCGATGTGATTGGCCCCTTTTCTTTTTAAGAACCCCCGACTCCTTCGCTTTCCTTCACGTAACCCAGAGCCCGCAATCGGGCGCTAAAGCATTTTAAAAACCCCTCCCCGATACAAATTTTCCTTTGTATTTCATAAAAAACCCATTTTTCCTATGTTAAAAGAAAACCCGTCGGTTCATTGGTTGAGCGAATACCAACCATTGATTTAAACCAATCAACGATCTTCGGGATCTCGCATCGGAGTTTTTCATTGGTCGTGTTTGAATAGTTTATTTCCCCCTCCCTATTGGCGACCTTCTGATGGTTTCCCAACCGTCGATCTATTCCGCCATTCCCAGATCCGACGGTCCACGTTGAATCGCCCTCCGCCATAGCCTCCGACATTAAAAACCACAGAGTTATTCCCGACCGTTGATCTCTCTAAAGATCAACGGTCCTTGTTCAATCGCATCGGCGCTTTTTCCCCTTGCCCCCACCGATCACGATCTTCCGATTGCATCTGGGCCGTCCATACACCAAGATCCGATGGTCCATATCAATCCTCATTTCCCTTTGTTATGTCTCAAACCCCGCTGTATAAAGTTTTCGGTGAATCTCCGTCGTTGATCTCTTCAGATCAACGGCCCGCATTAACCCAAACTCCGCCCGACCCTCGTCTCATATTTTATTCCATTAACCCCGAGACTTAATCTGGACCGTTCATTCCTTTCATCCAACGGTCTAGAATAAACCCGATAGGCCAAACTCCTTTGGGTCCTAACTTTCCCCAGATCAAATCTCAGCTGTTCATTCTCTGATCCAACGGTCAAGATTAAAACCACTTTGAGCCTACCCCACCTCTTTCTGCCTGTGCATCTTGTCTTTTCATGCTCCAAACTCCACCGTTGGATCTGCCCACCCTTCATCCAACGACCAAGGACCCATATCGCGTGATTTTAAGCCCAAAGGATAATTTTTCAAATTTACGCGATACGGGCAGTTTCTAAAGTACACGTGTCAGTTGGGGACCTACATCATGTTTTTTTGGAGAAAATCTAAAACCGCCTCAATGCAGCGCGACACCTGTGGTTTTTAATGCCGAAACCATTTTCCCCATTTACATTGTATTTCCTCATATTTTAATCTTCGTCGTTCATCACATTCATCCAATGGCCTAGATTTCATCTGACCATTAAACTATTGCCCTCTGCCCATCCTCCAAGGGACTTCATCGATCAACCTCTGCCGTTGATCTCCGTGGACTAATCCAATCCAACGACCCAGGATCGTTCCGAAACCCCAATTTCATTTTTAACCCTTTTTCCTTCACCAAAGTTTTTCACCCATTTCCTTGCATTTTCTTCCATTTCGCAAAAATGTGGCTCTTCTACATTATATTTTCCGAGTCAATCTCGACCGTTGATCTTTGCAGATCAACAGCCCGGACTTAATTTCCCCACTATTCATCCAACTGCCTCTCCTTTCGACCTCGGCAAAGTAATGCTTGCCATTGGATGCTTTCATCCAACGGCTACGCTCTAAACCTAAACCTCTAAAGCAGTTTTAACCTTCCCCACAGGATTTTTTCTAATTTTTCTTTATTGTGCAGGTTTTAATGGTTTTTTCAAAAGTTTTGAAAGAAAATTGAAGGTCGGGGATGACGATCCCCCAGGCCTTTATTCATCGAGAATATCATTCTACAGGGTTCGACACCATGTTTCATCCGTGCCTCATGAGCACTGATGCCATTCTAAAATCCCCTGTAACGCCTGCACATCAACAAGACACAACAAGGTTTAATCAAGCAAAGAGTATTAGTGTTAAAGGATCTAAGTTAAAGTAAAAACCCATGTTTGAAACATTTCAGCACAGTTTTGAAGGATTTAGGAACACATTGAGAAAATCAAAAGCCTAATCCACAGTTAAATACATCATGAAGACTGGAAGACATAGATTAAACCTAATCAGACCTAAAACACAGAATTCAAGTAAATTAAAGGTGTTTTAGGGAAAGACAAAGCAATTCATTAGTCCGAGAAGCCTCCACTGCCACATCAGAGGCTAATTGAATCATCTCAGCTACCAAAAGCCACCTACAATCTCGCAGCAATCAAAGGAGGCATAGTTATTGCCAAAACAAAAGATATTTGTCTCAATGCAGCTGAACAATTATTTCAAGTCAAAGGAACTTATTACCACTGTCAGCGAAAGTTATTACAATGACAAGGGAAAGCCTTAAAGTCAATAAATCTTCCCAGCAAGCTTAATACTTAATGTAAATCAATTAACACAGAGGAAATATCAAAAATTTTCTCCATTGAGCCCCTCAAAGGCCGATAAACATTAAACTGTATTAATTGAACCTAGAAGATCTTTTATCCCATCCCACCTCCTCATTTCTTCTATAAATACTTCTGAAGAAAATGAGATAATGTTGGTCTCTGCATATCTGTTGCATGTATAGTTTACTGAAGCTGCTGTAAGCTCTATTTGTAATTGAAGATACCTAAGTTGAGATGAAAATTTTGAAGCTGTAGAGACCCACTAGACTTGAAGATTATAACTGGTTTGAAGCATCAAATACAAGTTGATTTATGAGATCCTGGTCTATGTCAAGGGTGATGTTTTTCTTATTGTAAATTGTTATTTTATTTTTGTTTCCATTCTGTCCATCTTCTCTAATAAAGAACAACAATTATAGAGTTAGGATTTATTGTCAAAGGTACCCTGCTCTTACTGATAAGCTTTATCTACATGTTTTCTTCCAAAATTGTGTATTTAAGAATGATTTAATACAGTCCAAGTAGTTATGAATGTTGGCATTCCCTCGTCCTACTGTCTAAACTAAACATTGTTCTTGAATGTTATTTTCAGTATTCGCTAAGTAAAGTTGAACTGGGGAAGTCTATGGTGAGCCCTGTCCTCTAGTTTTATCTCCAAAGGTTGTCTGAAAATTTCCCTAAGAGTATGTTGAAAGCAGGATAGGTTCAAAGTCCTTACCTGATCTTAGACTATTCTTTGCTATCTTATTTGTTTGTCTTGAAAGTTTGCTAAGTAAAGCAGAGTTAGGGAAGTCTATGGTGAGCCCTGTCCTCTAGTTTCTTCTCTAGCAGATGATTTGAAAAGTTTCCCTTGAATATGCTGAAAGCAGGATAGGTTCAAAGTCCTTACTTGATCTTAAGCTATTCTTTTTGCGTTTTAAATGTTTTCTATTGAAAGTGCATCAAAAGCAAGCTAGTTTCAAAGTACTTACCTGATCTTAGATTATTTTTATGTCTTTCTTAAGTGCATGCCAAAAGCAGGATAGTTTCAAAGTACTTACTTGATCTTAGGCTGCTCTTTGTTCTTCTTTTGTTTAAATTTCCCTTCTTATTGTTTCAATTCATTCCATAAAATCAACTCTAAAGAGATCCTTAGACATAGATGACTTGCCCCATGGACCACTCTTGAACCTTGTTGTTTCAATTAAATCCTACTATGACTCCATAGCCCAATGGATTGAAGCTATTTTTTGCTTATCTTCGTAGCTGAATTAATCTTTCACTTTCATTCACCTTCACCCTTCATTTAGACTTCCTTCACCTTCACATATCTTTGCCCAACCGAAACAAACAAAAACCTCGTTCTTCATAACTAGCCTAATACCATACCCCAAAAGCCTTAAAGATAAATCAATCTTTGCACTTATAGAGAGATCCCTCTCTGGATTTAGGAGGGCTAGATCCTAGAATCCCAAAGCGGTTCAAATGTGATGTCTGCAGTTTTGGTCTCACTAATCTGCTGAAATTACGGGGAGATAACACATGAAAGGACCTAGCTGTGTGATTCTAATTATTTGGTTGTGTTTTTTTGTAATTTTAACTAATTTTTTGGGAAAATGTTGAATATTTCTATTTTCCAGTAAATTTGGTTTTGTTTTTTTGCAATTTTAACCAAAATTTAAAAAATGTTGAATATTTCTATTTTCGATTAAATTCAAAATTACTTTTCTATTTTTACAGAAATCATATTTCCATTTTTCAATAAGTTAAGCTGACTTTGATGGGACATGATTCCCTTCTTGGAAAGCATTTTATTTTCACTTAGTACGGGACAATTCATTTAAAAAAAAAAAAAAAAACTAATTCTTTCAGTGTCTTTTTCTAGTGAGTACTTTGACACTCACAATGAAGTTGTTATGGTGCTATATGTCCAATGATACTCTAATGATAATCTGCTGGTTACAGGTCCTTTAGGTAAGCTGAGAAGGGCTTTCATTGTTCTAGGTAAGCTGAGAAGGGCTTTCATTGTTCTGAAATTTGTATTTATTGTGTAGAGCTCTCACTGTGAAGTCGTCCTCCAGGCTCGTGAACTTCCACCAAAATTCATTGTGCTGAACTTTCTACAATTAATATGATTATCGTGTGGAGTTCTCACTGTAATAAATAAATAAAAAAATTTAATAATTTTTAAAATCTGAAAAACAAAAATCTAAATGGATTGTATAATTATGATGTTAAAATTTTAAACCATGTAATGTTTATTTATTATTTATTAGTTATTAAATCAAATTTTGGGGGAAATGCTGACTATTTCTATTTTCTCATAAATTTGGCTGTGTTTTTTGTAACTTTAATTAAATTTTAAGAAAATGTTAAATATTTTTATTTTTGACTAAATTCAAAAAATATTTTTCTATTATGGAAATCATATTTTTCAATTAGTTGATCTAACTTTGATGAGACATGATTCCCCTCTAGAAGACATTTTGTTTTCACTATTTATTAGTACCTCACAATTCATCTAAGAATAAAAATAAAAATAAAAAAACCTAATTCTTTCTTGTCTTTCCTGATAAGTGCTTTGACACTAACAATGAAGCTGTTATGCTGCTACTATGTCCAATGATACTATGCTAATTGCAAGTCCTGAAAAAGATTTTTCATTGTTCTGAACTTCTATCATTGATATAATTATTATTAATGTGGAGCTCTCACTGTGGGGAAGTCCTGGTGGCTCAACACAATGGACTTCTACCAAAATTCATTGTGCTGAACTTTCTACAATTAATATGATTATTGTGTAGAACTCTCTCTGTACGGAAATCCTGCCTACTCAACACGACACAATGAACTTCCTCCAAAACTTTACATTCTACATTCCGCACAGCCCATTGTGCGGAGCTTCGCACGAGTGAAATCCAACTCGACTGCTCCAAGGTATACAAACAATTAAGTGGAGGGCAGTGCCTACAATTACAATCACAATCACTATATACAATTTAACATACAATCACTATATACTATTTAATATGCGCAATTCCTTGCGTAACTTCTCTACTCGGATAATTGCTATGTTTCATTATATTCTGCCCTTCACTGAACCATTAGGGTAGTTCTAATGTTGGAATGTGTTCAATCATCTAAGATATGGAGGTCCTTGTCAATGAATTCCACAGAAAAAATACTTAGCCAAATTGTTTCAGTTGACAAAAAATGAAAACGATGACCATATCATTTTGAAAACGAGAACGGGATGTTCCACAATTTGTCGTTGTCAGCATCTTCTGTAATACCAAGTGAAACTCCTGGCGATTCAACCCTCGCCTCTAAGACAATACCAAGTGAAACTCCTAGCTATTCAACCGTCGCGTTGTCGAGGTCCTAAGATGGGG
The DNA here is from genome assembly GCA_034641835.2 of Pinus albicaulis. Lineage (NCBI taxonomy): Eukaryota > Viridiplantae > Streptophyta > Pinopsida > Pinales > Pinaceae > Pinus > Pinus albicaulis. The sequence goes on along the minus strand of CM076570.1, from coordinate 862,551,288 downwards.
TACTTCGAGTCCTTTGATGGCATGAATGGCATCTTGATTAGTACTGCGAATTACGAATCTGCATCTAATGGCCTATATTTGAAGTCCCTATTCATGTTAGATGGCACCAGTGATATATATAGTATAGGGACAGAGGTATAGTAGACATATTTGTCAGTGCAGGCAATATAGTCGCATATAGTATGATGAAAGATTTATTACTGGTTGGTGGTTACGCATTATCTATCCCCAGGTATTTTTTAATGTCGTGGCTTTATTTGTTGCTATTATTGTGATCATCTGTAATATTCATGTGGTCTACACATGTACTGATTATATTAATTAGTACGTGCAGGTTCTAGTGAATACGTGTTATTATTTCATTTATCAATAAACTTTAAAGAGCTCCAAAACCAAAATAGAAGCCGAGAAACTAAAACCATTAAAGCGAGCCTTCACCAAGGATCACATACGGAGAAAGCAGCTCTACAAGGAAGTTAAGGCACTGTTAGTGGTGCTGAAACAACTTGGTAAACACGTGAAGCTACTACCTATGCTGCCATCAGACCCGTCCGTCAAGGATATAAGTACAGATGTTTCCCCGTCAGCTACCTGGCAACCATTATCCCCATTGCACATTCCGAGAACCTACTTACGTGGCAGTATGGGCCCACCACTTCGTCTCCGTTTACAAAGACGGACGTTCACAACTTTTATCGAAATGTTTATGGTTGGAAACATCCTGTCATTGTCCGGCGGGGAGCTCGAGGCATGGGATTCAATTTCACCTGCCCAGCGACAGCGTCCACTCGGGTATTAACCGTGCAAGCCTACAAAAGCACAACGAAATGGTTTTCAGTCATTCTAATGGAGTTGTATTTTAGGGCGACCCTTATTTTCCTGTCTATTGGCTATTTAACGCTGTGGGCATTATACTATTCACAGTTTCATTTAAAGTCATTTTAATTTTAAATTTAAAGGTGGGTAAAGTAAGACTCACAATGAAATTTCTTTTTCGGTTATCACTATAGTAGAGGAGCTCGTGAACCATGGCCGCCTAGGGTTTTGCCTGAACCTCACTACGGCCGCCTCACTGGAGCGTCAGGCCCTGCGACAACAACCAAGTACCTCAGTTCGTGATACAACTGCTGGGTCAAAGCACTAGACATGAACATTCAGATGGGGGAGGCCGATGGGCCTCCCCCTATGGGCAATAGCGACAAACATGGCAGGACAGAGTCTGCAACCGCAGAACAAACAGAGAATCAAACTGTACAACCACAGGAAGCAGAAGCTCTGAACAAGGGGAAAGAGAAGGAAGGCACGACAAACGCTGAGCAAGTGAAGGTAACCTCGTCCACTTGGAAGCCAATAGCTGCTGAGCGACCCAAGATTGACTTACCCAGTCATAGAATCAATGCCCAAATACAGTTTAGGAAGGACCATGCGCTTATTGGAAAATTTATCGGTTTCTGGCCAACAGAAAAAGCCTTACAAGGTTGGATTTCCTCCAAATGGAAGCCCAAAGGCCATGTTACCTTACAGCTTGGGCCGAAAGGCTTCTTTAATTCTATTTTCAACTGTATCGAGGATAGAAACAAGGTTTTAGATGGAGGCCCATACTTTTTCAATGTTGCAGGTCTATATCTAAGGGACTGGGTGGAAAGATTCAACCCAGACAAAGAGGACTTCAGCTGGGCACCAGCATGGATACGAATGTACTCTTTACCATTGGAGTACTGGAATGAAGAATCTCTAAAAGACATTGGTAATGGCTTTGGTGAATTCATCAAGATAGCGGAAGAAACAAAGCTGAGAAGATACACCTCATATGCTCGCATTTGTGTTTACATGCGGCTCGGTAAGGCTCTCACGGACTCGGTAAGCTTATTTCATGATGATTTTGAATGGATTCAGCCCATAGATTATGAGCATGTGCCTTTTAGATGCAGAAAATGCCATGCTCATGGCCATCTTTTCCGTGACTGTCCCCTCAATATCCCTCCCAAAGCCTCAGACACAATGGAGAAATCTGACCCTGAAGGGTTTACCAAAGTTAATAACTGGAAAAAGCATGCTAAAAAGCCAGCCTCCACCCAAAAAAAGAGCCCACAACCCAATCCATCAGCCCCATCCACCAGAAATAGCTTTGAGCTCCTGTCTCGGCAAGTTATGCCCGAATCTGAGCCCCACAAACCCTCTGCACAGTTCTCCATACCCTCATCCTCCACTTTCAACAAGGAACAAAAAACACCTGAGTCTGAGCCTCAAGTTGCGCAAAAAGAAACAGACACACCCGCCTACCTTAACAAGGAAAACGACACTGCACTGTGGCAAGCGAAAGAAATGGATATCGACGGTTTCTTACTAGACCCAGCAAAGACCAACAATGCAATGTTGGAAAATAGCCAAAGGGTCTACATGGAAGAAGACTCAGAGGCTTTCGACATAGGAGATTTGGACATTAATGGTCTTGAATAAGCTTGTCAGCAGCAGGGCTTTGAAAAAATAACAGAAGGGAAACTTAAGTCCTTGGAGGTTGTTCTTTCTAAAGCACATCAGCAGAGAACCCTCTGCATTCAGCCAGGCAGCAGTGGGGATGGAAAAAACCTCAATAAAGATACCAAGAAAGGAGGTCGGAAAACGGATTTACAAAGAACAATCCTTGTGGGGAAAATCCTGGTGGAATCAGGCAGATATGCTAAGCTAACGAAGTACTACAGTCCGATCACAAATAGTCAACCATGAAGCTAATCTCATGGTCCAATGTTCGTGGGCTTAACGGCCCCGGGAAATACAGAATGATAAAGAACATGATACAACATGAAAAACCCCAAATCTTTCTCATGCAAGAAACAAAATGTAACAATACTACTCTAGGATCCATTCTTTCTCGAGCATGGATCGGTTGTCAATCAGTGGCGGTTGATGCTTCAGGGGCCTCAGGAGGACTTGCCATTGCTTGGAATCCCCAAGCCATCACTCTCTCAGATTTCCATGCATCCCATCATCTCATTCAGACCACCTTCCATATAATAGGAACCAATACACATGGTCACCTGACCAATGTTTATTTTCCTTAGGATTCCTTGAATAAAATAGCGCTTTTAAACACTCTGGAAGCTCTCAACTCCAATCGAAATCACCCACTTTGGCTCACTGGTGGGGATTTCAACATGATCACTAAATTGGAGGAAAAAAAAGGCAGCGGAATCAAGCTGGAAAATGATAGTGGCCATTTTCGAGAGTACATCCAAAACAACTAGCTGATCGATTTACCATTCAATAATGGTATTTACACATGGAATAATAGGAGGTGAGGGACTCAGAAAATCGCTTCTCGATTAGACAGATTTCTCATCTTAGACAATTCCATTCACCTGGGCGGAGATTTTACCGCCTCAATCCTCCCATTCTCAGGTTCGGATCATTGGTCTGTCTCATTACAATGGCAACGGCCAGGGGATACAACAAAAAGACCCTTCCGTTTCCAAGCCTTTTGGCTTTCGCATCCAGATTTCATAACTCTGGTTCATCCTTGGAAGGGCTTTATTCCTCCTGCCAGCTCCTTGATGTACCAGTTCCAGCAGTACCTCAAGCATCTGAAGCAGATTATCAAGCATTGGAATCTTTCCACCTTCGGCAACATTTTTCAGGCTCAAAAAATTCTTGAACAAAAAATGAAAGAGCTACAGCAAAGAATTATCGAGGAAGGGAGATCGGACTCTCTAGACAAACAGGAACAAGACCTTGCAGCTCAGCTGGACAACAGAAGGAAGCAAGAGGAAGTGCTTTGGAGACAAAAATCAAGAATCCGATGGCTAAAGGAAGGGGAAAGAAATACGAAATTCTTTCATAGGACCACAATACAGAGAAGAATGCACAATAACATAGCTCTACTTCAGAACCAGCAAGCGGAAAGACTAGAGGAACATGCTAACATTGAGCGCGAACTCCTCAATCACTTCATGTCCGTTCATCAAGAACCTCCAGTGAACAGGCAACCTGCAATCAATAGAATTCTACAACACGTGCCTAAGATAATCACAGAAGAACAAAATAAGCTCCTTCTCCAATCGGTCACGACAATGGAAGTCGACAATGCAATGGCACAATTGAAAGACGGGAAAAGCCCCTGGGCCCGATGGATTTACTTCAAATTTCTTCCATCACTTTTGGGATCTCATTAAAACAGATGTCTGGAAAGTTGTGGAGGAATCCAGAACAATGCACTGGTTGTTGCCTTCGATCAATGCAACCTTCATAGCTCTCATACCCAAAGAAGATTGACCCAACACTCCGGATAAGTTTTGGCCAATAGCTCTGTGCAACGTTATCTACAAATTCATCTCGAAAGTCATAGAAAATAGACTCAAGACGTTGCTACCTGCTCTGATCTCCCAGGAGAAATCTGGATATGTGGAGGGTTGTCAAATCCTTGATGGAATCATCTTAACTCATGAGATCATACACTCTTTGAAGCATAATAAACAAGCAAGTATGCTTCTCAAAATTGATTTATCAAAAGCTTTTGACAAATTAAGTTGTACCTACATAAAGCAAATGCTCACTGCTTTTGGTTTCAGTATAACTTGGGTTAGATGGGTGATGAGTCTTATATCATCTTCATTTTCCTCCATCCTGGTCAATGGTATTCCTTCTAAACCTTTCTCCCCTTCTAGAAGCATTCGCCAAGGAGATCCCCTCTCCCCCTTCCTCTTTGTCCTCATGGCTGAAGGTTTAGGACGTCTTTTAAAGCATGCTCATGCCAATCATAACCTCAAAGGCATCTATGTTTATGGGTCTCCTGCCACCACGCATCAGCAATTCGTAGATGATAATATGTTATTTGGGTATCCTTCCGTCCAAGAAGCTTCCACTCTGAAATCCTTGCTAGATACCTTCTCTGAAGCCTCCGGAACTACTATAAATACTGTCAAGTCTCAGATTTTCTTCTTTCACACCCCCTCAGTCTCACAAAGAAACATTGCCTGAATTCTTGGATTCACCATAGCCAAATTACCATCCAAATATTTAGGTGCACCTTTGACCGACTCAGCTATCAAGCATTCCTCATGGCAACTCCTCCTGGAGAAACTTGAAAGTCATCTCTCCTCATGGACATATCGAACCTTAAATATGGCCAATAGGCTGGTGCTCATTAAAGCGGTTCTACAAACTATGCCTCTATACCTCTTTTCGGTGCTTGCAGCGCCCAAGTGGGTCCTCAAGAGGATCAAGGATTTGCAGTGCTAGTTCTTGTGGGGATCCTCAGGACAAAATCGCAAATGGGCCTTGTGAAATGGACAACAATCTGCACCCCAAAAAATCATGGTGGACTTGGGTTGAGGGATCCGCATCACAGTAATGTAGTGATGGGAACGAAAATATGGTGGAAATGGCTCACAAATCCATACACGCCCTGGGCCAAACTCTGGACAGCAAAATATGCAAACAAAAGACCACCGAAGGAACTAATCATACTCGCAAATAAAAATGTTGGCTCGCTCATCTGGAATGCTGCTCGTCAGCACAAAGATATGCTTCAGCAACATAGTTTTTGGGAAATTAGAAATGGTGAAACTGCCAAATTCTGGGAAGATTCTTGGCAGCAACAACCCAAACTCATCGACACCATTCAACCCCAACTGCTTGAGACGCATGATAATGCTCAAAGCGTAACAGTGGCTCACTTTTAGACTCATTATTCCAATCAGGGTTATAGACAATGGAAAAAAGTTGAACAAATTGCTTTGCAAGAACAGGAGGACATACAAAGGGTGATTGATATTGAACTCAGTACTCGACAAATCAGACACTCAGATCAATAGGACATTTTAAGGCGGGGATACACTCCACGAGGTATCTACACCACCAAGGAGGCATATGGACTAATGATTCAAACGCAGGATCCTGTGGATCCGCTATGGGAAAGGATGTGGCTCCCTGAAATTTGGCCCAAAGTATCCACTTTCATATGGCTGCTCAGCCATAAGAGAATCCTCACTTGGGATAACCTTTTAAAATGAGGATTTCATGGACCATCATACTGTCCTAACTGCAAACAGAAAAATGATACCATTCAACATCTGATGGATTCGTGTACCCTAGCCACTACTATATGGGAAAAGCTCAGCTTCAGATGCCAACGAACTTGCAGAGCCTCAAAGGATATCATCAGCACTATCCGTAATTGGATCCCCAATCCATACAGTAGCAAGATCCTGAATTCTCTATGGCAAATTCTTCCGGGCCTACTTCTTTGGACCATATGGAAAGAAAGAAATAGGCGAATCTTTAAAAACCAAAGCACTCCACTGGAAACACTATGGAGCAATCTATGTCAGAACATTCAAGAAACTCTCCAACTCCAGCCTTGGAAAAAAGAAGACTTCCCCACCGATGCTAAGGAACAGAGTATTTTGGAAAATTGGCAGCTATATCTCCCTCCAGTCCAGAGTGATCCCCCTCACCACCCCCATCATAGCCAAATATTCTACTCAATGGCAACCTCCTCCTCATGGCATCATCAAATTAAACTTCGATGGTGCCTCAAAAGGCAATCCAGGTAAAGCAGGGTTTGGAGGCATTTTCAGAAATCATGAAGGCACTCCACTTCTCATCTACTATGGCTCCATTGGCTGGGATACGAATAATTCTGCAGAATTGGAGGGGTTGTGGCAGGGTCTCAGGCTTGCACATCAGAATGATTTTCACCTGGTTCTAATAGAAGGGGACTCCCAATTACTTATTAACATGGCCAACAAAATTCAATCAGGGACCCCAGCATGCAAGGTTGCTACAAGCTGGAGACTTGCAACCCGGTTAGATATCATAGAACAATGGTTAAGAAAAGGGCGTGCCCTCATCTTCACTCATATCAGAAGGGAAGGAAACAAAATAGTTGATCTTTTGGAAAATATTGGGGTTGATCAAGATCAGTTACTGGAAGTAGGACCTCTAACAATCCTCAAGGATAATGCTCATGCCCAGGAATGCTCTGCTCTGGTGCATAAAGACACCACATCCCCGGCTGCGGGTGATATAAATGCGAATCATGCGGATGGGAATTTCTATTCCATTGAGGCATGTTGAAGGTGGAAAGTGGCGCTACCATTTATCTGCCTGTAACATTGCATTAACATTCCAAATGAATTCGCCTTCAATGCGGCTTGTTGTTCGATCGCTCGTTGTTCGATTGCTTCTTTACCTTGTAATGGCTCCTCTAGAAGCCTCCAGGCCTGCTCTTGAGTTTATTCCTCCGCCCCTCCAACACAATTGCCCTCTGCAGGCTGAGAATTCCTTTCTTCGCACTTCCACTGGCAAACGCTGCCCAATTCTTAGCTGTGTTGAGTTTGGCGTTGGCTTCCACTTCTCTCAGAGTGCATTTTGCCCTCTCAGCCTCAATTCGACCCCTGCTGCCTCCATTGCGCCCTCCGCTGTCTTCAGTAGCAACCAGTCCTCCGCATTCTCCACTCAACATTATCTATTCTCTCCTCCCTGTGAAGAAATGCCGAGGCTGCGTCATAGAATGAGATGCAGACAATGAAACATCAGAGGAAGACTGCCTCGCTCCTTCCTTCTTCTCGGTCGCCTTCTTCTGGCTCAAGTGCCACCGCCTCACCCTCTTCTCAGTACTTCACTCCGCGTTATCCTGATATGATCAGTGGTAGAGGTAGAATCCGTTCCACCAGCTTTTTTTCCCAGCATTCCCAGCATTTTGGCCCTTCCAGCTCACAGTCCTCTCCATTCACTGCTCAGTTCACCTACAAATGCACCATGAATCGACCCATCATCAAAGCTACCATCTCTGTCAAGTTTTAGGAGGTTGCGCAAGCTGTTTCTCCAAGTTCGCATCAGGAAGAGCCTCACCATGCAGTTCAGAATGAGCCTTCTACATGCACCAGTCACCAGGCTCACATTAGCATAAGCACTGTGGTGGTTGAATTTGTTGAGCAACCTCGGACTGCTGGTGCTAAACGAGAACATGAAAATGTGGATGCACAGGACACCTACAGTTGCCGTATTGTTGAAGAACGTCCAACTCCTCCTCATGACTGCTAATTCTGCCAGCTTCTTTTGGAAACAGGTTCTCAGATCTCATTTTCTTGGGTTCTTTCTTGTCTTTTTGGAAACAATAGCTAGTTTTTTTGGAAACATATCAGTTTTTCTTGAACTTATGCTGGTTTCCCCTACGAGGGCGGCTCTTCTCTTTTGGACTCGACTGGTTTCCCATTTCTGGGCAGTCGCTTACATGTCTTGGATGATATCTGCCAAGTATCATGGCTAGGAACTGTTGAGGCCAGTGCCTCATTGTACATTATGTTTCAGTAATATAATTTAGCTAAATTTAGCAAAAAGATAAAATAAGACTCACAATATTAAATGGCGGATAACTAGATAAATAAGCTTTGCAGTGTTTTAATGTGGTTTTTTTGGATTTTTTGGTGTTAGAATCTTGTGAAAAAATTAGAGGTGAAATTTCTGTTTATGTTATTTAAATTGATTTTTTTTACTATATATGGATTCAACACCCTAAAAACTCTAAAGAATTTAGATTGTGTAGGAGTTATCCATCAATCCTGTGATTTCAATAAATCTCGCTGGATTTTAGAGAAATTAAAAGAGAAAAATCCATAAATAAAACTTCCAAAAAATCTTACTAAAAACGACAACTTAAGACCAAACATATTTACCAATTTATCGAACCATTAATACGGAATAACAATATATACCTATAACTCAATAAAATACCTATTTTTATCCAACTATAGATATTTACTACCCCACATATTTACCACATATTTAAGGCTCACTAAACCTGTAAATATTGATTGCCTAATTATAAATAAACAAATATCTATCCTACAAATATTTATCATATTCTATCGAATAGTTGTCTTTCGTTGTTCCACCCTTAAGAGGAGTAGCTGGATTGGAATTTTACTCAAAATTCATTATAAATAAACAAATATCTATTATACAAATATTTATCATATTCTATCGAATGGTTGCCTTCGGTTGTTCCACCCTTAAGAGGAGTAGCTGAATTGGAATTTTATTCAAAATTCAGAGAACATTGGTATATATGTACCGAAAATTTAGTCTTAAAAGTAAAATTATAAATATTAATATTAATTATAAATTTAATTTTAGTTTAAAATTTAATTTAAATAATTTTTATGTTAATAAGTGAGCGTGGTTAATAATTAGTTTAGAAATTTAATTTAAATAATTTTTATGTTAATTTTTTTATATGTTTGGCAAGATTACATTTTTCACATGTTCAATATATCATTGCCAAAATTTTAATTGGTGACTTCACATCAAGGAGTGTCTTAACACAACACACAATCACTATTTATCCAAGACCCCATAGACAAATAATTTTTATGTTAATAAGTGAGTGTTGTTAATAATTAGTTTAGAAATTCAATTTAAATATTCTGAAAGTTTATAAAACATTAGTAATTTAAAAAAGTAATATTATTTTGAATATTAATTTTTAATAAAATTTTATTTTTTTCATCAAATTTCTAAAAGATATTGGTTTTTTTCAGTTTACATTTGAATATGAGGGAAATGTGTAATTTTAGTGCTCAACTTATGTGTTTCTTTTAAACTGAAAATAAAATATTTTTTAAATAACAAATACTGTTAACTATAATTAATAATAAAAGTGAATATACCTATTTCATTACTGGTTAGTTTTAATTAAAAGCATTATAAAATATCAATAATATTACCCTCAATATGCTCAATAGGTTTGTTGTTAACATTACAATTTAGAAGTTGTGTTACATAAAATTTCACTCACTCTCAACTATAAATAAAATATTTAGATGTTCCTGTGAAGTAAGAGAATAATTTTATAACAAATTTTAAAAAGATATAAGTTAAAAAAATAAACAAAAGAACAACAATTGGGTGGAGATGCGCGATGTGATAAAAATATTTTACTCACTCTCAACCATAAATAATATATTTAGATGTTAGTGTGAAAGTACATAATTTTATAGCAGCTTTATAAATAAATAAACATACATATATAAAAAAAGATAATTCTTATACTTTTAAAAATATTTAAGATTTAGATAAACTATTTAAATATTCATACAGACTTATATATATTTCAATGAAAAAAGGAAAAAAATTAAATGACATGTAATTTATTTCATTTTTAATATAAAATTAATATATGACATTTAAAAAGTATTAATTGTATTTAAAAAGTATTAATGGTATTTTTAAAATATTAATAAAAAGTAAAAAGTTGAGTTATAAATAAAATGTTTTAATAAAAAATTATAATTAAAATATTTGAAGTAGTTTTACTATTCTACATTTAAATTTTTAGGTATATTTTCTAGTCATTTGCAATCTAGCAAAGATTTTTTGGAATTGTAAATTAAGTTGTGTAGTTTACACTATCCAAGTGTTCAAGGAGATTTTCATGGGGTTAAATCCATTTATACATTGAAAAATACAATTTAAACACTAAAGAATTTTATATTGTACTTCAAAATAAATTCACACCTCAAAAGATTTAATCCTCTTTAGGTTGATAGATCTATGGCTAAAATGAATCTATACTCCTGAATATGAAAACTATTTTTGCATGGAGAATATATAAACTATTTTCTATATTTCCTAACAAATCCATGAAAAACATTGATATTTAAATGTATGCATATATTATTCATTATTTTAAGTATTTAAACTCTCTAATCATTTTTTGTTTTTTTTTTTAAATAGTTTTTACATTTTTCATACATTTTCTATAATAATAATAATAATAATAATAATAATGTCATAGTCAAGTTAGAAACCAAATATTTCAAGTAGACTCACTATTCTATTTTGCCATTTTTTAGATATATTAGCTAATATTATGCACATTTTTCACTATTTTGAAATCTAACAATGATTTGTTGGAAACTATAAGTTTAAGTTTATAGTCTACACAATACACAATTTAAACAATGTAATTTTTTATATTGCACTATAAAAGAAATTTGCACTTCAATATATTTAATCCTTCTAGAAACTCATACACTTATATATTACATCTTTCATAACTTTTATCTAATTAAAAATATACTAAATAATAATAGCAATATTTTAATTTTAAGGTTATAGCCAAGTTAGACACAATAATAATAATAATAATTATTATTATTATTATTATTTAATTTTAAGGTCATAACCAAGTTAGACACCAATATTGTTGTATAAGACGCTTGTTTGTGGGACAACACATTTTATATTTGAACCTTTGACTTCTTAAGAAGAAACACATGTTCTTAACCATTAGCCACTTTTTTATTATCTTAAAAAAAGTAATATACTTAAGAAATGCTATTAGATTTATTACCACAATGTAAGAAATAAATATTGCGTAACAAATTATGCGACAATTATTATTAATGTGTAATAATGAATAGTTATAGAAAATTTATTACATGGTATTTATTTATTACATTATGATAATATAACTAATAATAGACCTTAGTTATACTATAAAAATCTTCCTCAAATTTCAAAATGTTGGTTAAATTTGATTAGATTTTTTGAAATCACTAGGAAAAATGAGTTATTTTGCAACTTTTTATGGATTAAAAAGTTTTTTTTATTAGGTGCATGCCTTCTATTAAGATTCTATCTTTAATTTGAAGGGGTTCCTAGATTTCAAAAGTTTATCCACGTAAAATATTAGGAACCTTAAATTTGATTTGAGGAGGTTGTTTAAAATTAATTATATACGACCTCTATTAGTTTAAGAAGGTTATTTAAAATAGATCTTTTTATTTATTTTTAAATGAGTATGTTGCATCGATTCACAGCTGGAAAAACCCTTAGATACATCTTCTAAGAGCAAACCCAACTGGGCATTCATACTATACTTGCTTGTAACATCGAACTATAGGAGCCATAACTGATAGAGGAATTTCATGGACAATAATAAAGAAAAATAATAAGAATAATTACATAACTTGATCGTGCAAAAGAAAACATTTCAAAAAAGTAGAGCGAGACAATTATCATTAGCCGATAATACTAGCAGGTAGACTAAGGTTAAAATCATGATTCCAACTAGCATCTTGAAGTCTAGCATTTGTCCCTTGAGATTCCTTGAAATGCAACTTTGATCTCATGCTTCTTAGCGTTTCCACTTCATCATACAATCAAGAAAGTTGGTGTTTGAGTGTTTACAACTCTTTTGCAAGTTCTATGTGAGAATGGGTCAATTGGCAGAACTTTATTTGTAGCTCACAATCAACCTTCCATAGGGATTTATGAGTAGAGAGACATTGAGAACACGGGTTTTCCTCTGAATGATTCATTTGTTTAGTAACTGTCGACCCAAATTTTGGTATTTAAGGAATTTGGTTGCAACTTGGCGTGAATAGAGATATCCCCACACAATAAATGTGAAAGGTGTCCAAAATTATATGAAATGTGTTATTCTATTGCTGAATTACTTCGGATGCCATAACTACTTTTACTCAGTTCCTTTGAAAGAAGCCCCCAATTTCAAATTACAATCTTGTGGCCTCTTCCGTTACCGACAGTCCAGGAGAGGTAATCTTAACCAACAGATTGGAAACCAACATAATTGACGAGAATGGGGTTGAAACTACCATTCAACAACCGAAGCTGCCATTGACTATAAGGGGAAAGAACAAGCTTCCTATGGCTCAAATTTCCCTCTGAGCCCACAATTCCCGAACGCCAGAAATCCCACCAATAGAAATGACGTGCCCACACAATCACCAACCTGAGAAGAGACTAGAACCAAGAGAGGATATCTAAAAAGATCTCTCGCCAAGGATGTAACACCTTCCATATTAACCACATACAATTACCATAATAAAAAAAAAATTACAAATAACTACACGGTAACATTTCTTAAACTATATACGAATATATACAAAGTCCTATTTACGAGTGTATATATAAATTCACAAAACATAGGATTGCAAAATAAATAATTCACACTGCATACCATTATTATATATACTAAGTTCTGTGAAATTAATTTATGGCTTGCCAACCCACACGTCTGACAACGGAGTACCATTCATTTAATTCTCGAGTCAGTTCTTGCGTAGAGCTACCAGATATTCCAAATCTAGGGGAGGGACGCCATTACTTGGGCGCCCTCCATTCCACGTCCGCAAACCACGTGGCCAGCACACCGCGTGTTGTACAACACTTGCCAGCTACCATTGTTGACGTGTTTTGGTTGGTGAGGGAGTTAAATTCGAGCTCCTTCCGTACTTATAGGGTTTCACACGACCTGTTTTGCAACATGCGTTCCTCACCCTGTGCATTTCTATTCAGGGCGAGATGTTGCTCGGAGAGCTCCGCCGGTGGCTGCGCGCTGTGTCGCCAGTGCTGGTGCATGTCTGCTTTCTATTGCTGTTCAGATGGCTTGTTGGTTTGTCACTCTTTCGTTGATGTTGCTCCTGCGCCCTGCTGTAGACATGTTTGGCTCCTGCGACCGCCATAGCTTGCTCCTCCACTGTCAAACTACCCTCCTCGATTGCTCAATGCTGTGGGGAGATGTTGACGGCTTCGTCCCGTCTACTGGTTTGCAGAAGTACCATGATTTTAAGGTAATTTTTCATTTTCGAGGGTTTTTTCGAGGGTAATTTTTGTAGAAGTTGTATTTCTTGCATTTTCAAGGGTTTTTACAGAGATTTTGGCTAATTTATGCTATTTTCGAGGGTTTTGCAGGGATTTCCGAACTGTGGCGGGCTCTGGCTATCAGTTGGCTCCTGCATCGACGTTTTCCTCTGCATTTGGCGTGGCGTCTTCACCTCCCGATAGGAAAATAATTCCTACCAGCCCACTGTTGTGTTTTTCAACACTTGAAAACATGTGTTTATGAACACTTCTAATCTATTTCGGTTCAATTTAGCTCTTCTTGTCGTTGTTTCTGCTCTGTGCACATGTGCCGTAGGGTTTAGGGTTTCTAGTGGTATATGTAATTTCTATTGTCATTGTTTTGGCTCTGTGCACATGTGCCTTATGGTTTAGGGTTTCTAGTGGTATATGTAATTGCTCTTGTTGTTGTTTCTACTCTGTGCACATGTGCCTTCCTCGATTCCGTGATATGCATGTGAAATACTTGGTTATTGTATACCTCTATGTTTGCTGAAATACTTGGTTGTATGTATATTTGCCGAGATACTGGTAAATATGTGTATGTGAAATACTTCGTTGTGTACGTGTATGTTTGCCGAGCCGAGATACTTGTATATCTGTGTATGTTTGCTGAAATACTCGGGTGTGTATGTGTATGTTCGCCGAGCCGATATAGTCGTATATCTGTGTATGTTCAGTGATTTTTGCTGAAATACTTAGTTGTGTACATTGATGTTTGCCGAGATACTTGGGGTTGTGTAGGTGTGCTTATCTCCCCCGCTTGAGAAATTATGAGATTGTTGTGGTTGATTTTTTTATCAACCCCACTTAACAAATAATTATGACATTGATGTGCTTGATTCATGTGTTGATTCAGGGTTTGCTAATGTTTTGGTCTTTCCTCCTTTCCTCTGACGATACACATGATCACATATCCTTTCCCTTTGGAACAAGTGCCACCTAAATCTATTGAATTCAAAAAAAAAATTATATGGGTTTTACAATTAGTCCTTGGCTGCTATTAGTTCTTTTGCTCTGTTGCATTTTCTGTTCTCAGTTTTGGTATTGTTCTCCACTTCCTTGTTCATAAATTTAGATTTCTGTTCTTGCTTGTAAGTTTTGTTTTGTTCATGCTTTTATGTTTCTGTTCACTCTTATGTTCTGTTCATGTGTGTGTTATCTCAAATATTTTTAAACTGTTGGAAAGCATTCTCTTGTGACTCTGTGAGCTCTAGCAACAGTAACCAATAAATTTCTTAAGGATTTTATCTGTATCTCCACTCTTATAATGAGTTTTGGCAATATGTGTACTATGTAGTGAAGTTGTGAGCTTCAAGAAAAACTTGAATATCCTTTTTGTTTAATGAATTTTATGTTTGCAGCCAAAAATGTTCCAAGTGTTGATAAATTTCTAATTATTCATTTTTGGATTGGAGTGGACTAAGATAGGTAAAGTGTTGGAGTCGAGTAGGATAGGTGAAGTGTTAAAAAACTTTTTGTGGAGCATTCATTTGTATTTGTTTCAAATGGGATGGGAGGTGGTTAGTTGAGAATGGAGTTGTTTATGGATGCAATAAAACATAAACAAGAGTTGTGTTGCATATATGTGAAGCTCATGCTGTTGGGTTATTTAACTCTAGGACCCTTTTTTCATATATTATAGCAGCATATTATTACTTCTCTGCCACATGTGAGATACACCGAACTTGTTATTGTATTTACAGATCACTTATGCAGGGTGCAGTTGAACGCTTTAATTTTAGTTAAACTCAATTTTTATCTGAAGTTCTATTTAATATGCTTTTCTTTTTGGAAGTACTACTTTTCTTTTTCTAGTTTTCTGCAGCACATTTGATTATTGAGGTACTGGCATTTTCATGTCAAATTCACTTATATTATGCTTCTAGTTGGAGATGTCCAGTCCTCCTTTTGGAAAACCATATTTCTTGGTAGCATTATACTTCTAAAAAACTTAATTCCCAAGTGCCAATGCTCTTTACAATGATATATTTTTTATCTTTTAGAATGGACTAACAGCTGAAATATGAGTGATATAACTAAAGAAGTTTCATCACCTATTCTAGTTTCCACTTTCAGACATTTAGAGACATTTTTCTTTTAATGCACTTTCCTTTAGAGACATTTCTTTCTTCTTTTAGTGCATCCAAATGACTTCTCAACATTATTCTGCTATTTCAAAATACATATTTGTAGCATACTCCAGCTAAGCCCTGTAGTTGACAAGAGTGCATGCCGTATAACCATTTTGTGCATTTCTCATCCATGACAAAGTGGATGTATTGTGATGATGTTAAATGGGGTCAATACTACAGACAGCTTGATGTAGCATGTGTTTCAACTTTACAGTTTTGGAGCACTTCATATAATTTATTAAGAAATTACTCTCGATTCTAATGATTTTTAGTATCTTATGTTGGTAAAGTATATATTAACCTTAAGGTACAATGTTTGAGAAGCACTCGACCACGTTAAAGTTAGATGTTAGGTTAGATTGGGAGTCTTGTTTGAGATGATCCCAACAAATAGAAGTTGGGTAATGGATCCAACTAGCTGCCTATAATGATGTATGAAGAGATTTTGTCTATTGAACCCTTAGATTAACATCTCATGTTAGGTAGATATAACCAGATTGGTTTTGATTATGCTGTTAGGCTACCTTATTTTCCTAAAAAAAAATGATTTAATTATGAAAAACAAAATTACATTCACTATGTGTTTTTCTACATTTCAGATATATCCTTAAGCATAGGAAGTGATAAAAGTATGGTTGGGAAGATATATTGCTTCATAAACAGTATTCAAAAATGTCAATATGACAGCCCTATCACAATCATTCTAACATATCACCAATTTGAAACCAGTTTTGTCTCATAAAAAAATAGCTCCTAGGTATGTTCATAAACAGTCCCTTAAAAAATATACAGATAGATATTCACATTTAAACAATCATGTGATTATATGAAAGGTGTATGAAGATATTCCATGACATGACCTTCCACTTTCTTTTGAATGATCCAAGCTTTTGCTTCCAAGTGTAATCCAGCTTTTGAGAGTCTATGTTCCACTCTCTTACTGTTCCATTATCTTCTTGAATTCATTTCATGGTTAACAAAGTTTATGTTTGAGGCTCCTTGGAAGTATGATGAAAACATTTAAATTATACTTAGTGTAGTAGAAAGGAAGTCTGAGATCTATTAAGATATGAAAGTCCAAACATATAGTCCATCCAAAAATCCACATCATAATGTGGTTACATCCAAAAACATCTAACACTCCTATTCTTTATGGCCTTGAGAATCTTCAGTGCCAAACCCTGAGTTGCCTGATTGAGCCAAGTAGGTTGGCCTTCCTAAGAAGGCTTGATTAGGTGGTGGTTGATTGCTGCCATATAATTGAGACCAATTTGTCCCTTCCAACCATGGAGGAATTGAGTACCCGTACCTCACACTTGCGTTAAGTGGAGGTGTGTGTTGAGCATACATTGAATTCAGACCTCCTGTGGTAGGAATAAGGCAAGTGGGTAAACCCTGATTTTGATAGTGAGGCACTTGAATGTTTATGAGGTCTTGGAATAATGTTTTATTATTTGCAATGTTGTCCAATGTGTTGGAAATGTTCCTGGATTCATTCTCATCAATTGTGCTTGCATTTATGTCAACCATATGAGTCAACCCTTGTTCCCTTTCAAGCATTTGTTGAGCCTTCCTTGCTTCCTTTTCCTGTCTTGAGATTTGTTTTTGTTACTCCTTCTCTTGTCTTGCTCTCTCTCTTTCAAGCCTTTCATATGCTCGATGTTGTGCTGCAATAGCCCTTTTTGCCTTCTTGTCCTTGGCTTGATCTTTTTTTTTTTTCTGTTTTAATTCCTGAATTTCCATTTTCTTATTTTCAGACTCAACAAGGAGCTTTATATAGTCTTCAGAGGTGAGTAACTGTGAACTTCGCCCCAAACGAAGACTACTGGCTGTTCCTTGCTTCTTTTTCATTGACACTCTTTCTACTGGTAGCTTTAAGAACCGCCCAAGTAACTTCTCCCTCCCTCCCACCTGCATGTCATTGCTTGGCACTTCAGTATCTGTGGCACTTGATTGAACTATATTGTTTTCTTCATATGCTGCCTCATTATGTCCTCCATCTTCTTCCATTGATCTATTGTCCACAAAAAAATGAACAATTTCACTATTCAATTCAGCCACTTGTGAAGGCATGTTCATGCTTTGTTCATTGGTTCTTGAGACACTATGGGCGTTCAAATTAATCATGTTTTCTGCCAGCCATGATGGTGGGTTTACTTGGCTAGGCAATGTCAATTGGTCATTTTCAATTTCATGCCCAATATCAACAATTTCATTTTCTGCATTAACAATATCAACATTTTCATTTTGAACTAAATCTGCATTAACAATATCAGCAATTTCTGTTTCAACAAAATCTGCATTCTCAACTGCATGTTCAACAGTGTTGCCATCAATTTGTTGACAAGTATACTGTGTTTGACATACCTGCTCATCATCATCAGCATATAACTATCCTTGAGAGAGGGAAATTATATTATCAGCTGCAACCACATCATCATGTTAATTTACTTCTTCTTCCACTTCATGTCTTTCTTCCTGACCATCCACATGGAAAGCTTGGCTACAAGCAGTATCATACATAAGAGCATCATAATTTAGTGGCCATATTCTTGTCCTTCTAAAGCCAGTCTTGATATTTGATGGTGTTAGAGCCCTTTTAAAAGCCTTACTTGCAAGCTTTGCTAACTTGAACCTTTTGACCTCAACCCCTGGATTCTTTGCCATCCATGCATCACATTCTGACCTGAAATAGTTCTTGAAAGGGCCAAACACACTAACATCAAGTGGCTACAATCTGTGAGTGGTATGAGCGGGCAATGTTAAAAGGTCAATGCCCAAATTGTATGCTTCCTCAATTGTTTGTAGAGCCATGTGGCTTCCATGGCCATCTAATATCAACAGGTGTCTATTATTAGGTGAGACACCACCTGGCACAGATGCAGCAAAGTGGCAAAGCCAATTTAAAAAAAGCTCTTTATTCATCCATGCACGGGGATGTGCAACCATGCATGCTCCAGGTTCATAGTTTTGTATATAATTTTTCAACTAATTTTTACCTTTGAAAAGATAAAATCCTGGGATTGAAGCACCAATTGCATTGACACAACATAAAATGGTTATCCATTCCCTGCTCTTAGGCAAAATCTTTGGCACGTTTCGGCTACCTCTTTTGGCAACTACCCTCATGCCACAATTCCTTCCCGCCTGTAAACCTGTTTCATCACAGTTCCATATATGGTCTGCAGCATAAGAATGTTTATCATATGCACTAGAAAGAGTGTCATAGAACTTACATACAACTGTAGGGCACAAATTTAATGCTCTGTATCTGTCAAGGCCCTCAGCTATACACAATACAAGGTCTGGATGCCTTTTTTTAAACCCAAACCACCATGATTTACCAGGAAACCCATCTTTGAATGGGTTTGGCCTCCCTTGATAGATTTGAGCAAATGTAGATTTGAGTTGTATCAACTCTAGCCCATGTCCCAATTGGGCCATTTCTTTACACCACTCAACCACCTCGGCCTCCTCCTCTTCAGTCATAACTGTAACAGGCCCTCTATGTTTGGTGTGAGTCAGCCCATTTATCCAATAATGTATTGATGAAGGGGGAATAGTATGCTTCTTTGCAGATGCCCTAACAAAATATCCATTGAACTCTATGTCGTCAATTGCAGCTAACATTTCTTCTTTTGTCCAACCTCTTATAGCGCTGATATTTTTAGTTAAAGTTGCACCTTGGACTGTGGTTGACGGTGGCTCTGTGGCTGATGGTGCCACAACATCAGCTTCAGCCACATGGTCATCGTCAACAACATTTCTGGGAGCATTGGTGACATTGACATCACCTATTCTTTCTTCATCTAATGAGGTGCATCGCAGTTGGGCACCTCTAGTCACTCTTCTGCCACTTCTCCTTGTGCGAGCGACATAACTCACTCTTGCCATGGATGCAACTACCTGCAGAATAATTGCATGCATTTAGTTAAGAATAATTGAAAAAAATTCTTTCATACAAGCCAAACATCATCTGGTAACATCATCTCTTCCCATTTATAACAATTTATAACAGTTTATAATTAGTTTGTGTGTTCATGCCCGAGTTTTCTGAATGCCTTCCCTTCTGTTACAGTTTTCTTATTTTCTGTCTTGTCATCTTTAATTCCTATGATCAGCTAATGCTCATCTACTCATGCTCAACTATTTTCCACAGGCTTATATGCTCAGCTAGTCATGTTTTGTTTTTTTTTATGTTTTGTTTTTTTTATCAGATAATAGAAACTATGGAACATCAGGACCTAAAGCATCTGAAGTATTATTTTTCATGGTTTTGTTGTAGAGCCTGCTAGGGGTATTAGGGGAGAATTCCACAGGCAAGATGGGAGCATCCATTTGATGTTTCAAGATCTTACCTCTGTTAGCCCAGATTCAATGACAGTTTACCTTCCGTCACAACAGATTCAAATGGTGCTTTAAGGCATCAACCTATTAGGCTCCTACACAACAGGATTTTCCCCTGCAATTTTAAAACAAACAAAACAAAGGACAGTGAGTTTTCAAAAATTACAGTTGAAGTTTCTCATTCTTTTTCTTTTACTTACACCAACCATTAGGGTTTTAGATCTCCCTCACCCAGGTGTCGGATATCCAATATTTTTAATGTGATGACATTTTATTGCAAATGTTATTACGGTGGACCTTGTAAATCATGTGTACCACTTTTTATTTTCTAGGGCTATTTCTCATTTCTACTGCTATTTCTCAGGGATTCTTTTGAAATTGGATACTGAGTATCCCACAGTTTGCAGAACGAGACAGAGTGGCCATGTTCTGTAAATGCTTTAGCGTAAGTTCATCATGACTGAACACAATAATTGTGAGGTTTTAAGCTAAGGAACTGAATAATTGTGAGGGTTTAAGCATAAGTACCTGATCTCTGTGTTTTCTATTTAATGCTAATCTATAAGCGAAGAAACTGATCTGTGAATTTAAGCCAAGAAATTGATCTGTGGGTGAGCCATTAAAATATTATTGTTATTATTTTATTTATCAGCATTGGGAAAACTCGTTATAATTCTATTACTCACTAGAGACAAAATCCTCTAACTAATGGCATCTTGATCAAACCCTGACATTAATAGCCCTGAATTGAGCTAAACACTGAGCTATGGTAGAGATCCATCTAATCCTCCTCCTTATTTCTAAAGATGCACCATTTCAATTTGAGATTTTTCTTGAGGAATTTGATGTTTCCTTTTAAATCTTTTTAACTACAAAAAGTGAAATGATAGAGACAGGTTTCTTTCACCCAGTCTCTAAAATGCACTTGACTTCAAATGAACTATGGTGCAACTGTGAATCAATGAGATCTTACCTCTGTTACCCCAGATTCAATGACAGTTTACCTTCAATCACAACATATTCAAATGGTGCTTCAAGGCATCAACCTATTAGGCTCCTACACAGCAGGATTTTCCCCTGTATTGTAGCAGTGGCAATTTTAAAACAAAAAAAACAAAGGACAGTGAATTTTCAAAAATTACAGTTGAAGTTTCTCATTCTTTTTCTTTTACTTACACCAACCATTAGGGTTTTATATCTCCCTCACCCAAGTGTCAGATATCCAGTATTTTTAATGTGATGACATTTTATTGCAAACGTTATTACGGTGGACCTAGTAAATCATGTGTATCACTTTTGATTTTCCAGGGCTGTTTCTCATTTCTACTGCTATTTCTCAGGGATTCTTTTGAAATTGGATACTGAGTATCCCACAGTTTGCAGAAAGAGACAGAGTGGCCATGTTCTTTAAATGCTTTAGCGTAAGTTCATCATGAATGAACACAATAATTGTGAGGTTTTAAGCTAAGGAACTGAATAATTGTGAGGGTTTAAGCATAAGTAACTGATCTCTGTGTTTTCTATTTAATGCTAATCTGTAAGTGAAGAAACTTATCTGTGAATTTAAGCTGATTCAATCTCTCATTGGGTTCAGAAAATTAAACTGATATAAAGACTTGTAAGACAACTGAAATAAAACTGATATAAAGAATTGTAAGACAACTGACATAAAGGCTCAAAAATGAAAATAAAAGTGTAAGAATAAGAAATAAATACTCAGAAATTAAAATAAAATTGTAAGAAAATTGTTGAGAAAACTAACCTGATTATACTTTGAAATGTTCTATGTTGGTTTGTCTCCAGGACTGGTGAATAGTTTGAATGTTCAGCAGTGGTTGAACTCCTTTTATAGTTTTTTGCAGTTGAATTTAATTGGTGACAATGATGGCCATGGATTGCAATGGCTTCATTTTGCATGTGTGATCAAGATTGAATTTGATGTGATCCAATGGCTGGGAATTTGTTTTTGTTGATCCATGTGCTTTGATCTATTTTGATCTGTTTTAATGGAAAATAATTTATTGAATTTATTGGGTGGGTGTCATTTATTATGTGTTTAAATGTTGTTATTGGGTGGGTGCCATTTATTGAACACAATGTGTTTAAATGTTGAATAACACAGTAGTTATGGCTGACAAACATTTCTTTTTATTATGTGCAGGTATTGATATTTACTTCTCTAACACAGCATCAGGGTTGATCAGATGGGCTGAAGTGACTGTCTTTTTGTACTTATTGACTTGACCATTTTGGAAGGAAAAATGGTTTTATGAGTTTTTGAGTTGATATGATAGGATTTGTAATCTTGATACTTATTAAACTATTTATGGACAGTTGTGGGCCCAGTCAATGACTTGGGAAATTTTGAACTTAATTTAATATATATTTGCACTTCAAATTATTTCTTTATGTTTAATTATTGGATGCATATATATCTATTTTTGGTGGGTTGATGGGACCAGTACTATAACAATTACTGGTCCCTGCACAACATTAGACAACTCTCCCCTATACAATATGGGTAGTGTTCCATATCTAAATTCTACTCCGGTTTTCTTTAATGTTATTATATTTTAATTCGAAGGACAGTCTAAATTTCTTCTTAGCAATTAAATGTCTATCCTTGATTATCGTTCTGGTCTCCATTTGTCCTGTTGTCCTAGTGCCTCCTCCGTCGTTGGATCTCGGCTTCATGTGATCAATGATGTTTAGGATTGAAAGGGTGGGTTAGGGTAACCACCCACCCCCCATCTCCCACCTCGGGCTCATTGTTTTGTTATGTTGTTGGAAAACCTCGACTCTGCAACCTCTTCTTTCGCTGGCTGAATAGTATACCATTATCTTCACGTCCAGTCTAGTGATTCACACTGTACATCCTGTGAAGCCATACTATGGCTCTCCATAAGGTTGCAAGCTCTTTGTCTCACAGTTCCCACCGTGGCTTACTCTTTACCAAGGTTCCGCAGCATCAAGAAATGCTCCACTGTCTACAGTAGGTTTCCACTTCCTCGGTAACGGGGTAACCCCACTTCTATTTTTTTCTTTTACAATAGTTTTCAATGCTATACGCAAGGGTTTTTTCTCTTTTATTTGTTGTTTTAAGGGATTTTTTAAAGCTTCACCGAGTTTTTCTAACCATCTATTCATTTCTTCTGTCTCTACGAGGTTTTGACTAGGTACCACTCGAAGACCTGGTGTCAGCCATTTCTTTCAATAACACCTGTGAGTGTTACTGTTGTTCTCTTCGGTGATTATTTTACATTTTTTCATTGTAACACTTGGCCTCCCTCCGCTTACCTTGCTAGGGAGGACCCAAGCTTCGGTGAAAGATTTAGATGCGTATTTAGTTTTTCTGTTTTGATTTTAGAGGAAGGAAAGCCATATGAGCTCTCCTCTAGCTCGGTCTTATTGTAATATGTATTATATCAATTACCCTCTTACTCAAAGTTAACCCTTTTTAATTAAGGCTTCGATTCTCAAAGCCACACATTTTTCTCGATTCTGTAATGGGTTTTAAAGTTTTCCTTCTGTGATACTAGATATGCCACTCGGCTAACTGTATGATTCCTTTTATTTCACTGAAGTATCCGTAATGTGCTGGAAAGGTTATTTTTAAATATTCCTGGTTTATCTATGATACAAGAGCTCTGTATAGTTTTCAGTTTTTCCCAAAGTTTTGAATAGCTAAATGGTTGTGTAGCTTACCTTGAGCAACATTCTAGTCCTTCTCCGTTTATTTCATTTAGTCTTGTATTGCTATTAAGATTCTACATTTTTATTTAAATGGCCTCTCATTGTTTCGATATGGATTTCGATTGGGACTAGAGCCATAATTTTGCAGAAAGTTCTGGCTCCAGGATTTTGCATTAAGTTCTGGTTCTAAACCGATCGAATCAGCGTTGTCTTTCATAGAGAGCCTCCTCTCTCAATATTATCATGCCATTTACACAATTTTTTGGTTAAATTGGCCTATTCTCTGTTAACATAAGTTATTGTATAAATGTGTACTATTGTAAATCTTATTAGCCAGTACTCTTAATTTCTCTATGTAATTCTCAAATATCCTTCTTTATCTTTACTCTTGTTTTAGAAGAACTAAATAAAGAGTACAATGTTTTTCAAATTATCTACCATTCAAATTTGAAAACTGTTTCCAGCTCTTCTCTGTGTTTTATGTTTTCTAGGAAGATAATTATAGCACATTCGGCTGCTTCCCAGAATTTTTTTCTCTATATGGAATTCCTATTTTCATGTACAATACATTATAAAAAGAGTTTTCAAGTTATATTTTCATGTATTCGCATTCTGTCCTAGAAAAGAAAAATACAATTTTATGATATATCATCATTTTCATGCCATTATTTTATTGCGTACATAATAAAAAAACTCTGTTACATTCTTGTAGACTCATGTTCTGTTCATGTAAAGTAGTAGAAATAGATAATGATATTCCTATCACATTCACATTTACTTTCATCTACTATAAAATTCGTAACTAGATACATAATGACAAATAGTAACTTAACTTAAGTGTTGTATGTACCTACTTCAGAGTTTAGGATTTTGTCTCAGTAATTTTTTGTCCACCCAATCTTGAGTGAGGAGATTACGTTCTCTGCTCCCCCCTTGGTCCACACCAGGTCTGAGGAAATTGCACAAGACAAGAAGTCTGACCTTGAGATTGAAAAATCCAGTCTAGCTTCTCTAGGGTAAGTTCCTTGAGTTCCACTGGTACTTCTACCAACTCTGGACAACTCAGAACCAACATTCACTCCTTAGCCCCCTAACTCTTCTGGACAGAACCCCATTCCCTCTTAGGATTTTTCCTTAATTCCTTTCTGGGAAGGTAACTATCAGAACTGTCTCAACCTCTTCCTGGGTTTCTTGGAATATTTTACCACACAGTTAATTTCACCTTTTACTCAAAATTAAATTGTCATTTAATTAAATTCTTTAAAATAAAAGTCATTTGTTAATAAAATTAAAAAATTCCTCATTCGTTACTAATTCAAAATGTGTCTAAATAACTTATGTAACAACAAGTAAAAATAAAAGACTAAATCAAGAAGTTACATCTTCCCCCGCTGGAAGAAAACACCATCCTCGGTGTTACTCATTTCCTAAGACCAATTCCGGATAAGCCTGAAACATAAATTTTTCATCTTCCCAAGTAGCCTCCTCCGGACCAAAATGATTCCACTACACTTTAAATTGGGGGATGACTCGCTTTTGGAGCGTTATTTTTCTCCAATCTAGGATATGTTGCGGTTCTACCAGGAACTCGCCGTCTGATTCTAATTGCAAGCAACAAGTTTTTTCGAATTAGTTTAAATCAGAAAATCATTGTTTGTAAGTCGTAAGTATTTTTTGACTTACATATATACCTTGCCATTGTATGATGTGCTTGGAATCATGTACATAATGCTTCAATAAAGACACATGAAATACATTGTGCACTAATATATGGCTTGGTAAAGACAAACGATAGGCCACCGGCCCTATCCTCTCTAAGACTTCAAGAGGTCCGTAGTAGTAGGGAGCCAACTTGGCACAGAAATTCCATCACAGTGTGATTTTATTTGGCTTGATTCTCAAATACACATGTGCAAATTCCCGAAAAGTTCTTTTCCCGTCTGCATAAACCTTCTAACAGTCTTGAGACACCTTCAAATTCTATCTAATTTTCTTAACCTCCGGCTCCATCTCTTCCAGCATATCTAGTCCAAGCATCATTTTATTTTATGGTATACTCCAGTTTATAGGAGTTCGACACTATCTCCCATACAGTGCTTTGAAAGGGCTCATCTTAAGATATTCTTGGTATTCGTTATTATACGAAAATTCAACCAAGTGTAGGTAATATTCCCATTTCGTTGGTTGTTGCATTAAATACATGAGCAACATGTCTTATAAAACTTGATTCACCCTTTCTATTTTCCCATCCGTTTGCGGATGGTAAGCAGTGCTAAATTGTATTTTCATTCCCAATCCAATAAATAGTGTCTTCTAGAATGCTGATGTGAACTTCACATCACGATCTAAAATGATTTCTTGGGGAATACCATGAAATCTAAAAATCTCCATAAAAATATCAACAATTTGCACAGTCTTATAGGTAGATTGCATAGGAATAAAGTGTGCCAGTTTACTAAGTCTATCGACTACCACCATAATCAAATCGTTATGCTTTTTGTTTCTGGGTAGACCTATAATAAATTCAAGGGAATAACTTCCCACTTCCATTCAGGCACTGAGATTGGTTAAAGTAATCCTGCAGGGTGCTGATGCTCTACCTTAATCTACTTGCACTCTAGGTATTTGGTCAAATATTCTGTTATGTCCCTTCTCATCCTTGGCCAGGTATAATATTTTCTGATTGCTGTCAACATCTTTTGGTAACCCGGATGCCCAACATAGGTACTTCTATGATACTCATCCAAGATAATTCTTTTTAGACTCCTTTGGTTGGGGATATATAACCTCTTTCAAAAAACAAGAAGTTGTTTTTCATTGAGTTCATATTTGGACTGTTTCCCTCATTTCTCATCATCCTTTACTTGCTGCTACAAATTCTGATATTCTGGGTCCACCCTTGCTGCTTCCAAAATCTAGTCTTGAAAATTAAATTCATTCTGATTGAAATATAGTTCATAAATGCCGTGCAATTTTCTGCTTAAGGCATCCACCAGCTTGTTCTCTTTTCCTTTTACATGTTGAATATCGAAATCAAATTCACTAAGAAACGCATTCCATCTTGCTTGGTGGGCATTCAAATCAGCCTTCTTAAAGTAGCTGGTTAAGCTACTATGATCAGTCCTCAGCATGAATCTTTTTCCTAGCAGATAATGCCTCCATATCCACAAGGCATGCACGACCGCAGTGAGTTCCAAATCATAAGCTGAATATCTCTGCTTATGATCCTTCAACTTCCTAGACTCATATACTATGAATTTTCCTTCCTAGGTCAACACTGCTCCTACACCTTCTTTACATGCATCAATACATACTTCGAATTCCTTACTTGGATCTGCTACCTTCAAAACAAGAGCTGTGGTTAATAGCTCTTTCAATAACTCAAAACTGTTTTGGAATTCTTGTGTCCATTTGAAAAAATTTCCTTTCCTTTGCAAAGAGATAATTGCATAGGCTATTTTGGAGAAACCATTAATAAATCGTCAGTAGTAACCAGCCAAACCCATAAATGAACGTATGTCTACCACATTCTTTGGGACCTTCCATTCCATAATTGTTTTTATATTTCCTGGGTCCACATCTATTCTTATGCTAAGATTACATGCCCAATTATTGGATTTCCTCCTTAAAGAAATCACATTTACTAAACTTGGCATAGAGCCGATGCTCTCTTAGCATTTTCAGCACAATACGTAGATGTTCCTTGTGCTCTTCCTTATTCGTAGAGTAAATTAAGATATCATCAATAAATATTAACACGAACTTATCCAAGTATGGGTGAAAAATTCCATGCATTAAGATCATAAATTTTGTTTGTGCATTGGTTAATCCAAATGGTAGCACCACAACCTCGTACTGTCCATACCTGGCACGAAAGGTTGTTTTGCTTATGTCTTCATCCTTGATACAGATCTAGTAGTAGCCTGATCTTTAATCAATCTTGGAGAATACTGTAGCTCCCTTGACTTGGTAAAACAAATCATCACACTAGAAAATTTGGCCCAATTTCTGATGGCCACTTCGTCACTATTCCGATACATAGTCGTCGCAAGAGCGACAGTTCAAGGCTGGACAAAACGTGGTTAGCCATTACGTCACAATTTCGACGCTTTCCGAAAGTGTCGCAATACCAACACATTTTCCGATGTTTCCAAACAACCGTCGCTCTTCCGACGTTTTCCAAACTGTCGCTCTTCCAACATGCGAAAACTGACACAACTCCGACGATATATGGTCTGACGTTTTTAACGTCGCTCTTCTGACATTTGTAAACTATCGCTCTTTCGACGTGTGTAAACTGTCGCAATTCCGACGATATGTGGTCTGACGTTTTGAACGTCTCTCTTCGGATGCTTATTAAAGTTTTGCAATACCGACGCTATGAAAAAGTGTCGCAAGACTGACGTTGTGCCGATGTGTCACAATATCGACGCATTGGAAAAGCGTCGCAAGACTGACTCCAAGAAGAAGTGTTGCAATACCGACGAAAAATTAATTTTCTTTTAAAAAAATTGAACGTCGCAAGACCGATGCTTAAAAGGCGTCGCAAGACCGACGCTTATAAGGTGTCGCAAGACCGACTCTTATGTAACGTCGCAAGACCGAAGCTTATAAAGCATCGATATACTGACGGCGGGTTAAATTTAAAAAAATAAAAATAAAAATAAAAAATTACCAAGCTGGTGATGTCTGTGAATATGGAATCTTTGTTATCTCAAATAAAGGTTCATGTTTGTCATCAAAATCAATTTTGATTGCTTCAGTTTCTTTCCAAGAAATTTAAGTGACAATTCAATTTCTTTGCAAATAGTATATATTCAAATATCGGACGAAAATATTCACCATTTTTTGAAGTCTCAAACATTGACACTTATTTTTCCAATTTTTAATTTCGGGGAGATGATTATTTCCTTCTTACTAGTAAACAAGAGAATGAATAAGGTTAAAATCATTCACTAGGTGATATCCACTAGAAAGATGGCTTCGGGAAGGAAGAATACACTTATAAATCTTTATTGATAATGCACTCTAGCAATTTTAGATCTTGAAAAGTTGATTTGTAAGAAGGTTTGGAGAGATAAACAAGTTTCAATTATAAGCTCATCGTGTGAAGGTACTCCAAGTGGGGTTTGTGAAATTCCTAATATTGTTGAGGAAACCCAAGAATAATCTTCAAAGTCATTTATATTTCTTGAAAAAAGGTACTACTCTAAAAACAAGGACTTTACTTGAAAATTTTGAAGTTATGAAAGATTATTTATTTTTGTTTTTTATTCAAAGACTCAAATTGAATTTAAAAAATATTCTTCTTTTGTTTATTCCAAATCATCCAAAGAAGAAGATATTAAAGATATAAAAGATCCATTGGACGTAACAGGACCAATAGTAAATAAAAAACCAATTATTCCACATAATATAATGGCCGCTCAAAATTCAAATGATCTAGTTGTTGCATGATATGCACCCCTAAGATTTATTGCAAATCCACATGAAATTCCCCAAGAATACCTTAAAAACTTTCCAAGATACAATGGATAAGATGATAAAACTACTAAGGAGCATATTGCAGTATTCTTGAATTTTACAGATAGCATGAATTTTGAGGAGGAAGATGTATATATGAATTTTTTTGTGCAATATTTAGAAGATGAAGTTCAAACGTGGTTTAAGAAATTGGTTATTAGATCAATCAGTTCATGGGTTGTACTAGATGATTTGTTTCTAAAATAATGGGGAGAGAAAATGGTCCATTTATACTACTGGACAAAGTTTAAATTGATCAAAAGAAAAAAAGATGAAGTGGTTTCTAAATTTATTAAAATATTTATTAAAATTTATAGTAAAATTCATAACAAAATTAATCCTTCTCTTGCAGTAGCTAAGGTTGCATTTGCAACAACTTTTGATTCTAACTTTGCTCTCATGCTTAGGGAAAAAAGGTTGGATTCTTTACTAGAACGAAAATCGACGTAGTGGAGATTGAGTCAAATATAACTTCCTTAGGAAAGTTTATGGTAAAGGAATAGCCTTCCAAAAGAAGGAAAGGAAAAGTGGAAGTCAAAACTTCTAGTGTTGGAAAAGAATTACAAGAACAAAAACTAGATGAAATGGCTTGGATGATTAGGAACCTATCAAATGAAATGGCCAAAATTGAATCAAAGAATATAAATCAACCAAGACACAATCCAAATGAAAAAAATATAAATAAGAATCAATTTAGGAGACCCATTTATCCACAAATATTGCAAAATGGGAAAAGAAATGTTGGTGACCAGGTTCAACCTCTTGTGACAATTGATTATGAAGAAGACCCAGAAGAAGGCTATGAATTTTCAAGCTGAAAGCGAAGAGATTCTAGATATAGATAAAAAAAATCCCATATTCAAGGTATGGAAGAAGATTTGGATTCATGTTATATGAAATTTGTTGATTTTATGCAAGTTGAAATACATTGAAAATATGATTTAAGATCTAAAAATAAAAATTAAGATCAAAGTAAGTCTAGTGATTATAATGATAAGGTCAATGTTCAGAATAAATGAAAATATAAAAAGCATGATGAAACCTCTGCAAGTAATCAACATGAGACATTACAAATACAACATTATATTAAACTATAAAAGGAGAATGAAGAGAAATTAAAATTAGAAAATATGTATCTCAAAGAAAGGTTCATGTTTGTCATCAAAATCAATTTTGATTGCTTCAGTTTCTTTCCGAGAAAATTTAAGTGACAATGAGTTGAAGCACACAAAAACTATAAATACACCAAGTCCAGATACCTGATGGGCTTGTATGGCTTGTCACTATACCTTTTATGCTATGAGGTATGAGGTGATATAACATCAAGGAGTTGTGGTAAGTTGTGTTTGTTAAATTTGAGATGAAATAGGGGATACTGGTAATATATGTCAAAATTCCATTCACTATGGATGCACTGTTGTTATCTATTCATTGACATATACAGTGCCCCAAACTATTTCTCACTTTAAAAGCACTTTAACCAATTCAGAACCCCTTTTGGAATACGACAATAAAGGTATTTGGACCGACGTTTTACTTCTTTTTAAACAATAATTAAGCTCTAAACTTAAGAGGTAGAATGCATTGAACTTCCGATACAATAATTAAACCAAAAATGCTTAACTCTCTGGGCCCACAACTCAATATTCGATTTTTTGTGTTAAATAAATATTTAATAATTCCAAAACCGCTTGTCCATACCTTAGGTTAAACTCCATGCAGCTTGCCGCACGATTACCCTTGGATCCATTGCTTAGCAGATCTGACGGATCTAGTCGAAATCATGTTTTTTTAAGGGCGGCACTTTAACACTCAATAAAAACGCGAAATGGCCGGTTTTACAAATAGGACATGGCGAAAACTCATTGGATCGTGTTTTTTTTTCTAAACCCGCTCCTCAACCAAAATGTTGTGCGATACCGGTGGTATCCCTCTCCAAAAATTCTCAGCTGACAATCCGTATTTGAATAGTGCTAACTCGGTTTTTCACTATATTTTTGTTCATTTCTTCGACTTAACTTCTTCTTCGCTTGATGCTGTAATCAACCTCGTCGGTCCAGTTCAACCAACAACAATACACCAACATTCAATCTCAACAGAGATTGCTCCACAGACAGAGGATTGAAAAGGAAATATTCCTATCCACTCTTGCGATGGTATAAGAATAACCTCTGTATCAAACAATTAAGTTTCAAATAATAGATTGGCAACCAAATGGGTAGCATTCAAAGCCAAGTTAAATGAAAGAAAATCCATAACCTGTTGCTCAAAATTTTGTGAATTTCACAGAAAATAAGGTGTCTTTGGTCATTCAGTTTGTTCCTCTTATTTCACCTCATCAATAGACAATCCACTAATATCACAAAGATATTCAATTCAGGAAACATCTATGAAATCAGAGACTTCCCAATTCTTAAATCATCCTCTCATTTGGAAATAGCATGAGATGTGATGTAACCCAATTTGTTTCACCTGCTCTTTTTGTTGGAAAACTTAGTGGAAGAAAAAAAAAACAATAGAAGGGCTTTCATGTGGTTACATGCAACCCTTATATTTATGGAGCAATCCAAGTGTAGTTCAATAGCCAACTCATAACAATTTTATCTATTCATCACATACACAAGATAGCTAAAATGAAACTTCCAACAACTCTTTGTTTTGCATAGATAATTGAATCTTTTGGGGAAAC
The DNA here is from genome assembly GCA_034641835.2 of Pinus albicaulis. NCBI lineage: Eukaryota > Viridiplantae > Streptophyta > Pinopsida > Pinales > Pinaceae > Pinus > Pinus albicaulis. The sequence goes on along the minus strand of CM076570.1, from coordinate 862,519,254 downwards.
CTTGTTATTGGTGCCCCGTCTTGTGGATATACTACTCGAATTGATGCACAAGATTTTTTAAGCTCCAATTCTAATGTGATGCAGGGGAATTAGGCTAAAATAATTTTCATGCACTTTGTTAGACTTAGGTTTTTTTTTGTTTCAAGATAATTAGACTTTTTGTAATGAAATAAGTAGGTTTTAATTAATTTTGTTTAATTGTAGAGAGAATTGTAACTACCCTCGAATGATTAGAGGACAGGAGAAGTTGATTAGGTGGAGTCAGTTTCAATAAACTTAGGGAGTTAGGCTAAATTTAGGATTTGAGGATTCCAAGAGTTTCTGTCGATTCATCGAGGGAGCTGAATCAATTGGCTATCCATCTGTATAATTGTAAGCCTCAATGGCATTCAGAAACAGACCTGGAGATCTGTAGAGACAGAGTATAGGATAGAAGGGCCATAGAATTTGAAGATCTGGCCAAGGACTAGAATTTCGAAAGTGGTTTCACTATAAATATATGAATGGAGGAAATTGTTCACGAATGTATGTGTATTGTTGATTTATTTTGTGTGAAGAATGCCTTGCATCCTTGGGTATTGTGTATGAAATTAAGACTCTATGATAGGGCTAGAATATGCTCTGGTTCAGTGGAAGAATCAATGTCAAGGGCCATGATTTAGGACTGAATGTATGAAGGGTTTATAATTAAGCTCGTAAGCATAATGAGGAATTTGTTTGAACTCTGTGTGGGGAGGTTTAATTATATGGGAAAATATATGTGAGACTCTATATAGGTCTCTGAGTTTCGTATCCAGTTGTGAATAGATATGTGATAAAATTACATTAAATAAGGCTCCACATGCGAAGGGAGAATCGATTTTAATATCGATTTATGTTTTGAATTCCATATAGAGATTTTGCTGTAATGGAGGCACAGAGTCCTTTTAACTCTGGTTGAATGTTGAAGGAAGGGCTGTGTAACCACACTCTACAAAACCTAGAGCGAAGAAGTTATATGTCATAGCGTTAGCATGGGGAAAGGCGAGAGAATGAAACAAAGTAGTGAAGGAAGCTCGACGAAACCTTGATCAGATTTGTTGTTTTAAACTTGGTTGACAAGGGATTATATCCCGAAAGCCAATTTCATTGTTGAATTCACCGGAAGCAGAGTGAAAGAAATGGAACGATAGTTATATTGGGAACCTAAATTAATTAAACACCAAGGCGCTTTCTGTGGAGAAAACCAGTGGGTTCGCATTTTTTAAAATGGTAAGTGAGACCGCTAAAAAAAAAAATGCGATGTGCATCGGCGTTTGACACGTCACAAAGTGGCGGTATTATAATATCGTGAGTTTCGTGTTTTTTCTGAACGTTAAGGTTCGGAGACAAAAAAACGCGATATCCATCTTGGTTTGGATCAGTGACGGTTGAAGCCACGATGCGTCCGTCGTTGGATGTAGAGGGAAAGTTAAAGTCTGGGACCCATTTCATCGCGACACTGAGAAGTTAAAGGGCGAGCAAGGTTATCACGCAACTGTCGTTGGATTTGCTGGTGGGAGCATGATAGGACTACAACCGTAGATGCGAAAGGTATGTTAGTGCTGGGGCCCAATATAGATATATGTTGTATGGGCCAAATGTTGTAATATGTTGGTGGTTAGTTCATAACTGAAGTTCAAAGGTTATATTGGTGAATTATCGTATGAGCATATGTTCGTCGGGTTTTTGTATTAATTCCCAGTCAAGATTTAATAAAGGTGGATATGCATAAAACTATTGATGAAGTTCCACAGAAGTGTGAAGTACGTGGAAACTTCTGTGGGCCCAAAATTAAAGGTGGGGTTTTATTAAAGTGCGTTATGGTGGTTTGATGGGTTGTGGGACCAAAATCACATGTCATGTGATTTAATTAAATTTAACCCTTGGTGTTATGCATAAGCACGAATGTGTTATAGCCGATATGGTGTTTGAGGTTGAATTCAATTGGTGTCAATTACTTATGTTTGACATTTGAGAATGAGATAGTGTGGTCGTGAGGTCATTTGGTTTAAAAACCTTAGAGTTGAAATTGGTTGTTGTATACGGTTCCATAACCATAGGAGAGGAGATATTAAAGCTTCCGCCCTATCTATTTAAATTGCCAGTCCAGCAACTAAAGTATCGTGAAATTTCCCAGGTCTTGAGGTTAATTGGGAAATGAATAGGAGGCGCAATTTTTCATACACAGAAAGTGGGGACTGTGGGTTTTTACCCGGCATCATAGTGGTTGAATATGTACATTTGGGTCTCATACCACTTTTAAATTCTACCATAGTGCATACATGAGGCAATTTTAAGCTATTAGTACATCTCATTTGTTGGGGTTAATTATTATATAGGACTTTTATAAATGAATATCAGTTGGTCCCTTTCTTGAATAAACTTGAACAAAATGAGAACTCTATCCAGTGTATTCTCCAACTCCTCCTCTGAAGTACCTTTGTTACCACATCGAAGTTTCTCATCAAGAAATTTGGCAATAAGTTCTGTTGGTCGGTTCTGCAGACAAAGGCCATAATTCAGATAAATGCAAAAATAATATATCTAATATTATGAATGCAATTTTCTGCCTAAAAACATTCTTTCATTACTTACCTTTAGTTGTTTTGTCATTAATCCTTTCAAACTTTCTGTCTCACTTAATTTGATAATCAAGAGCACAAATTCAATGAACAATCTGTATAAACAGAAAGAAAATGAGCATAAACATATAGTAACTAACCTGTATAATTAAATATGTATAAACATAAATAAAATGAGCATAAACATATAGTAACTAACCTGCCTTAGATTTATCAGATGCTCAAAGGCATCCTTGATAGTATTAGAAAAGGCCTCATTCTTCAAAAAAAATTCTTCCCATATTGTATCAAGTCATGTTTTCAAGTCTAGAAGTGATGACACCATGTCCTTGTCTTTCATTTCATCCAATACAATGCCTTTCCCAGTAGCTTTAATGTATGCACTGAGAGCCAGTCGAAGCAGCTCAAGTGCACTCACCCTTTCAAAAAGAGAGTACATGCGCTGAAGGTCTGGAATGTAATTGGCATCCATGAGCAAAGTAAATCCCTGGGGAAATCATGATTTGGATACCCTGTTAAATACATATGAACCAACATATTTCTGAATTTAGAGAGGGGATTTGACTCCATCAGTAATAAAGAATGGGCTTTTATATCGATTTCTTTCCACATAGAAGAGACCATAATGATTAATTACATAGAACATCCAATCAAAAAACAAATATGGGAATTTGAACAATTAACATAAATGAATATCAGATAACTCAATGGAAAGATCCACATTCCCAATCTCCATCAAATTTTCCAAAAAATACATGTGATTTGAATGGTAAGGGTATTGCCGTCATCATTGTTTCTTTAGGTGAGACATTTCCCAACATGCAAATTGTATTTGGCACCTTCACACTTGTACTTATGGACATACTCCCTTTATAAATGCAAAATCTTTAATTTTCCCAGAATGAAAAATAAGAACAAAATCTCAATTGAGGGGTTTACACCAATCGTGCAACCATTTTCAAGAACCTGTTTTATTTTGTCTGGAAATGCGTGAAATGAAATGGAGCAGCAAAATTCAGTTTGCTATAAACACAGTACACATGAAAATAGAAACACTAAGGTGCACCCACTTTGATCAAAATAATATTATACATATTTTCTGGTGCATCAATAGAATAACACAACTCTCGCATAATACATAAAGCTTCCATAGAAAATGTTACCACATAGCCATGACACACTGTGGCATGAAAAAATGCATTTTCTATTTCCATTTCAAGTGCATTCAGCTTTGTAAAGACTTCAACCCGAAAAGGGTCACCATCAGAACAATGCCTGTAGGAAAATCACATAGATATGTTAAGAAATGCATAGTTTTGTTTCACTGCTCCAGTGAATAAATATGTGAATTCGATCAATAATGGAAGCAGTAATTTGTGAATAGCTGTGAATATACAAGGATGTCAACAAATGAAGGCCAAAACAGGGGACATGGAGCCGAATTCCAAAGAATTTTTTGAATTTTCAGAAGCTGCAGGTCAAGAACAGGGTAAAAGACTCATTGATAAGCTTCAAGAAGGATCCAGGAACTATAAGACAAAGAAAGGGAAAAGGATAGGGTTATAGTTTATCCACAATACCATGATTGATTTGGGGAGCTAGAGAAGATTTTTCAAGATTCTGTGTCAGTTTTGTGCCAAATAAGGTTCCTTTATTGACCTTATTCTTAAGTCCTGGGATGAACATCTTTATGGTTGGTTTGCATATTAGAAGCTAAGGAACCTCTTGCTTCTTCCCTGCAGTTATATCCCTTCCTAGATGTCATTCTTACTTGTGTAAGTAATTCTAGCTAAGTAAGTAATTCTTACCTGTGTAAGTAATTCTTAATGTATGAATGCTAGATATTGTAACAAATAGACTTGAAGATCATATTCTCTGTAGTAGCCATCATTGAAAGACATTATTAGAAGCCAAATCAATACTCTTGATAGATTCTCTTTCCTTTTACAAGTAAGTTATCCTATATGCTCTATGTCTGCAATCCAAAAGTCTATATCCTAATTTGAGACTATGGTCTGAAGCATATTTCCAAAAGTTCTGTAGGTTAAATCCTAAAGGAATCTAGGACCATGACTGAAAGAATAAATCCTACATCTCTTTGAAGCTAATCTCTTGACCAAGTTATAGAAACAAGCACTTATGATGACACCAAACAATTACATGTGACTATACATGACATTTGATACAATATTCTTTGTGATTTATGGAAGAAGATGAAAGAATATCCAATGAAGTTTTAAATCTCTTAACCATCTATTATAACTCGCTCTTGCTTAGGGTTGAAGGTAAAGTTTATGATAATCATATTTACAAAAGGATAAATATTTTATGGGCAAATGAAGGTAGAAAATGAAGCAGAACGGAATTTGGAAGAGTACCATATATATGTGACATGTGATCTGAAGTATCAAAGATCATATGACAATAAATTTGTTGAAGCATCTAATCTCAAAAGATTGGGAGAATTGTTTACAATATAAAAACACAAGAAGCTTTCACGATAGATCTGAACCTATGACTTCTTTGGTGGCATCTAAATCTTTTATGGCATTATAGTATACTGAATTTTTGTGACACTCTGACATACAAGTTTTGAAATCTTTGTGGCATTATGCCTATGTGGTAGTTGAGTTCTATGACATATCTCTCTCTTTATATGATTCTTTGTGGCGTGATTCATTGTGCTAAAATGAATGTCAAAAGGTACATAATGATGCAAATTTTAGAGACACCTTTTTAATAACATAGAAGTAGCCCTCACTCAATTAAAACCATATTATTTGAAGATACATGAAGAACGAAGTATTGTGCAGAGGTTTGAAGTATACTCTTTCTCCAAGTTCTATAACCCTAGATTTGTACTCAATGCACCGCCATCTCAGATCTAGTTCTAGACCAAGAAATAGAACTAGTTCTATTTCTCCGAGAGTTTGTTTTTACTCTTTACATGATGAATCCGGAGTAGCAGCACTAGTCACAGGGTTAGAAACAATGTTATCCAAGGAACCAGGCTCTGCTAAAATAAATTGTGGCTCAAACAAGTAGTGTGCATCATTATAGTATCATTACAAAAACTTCAGAACATTTAAGGCTACAGAGCCAAATGATGTATCATGAGGGATTAGGAAGTTCCAAACAAAACCGAACTAGATCATTGTGAAAACTATGAAAACAGATATGGACACAGCCATATTAAAATAGAGAAAACAATATATAGTTCTAGGACGTGATAACTAGTCAGCATCACCACCCAGAAAGTCACAAAACGCCAGCAAAAAAAAAAAGAGTTGTACCAGTGCTCCCCAAAAAGAACAGGAAAACAATAAGTGAGGTTAATGGCCATAAGAGACAGACCCTATTCAGGAAAAATGAACAGCACCAGCGGCCCCTTGCCCATCTGACTTGTGAAGCTGATAGTGCATGATACAGAAACTACTATTTAGGCCTCTCTTCGACAAGCTGTTAGAAACGGTATTTATTTCTCTGTAAACATGTCGAAAGGTGATTTCCATAAATGAGTTCTTCAGCAATTCAATCCTCTCCATAGTTCCCAACTTACTGCCTCTATACATAATCTTTTTACTAGTGTTTACAATTGATTTTCAATATAAGAATGTGTATTTAGTATTTACTATTAATTAAAACTCTGACAGTTTGTGTTCCCATTAGATATTCCTTCTAAAAGGCACTCGGGAGTCAGCAGCATGCGAACATACATAATTTTCAAACACACAATCGAAAAATAAAAGAAGTTTCAGTTTGAGGTTAACATACTCAGTTACCTGCAATAGCACCCTTTAAAAGCATATATTATCATAGAAAATTCTCTCTATTTGAACGACTTTGGAACACCTCAGAAAAAAAAATGGTGCTCCATTAATGGCCACAAACTTCATTTGAAAGGGCACAATTTGTCTAAATAACAGTCATAATTTAAAATAAATCCCATTAATAAATATGTCCGTGAGATGAAAAAACTCAATAGATTTAGTTTGTGGTAAAGAGACCCATTACATTGACTTAAACCCTGGTCTGGAACCAACCATAAATATCTACAAAATTTAATGATTCAAAATTATACAAACAATACAATGAGGAAAGGGTTATCCGTTTTTTATGAGGAAAGGGTTATCAGTTTTTTATGTAGGTTTTATCAGTTTGACAGAAAGGGTTAATGAGTTCAGGATTCAGAAATGACAAAATAACCAAATGGGATGAAATGCATGCTTAATTTACAACAAAATAACACAACAGAACTCTACCAGCAATCAACTTAGTTTCCAACAGAACATTGATAAATCATAAGACTAAAGTAATACATTGTACAACCTAAATGCTCCATTCCCCTCTAGATTTCTATATGTAGTACATAACATTCAATCTTGGTTAAAAATATTTTTAAAAAAATTCCGCCAAATGTGCTAGTTTTAAGTAAATAGGTGACTTAGCTAATTCGAAAGTTCTGTCCAAGCATCAGTAAATAGGAGATAATATGAGATTTTAATAGATGTTCACCACATAAAATATGTCAAAATCCTGTAGCTATATCCCTGGCCTGAGACTGCAATGAAGAGGTCCAAAGTATAGCGGCTTCAATAGAACCAAGCCTCAATATAGGGTTGCAGTAGGTCCGAGGGTTTAACTGATCCAAGTCTTAATAAAAAGCTACAACACATAACCGAGCTCTTATGGTATACCTCTATCCTCCAATAATGACAAACATTAAATTTTCTTGAGCATGGTAATAGAACTAAATTTGTTTACAACAGTCCACAAGATATCCATTCATTTCTAGAAATTCTGAAAGAAGAAAATGAAAGTCATGTGTAACAAAGTATTATGAAAAGACTTCAAGAAACCAGAACTTACCCTGAATATCCTAAAACTGAAGTTGGAAACATTGTCTCTCCAAGGTTTGTAATGTTGCAATCCTCTGTTCAACATTGATACAAATGTCGAAAACAAGTTAAAAGATGAACCAAATAATAGCATTCAAAGGAAAGAATAGGATGTTACCATTTCTACCTGCTATCCTTGAAAAGAGGAGAGCTAACTTACATGTTTTTGTGTTTGCAAGGTGGAATTGAAGACCATGTTCATCCCAGAATGAGCTCAAAATGTACTTTTGTTTTTGGATTCATGAAATAGAAGGACAGTGTTGTCAAAAAATAGTGAAATGGAGATCCCATAGAGGGCCTCCACCTTTACCACCCATGGATTTTGAAATGAGAAACTCTCATCCATAAATATGAAGTCCAAAGAATGTGAGGCAGTCGACACCCTTGCTTGACTACTATGTTAATGTATATAATAGACCCCAGAGATGATCATTTGAATCCCATATAGGGTCATAATTATAGAGATCGCCAAGCATAGGAGAGGTATACCTTCAGCCTCTCAAATAGTAGGTTTCTTCCAACTATCTGAAAGGCTTAATAGGTGTCCATGGATCAACAATATACTTACTTTTGCTTCCTCAATAGCATTTGGGAGGATTGAAAAATAGTCAAAAGTGTGGTGATTCCATTTGCAATGACTAAACCTTAAACCTGCAATTTCTTCCTCTCTTCCCATATGGAGATGAATTTGTCTACTCTTTTGGCAAAGAGTTTGAACATGGTGTATACCAGCATGATAATCTCGCAATTGATTGATTCAAAGTTCAGGATGTATGCAGGAGGCGGAGGACTTGAGTGAACTACCATACTAAGGAGGAGAGCATGAGTATTGAAACTGGGTATTGCTTCTCCAGTGAACACTTGATTACTTACTATAATGGGTTTTACATATTAAAATTTTATTCATACTAAGAGAAGCCAAAATAATAGAGATTAATTTTTCTAGATCCAAACACCCAATTTGCATAAAATCAAGAGAAAATTTGGTTAAAACAGTTTAGCAAATTGATATTTCAAAAACTAATGTCAGGAACAATAACTATAATCTACTTAAACCCTAACAAGCACTTTTGAATTGGATGTTCATGGCATGTTGTTCGCCCCATCCTAGTTAGATTGGAATTACACCTTGCAATCACTACAAGAAAAAATCACATTGGTGAGGGGCGAAAATGGTCACCATAAGCTCATTGGTGAGGGTCAAAAGAGCCTTTGTCACCAAAAACTGAACGTCACCAAAGGTGGTGTCACCGAAAGTATAGGTGTTGTGGTGACATTCAAGGTCCGTCACCAATAATGATTTATAGTGACGAATAGTGACCGTCACCATTTCATATGAGCAATGGTGACGGACAATAGCTTCCTTCACCAAAAAACTGAACGTCACCAAAGGTGGCGTCACCGAATGTATAAGTTTTGTGGTGACATTCAAGGTCTGTCACCAATAATGATTTATAGTGACGGATAGTGACCGTCACCATTTCATATGAGCAATGGTGATGGACAATAGCCTTCGTCACCAAAAAATTGAATGTCACCAAAGGTGGTGTCGCCGAAAGTATGTGTTATGGTGACATTCAAGGTCCGTCACGAATATTGATTATAATGACGGATAGTGACCGTCACAATTTCATATGAACAACAACGATTTTTTGTGATGGACCTTTCATGGTCGTCACTATTGGTGCATATATATGGCGATGTTCATTGACCGTCACCATAAACGCATTGGTAACATCAAGGTCCGTCACGAATAATGACTATAATGACAAACAGTGACCCTCACCATTTCATATAAACAACAACGATTTATGGTGACGGACCTTTAATGGTCGTCACTATTGATGCGTATATATGGTGGCGTTCGTTGACCATCACCATTTCATATTTTGGTGAGGGTCGAAAAATGTCACCATAAGCTCATTGGTGATGGTCAAAAGAGCATCCGTCACCAAAAACCGATCTTCGTCATTCCCTATATATGAATATCAGGGCACGATGGAATCGAACCACCAACCTCCTGCTTGTAAAGCAGGTGCTCTTCCATTGAGCTAGCACCCTTTAAAGAATTAGACTTTAAACTAGCGATTGCCCCTAAAGGTGCAAAGATACACCAAAGGATTAAGAACCAGGAAAACTAAAAGAACTCAGTGTCCTTGCTCCTTTTTTTATTCTATGACACTCTACAAAGTATGATCTTGATCTATGACGTATTTGTGCCGAGTGGTTCTAATTTAATAGTAAATGTTATATTAGATAAAATAAATGAATAACTGAGAGGCCTTACGGGCTAATTTTTAATCCTTACACCAAAATCTCTTAATATTCAAGTCTAAGGAACAAATCGTTCAAAGTTCAAACTGAAGTAGATTTTAAATGGAAAGCCTAAAACCAGCGAAGTAGTTTACAAGTTAACATTTTGGATATAAATTCTGTTCAATTTATATGACAAGTTATGCCATAACCTTGAAACTAGTTTCTTAGCTAAAAGACTTTCTTAAGTCAATAATGACAAAGAAAGATAGTCATGGCAAGCAAAATTCTCTTGTTTTTTCTAATGAAGGTGCATGTAACCTGATAAAGGTTGTATGAGAGTATCAAACCATAAACAGTTTCACTAAAACATGGAAATGACAAAGTCTTGTTAAGCAACAAAGTTTTAGTTGAATATATGAAAAGCATCGAGCTAAATGATATAATTAAACTAAAAGTAACTGTAAAAAAATGAAATTTCCATCATATACCATCTGGTTTGGTTAGTTCTTCAGAAAGAGAAAGTGCAATTGCATGATCTAGCTCCTCATCTTGATTATGTAATGGACCATCCTAAACAAAAATGTCCACATACAACAATCAATGTTATTGTATTGTTAATACTTTTGATATAATCTATCAAAGCATGTACTATGTAGGAGAATAACTGGTAGTTGAATTACTTCTTTACTCGCATGTACTACCTTTGGTAGTTGAATTACTTGGAAATAAAAATCCTTATTAGAATATAACGCAAAGAAAAGCAGAAGCCTTTGAATATGGATGGCCATCTTGATTTTATAGAGTTATAATTGAATACTAAAGGACTAGGAATGATGCAATGAAATAGATGGATGGAGTGTAATAAAAAGAATTTGGATAATTTAGGTTGCACATATCTTTAAATGGAACCACTTTTTCCTTTTGGATTCCCACTCTTTAATATGCAAATAAATTTTCGATTCAACCAAAGAGCACAATATTTTGAAGTCTTAGTTGCCTGAAAGAGGGTAAGGACAACATTTGGAAACGAGGATGACTTCTAAAATGACCACTTTCAAAACCTTTGGAAACAGAGCAACGAGCACTTCCACACACAGGTCCAAAAGTCATGACTTAGGAGCATGAGCACACCTAATTTAGGGATGATTAAATATGAAAGGAATTGGGTTGCAATTATACTGTTTAAAATCTATATAAATGACTTAGAAGTCAAACATGACAACTTTGGAATATGGTAGAATGTTGGCATAAAACCTTTGTTCATTATACATTCTCTTTCGTTCAGTTTTGATGCTTTACTTCCAAATTAGGTGTTTTCTTTGTTGGAGATAGCAATCCGTACATCTAGGTTGAACCATTAATGATTCCCACGATGAAGGGATATGTAGCTCAGTAGTACAATAGCACACTGGCCAAGGGAAAATCTGGGGTAAATCTTAGTATGTATAATTTTCAAGACGGGGATAAAGCTAGTTTTGCTTGAGGTTAGGCAGGGGACCTTAGCCAAAGTGTGGCCTGACGAGGGTGTTGGAAATAGGAATACACACATCTATGATGAACCCTTAAGGGCATCCCTCATGAAGGGGCAAGTGGATCAGTGTTAGAGAAATCCAACCAGCCAAGGACTTTAAAGTTTCGGAAATGTTTCAATTAACAGACATTGTTAATTAGCCTATTGTGCTAGACCAAGCGGTGGAAAACATGCATTGGAAAGTGTTTGCATGGGGCAAGTAGCTCAGTGTTTGAGTAATCCAACCAACCAAGGAATTAAAAGTTTCAGAAATGTTTCAAGTAACAAACAATTGTTAATTAGCCTATTGTGCTAGGCCAAACGGTGGACGAACTGCATTGGAAAGTGTTTGCTAACCAATATTGAGGCCCCACCCAGGTTTGAAAATCAGTTAACCCACCTCATGAAAGGGAAAGTAGCTCAGTGTTAGAGCAATCCAATCAGCCAGGGACTTTAAAGTTTTAGAAATTTTTCAAGTAATAGAGAATAGTTAATTATACAGTGATATGTGGTTTAACAGTAAGTTTCACTGGGTGAAACTAACGAGACTGCGGTTCAAATCCCATCGAGTATATGGCCTCATTGGGTGAAACTAATGAGACCATGGTTCAAATCCCATTGAGTATATGGCCTGCTATGATCTCGCCTCAAGGAGTAGACTCCCCATTTCCTAGAGTCTCCGCTCTTGCTAAATCATAAGATCCGGTATATTTGGCTTATATCTGGCTTACAGGTTGCTGGATATACTCTTGGTGTTATAAGGCTCTTGCTAAATCATAAGATCTGGTATATCTGGCTTACAGGTTGCTGGATATACTCTTGGTGTTATAAGGCAGCCACAAAGGTTGATCCGGGACCTCCCCCAGATTAGTCCAAGGAAGAAAGTTTTTGCTGAGTAATATTGAGGCCCCACCCAGGTTTGAAACTCATTTAACACACCTAGCGTGTCTGTGGGCAGTTACATAATGCATTAGGTTCAGGAGTATAGGGTCAGTCCCTCAGACATGACCCTGGGCCTCCTTATAGACAGGTAGTAAGTTTAGGAATTCTCCTAATACCCAAAAAATAAAAAATAAAGGAAAAAGAAAGAAATTCTCCTAATACTGAAAAAAAAAGGAAAAAGAAAGAAATTCTCCTAATACTGAAAAAAAAAAGGAAAAAGAAAGAAACAGAAAGAAAAATGACAGTAGTTAATTATCAATTCTCGTGTTAAAAAAATAAACGAAAAGAAAACAGACAATAGTTAATTAGTAGTTTCCAACTTTTCACTAGCATGTCCTAACATTTTTTGATGTATATGCAGAAATAATTTGACTTCAGGATGACTCAGGGGTTTCTTTCTCAAAGTTTACTTGCATGCCAAAAAATGTTCTGATGTCAACCGACATGGATAAAACATGATCATAAAGAGATAAAATCTGATAAAACTTCAACAAAAAGCATGGATGAAGTTCACACTCAACAACAAGACTGACGTGGGAAGAAACATCTAAAGCAAACTTTTTAAGGTTCCATCTTTCCTCTCCTTAATGATAGGTTTAATAAAATAATCAGTTCTTAATGAAGGTGCTACCTCCCTGTTAAGTTATAATCTTCTATTCCCACATTTTTAGAGTAAAAGATAGCATCTCAAGGCACTGGGGCTGTTATAAGTGAAATTGTAAGTAGATAGATTGTGATGTTCGGAATTTGTAAGTGACTGGTGTGGACTTCTTAAGCCATGGGTGGTTATTAAGCATGGAGTTAAGCTTGAACCCTGGGGTTTTCCAGTTCATAATTAAGATAAAATATATTCAATGGTCAGAAATTGAAAATTCAGAAGTTGCGTGAAGAGAAACACAGAAGAAGCACCTGGAAAATAGTCTTGGAGAAGAAAGTGTACCCGCAACAGAATGAGCATCGACTCATGCTCAATTTCCAAAGGCCAAAATTACAACCAGTATGTATGGTAGAAGTTGGGAGAACCTGATAAGATTGACCATCCTGGGCAGAAGATGGTTTAGGAGACACCTTGGAGAAGCCAATTGAAGAACCAGTAAGAGAATAGGACGTCTTTATCTTATACAGGTTTGCAACATGATATGTATTCCCTAATCCTTTCTTTGAATCATGGCTCTTCACTTGAGAACAACTTGTGGGTATTGACCTAGAGGTAGAATGAAATCTGTTTGTCAAGCTTCTGGGAATAAATATATTGAGAAGAAACGGTTTAGTATTTTCTCCCTTACTCTTACTCGACCCATTTATATAGCTTCCACTTGTCTTCCTCTTGTCCTGCTTTCCTGAACTCCTCTCCTCTGCTTTATGTTTCTCTGTTTGCACTTCCTCATTTGATCTCTTCTGCATGGCAGCCTTCTGCTCCACCAGATCACTCAGGGACAATTCATAAGCTGATTCTGGAATTCCTTCAAACATTTTCATGAGCTCCTGTCTTCCTTTGGCAATATCCTCTGCCTTGGCTGACATGGGGTATGGATATGAACATGCCGTGTCTGTAGATATGGGATAAGAACTTGATCCAAGACACCATAGCAAAGGAGAGGTACATGAGTGTTCATCTTCTTTATGTTGAATAGCCCATGAGAAAAAACCTGAAGAACCCAATTCAGAATCCATCATGGATCAACCCAATTCATCTCTGCTCAAGAAATTTTTTTCTTATAGCTTGCCCTCAAACATTTGTTCTAAATAGCTTGTATTGGGTTTGATCTACCAAATAATCCCCTCCAAATTAGTGCCAGCATATATCATGGGTTGATGGGAAATCAATCAACCTCACAAAGTTAATGCCAGTTCTCCCTGTCTTGATTAGAATGCAGAGTGGGTCCATAGCACAATTGCGATCCGACTGATTGTCTCTTGCTCCATTATTTTTGCACCTTAATGTCCCTGTCAATGTTGCTGGCACTTTACCTCTGTAAATTTACTCCAAATTTGACATGCTAAGCCCCCAATCATCTCTAGTCGCCCTTAGTGATTTGATCACCTGCATTGACATAAACCAGAAAGAATGCATAGAACATCAAGAAAAACCTATTCCAATGCAAAAATGAGACATCTTACAAGAAAATCAAAACTGATGAATATGACAGCTAGTCCACCTTGTAACGAAACATCTCTGCGCCTAGTGAAAATAAGGATGGCTTTACATATGTTTAAGGTTAACCTGCCCGCTGCTCCTTCCTTTGACTGGTTTTCATGAGAATCCTGGATCTTAAGTTTATAATGGTGGGTGCGAGTGTCCTGTCCTCGTATTAAACCATCATATATCATTCAACAACTAAATCCATGCATTTGCACCATTGTATCAACATATGAATTTGCATCAATGTATTGAATTAACATGACTTCAAATTTTGAAATTTTCCTGCAAGATAACATTTATCATTAAAAAAATCTGATCAAACATGAAGTAATCTCATGAATCCTTCAGATTTATATTGCAATATCCATCTCAGATCGATAGATCGAGAATCTTAAATATTCTTATAACTAGCAATTGCACCAAGAGGTGCAAAGGAACGCCGAAACATGGATAAGAGAAGTGGGGAGATTGTATAAAGAAATAATCAAGCGAAATATACTAAAAATGAAATACAACCCACGTGAGGTTAATTTAAATTCAATTGTTGTGAATTTTCAATTGAAAGAAAGTTTGTAACTGGTGTCCGGCAAACAGGACTCACAAAAATTGTTATAGAGAAAAACTTGGAAGTGCAATTGAGTTTTGAGGTTTGATGATGTTGATGAAGCACATATTCTACTTGGTGAAAGTGGCCACTGCAAGGATTATTGGGGTTCAGGCTTCTATAGGCAGGATAATACTTTTGAGCTTGAAACAACTTTGCACAATATAGCTTTCAGTTCAAATGGTGCAAACACATTTAAATCAAGAAATTTGAGACCTTTAAATGTATGGTCAGAAGCAACAACTCCAAAATCTGTGCAAATGCTTCTAAACTCTATTTGAAAAAAGTAAATTAATTTGATCATTGAAGGAAACTTGTTTGGACCAGACATTGGTGAGTTGATAAGCAGCTCAAACAGTTGGGCAGAGATTATTATGTGGTGTATTTTCAAAGGGCTCAAAGAGTCATTACCTTCTATATGGCTATATATTTTGGGAGATGAGTTTGAAAATACAGGTAAGAAGAATCAACCAGCGTCTTAACAGTCAGGGATGAATTTGAGAAAAAACACCAAAGATCTGCTAATTTTGTTGAATGCCTCTAAGCAATGTGGTTTATTGTTTGCTGTCAATTCCTCCTCAGTCATGGATTGCAGGGCTGCACAAAATAAGAATATTCTTATGATTGGTCTCTGTTCTGAAGTGAATAATTTAAAACAATATACTCATAACCTAGCACAAAATACATATTCAAAAGAAGTAAATACGGAAAACAAGAATAATGGAAATGATGATTTTGGATTTCATACTGAAGGAGCATATAAGGGCGAGGATGAAGTGCTTTTGAAATTTCAGTGGGCAGAGGAGACAGAAAGGATGGGCTGCAGCAAGTTTTTGGAGTCTCGGGATAGAAGAGAAGGGAAAAGAGGCAAACTTCAAGTTCAAAGCACAGAGTAATGCCCCCTGGAAGGAGAGATTTTGATTCTTTTGTTCAATCTCAGCAGTAAGTAAGCAATGCCTTTGGTCAAGTCGACATTCAATTGTCGGATTCTCTATGGGATGAAGGTGATGGCATTAGCCAAGAGAAGCAGCTGGACAGGGTTTCACATGAATATATCCTTTCTTCATAAATGCAATGATTATCGGAATGGTGTTCAAAAGAAAGAGATGAGAACAGTGTGCAAGAGGCTTTATAATGTTTGATATGCAAA
The DNA here is from genome assembly GCA_034641835.2 of Pinus albicaulis. Taxonomy (NCBI): domain Eukaryota; kingdom Viridiplantae; phylum Streptophyta; class Pinopsida; order Pinales; family Pinaceae; genus Pinus; species Pinus albicaulis. The sequence goes on along the minus strand of CM076570.1, from coordinate 862,503,148 downwards.
GAATAGAAAATTCAAAATAGCACATCATATGAGGAGGAAGGAAAAAGAAATGTATAGGCAACAAGAAATGGATGGAGGCAAGGAATGAACAAGGAGAATATTCATCTCCATTTATAAGGATTAAAAAAAGTTTGGACAATGCCACCCTGGATGTATCTTCTCATCTGGTGAGAATTGATTTTAAACACAAACAGATTCAAGGGATGTTGGGTTCTTTATTAGATGAAAATAAGAAAGAAAATGTGGAGGAACAATTCATTGAGTCTAATGGGGATTGTGATGTCGTGGAGGAATTAAGTGGAGTCTTATTAAAAGGTGCCAAGTGGCAAGGAGGCTATTGCAAGAGTGACAATGAAAGGGATACCAGAATCTTTGTTAGATGAGAGAAATCAGACATGTTCGATTGTTCCACTGGAAGTTTCTCTTCTGGTAGACATCGAGGAAATACCAGATTTGATATTTGATGTAAGCAAGGAAGATCATACAACAATGCATGTCAAGGAGCCTTCTCGGCAGGATCATTTACCTGCCAAATTGGAAGGAGTGCCAGACCAAGAAGTGGATGGAATTGCACCTTTGTAGGTTCTGTTAATAATCTAGACGCAAGTGATAACGCAGAAGGTGAAATGTGTGAGTTTTCAAGAAAGAGGGATAGATCAATTGAGGAGGCATGAGAGATTAACATTGTGAATGGATCCTCTTATGAAGTGATGGATGCTTTGGGATAGAGAGAAAGCCATTGGATGTCATGCTCTGTAGTGAAGCATCTCAAAGAGGAGTCCCTCAAGAATGTTCATACGAAAAATGACAGGAGATTTAAATTCCTTTATAGATCAAAGAAGTGAATGTGCTAGAGTAACTACACATGAAGATATTGCATTTGTAAATGGTGCACAGTAGGTTGGAGTTGGTGACTGATGTAAATGATGAAAGTGATGTAGAGATGCACGCAACACAGGTTGATTGTAAGAACGTAGTAACTGAGGCAGCTTGTTCAACTTATGTTGTTTTTAGATGTGCAAAAATCCAATGGAATTTAAAGTCGTTAGTTGGAGCAATTCACATAGATAATGAAGGGAAGCATAACACATGGCCGTTATAGGAAAATGTTGCTTTGGTGGAAAAACAAGGAGTTTTATATTTCTTACCCTACAAAGGCATTGTGAAAAGCAGTGTGTTGGTGGAAAAGAGAATAGTTTTGGATTTTTCACTGGAGGAAACCAATGAGAATGATGTAAGAATGCATGCTACATATGCCCTAGATGAAGATGCCACAACGGTGCATTTGCAAAGATTTTCGTTGTATGCCTGTAAAGAATAAAATTTAGTGAAATATTGAGAATTTTCTGTGGAGGAAATGGAAGAAATTCTTGTTCGATTATCGGAGAAATCTAAACCAGGGGAGAATTTTGTAGGTGCTTGTCAGGATGCTTTTTTAAAGAATAAAATGCAAGGAATGTTCAGTTCATTTTTGGATGAAAGTAGTCAAGCTATTCCACAGAAGCATGCCATGGAGACTGCTGAAGTAGACATCACAGTGGTTGGATTGCAAGAGGTTCCAAAACTTTTGGTTTAATTAATGAGAATCCTCATAAGCATGAATTCAATCAAGGGTTTAAAAGAGTCATCTGGATGGATTGCAATTGTTAGGAAATGATGAAGAACAGATAGTAGTCAATTCTCGATGGATTTTATAAAAAATTTAGACTACTCATGTGCTTACCAAATGAAAGTCTCTGACCAAAATTCTAGTTAACAGGCACAATGAAAATAATTAGTTGTTGAAATATTCAGGATCTGTTTATAAAAATTTCATGGAAGATGAGTTTGCAGTCAGAGATGTGGAAATGGTGAACGATAATGAGTGTGTTTGGAAAAAAAAAACTCCTAAGTATGCCCAGGTAAGTGTTACAAAGTTGTCATCAACAACCTTGAGACAGAGAGAAGAGGAGTCTTCTATGTTACCATTGACTAGTGAAAATATGGCACATACATGTAACCATAAACTAGCTTCTTATATGGAGAAAGCTGAGATAATTTACATGGGCAGTGTAACAACTCGATTTATGGCCTTTGAAGTTCAAGAACCAGAGGATATTTCAAGGCTACATTGTTTCCCTCAGGACAACTTCAGTGAGTACTGTATTATACAATAAAGACATTACTGAGCCAAGTAAAGCTAATTGTGCACAAAGAAAAGCGTTATCTGCAATACAAGCATGTGAATTAAAAGAAGATGGCCATTCTTCTCCACACAAATGAAAAACATCACTTGAAAAACATTTTTCTGTTGGAAGTGCATTCTGTGTAATAACAAATACTTCTAATTACCTAGGTTATGAGGAAGTGGCAACACAGACACTACAGGTTTTTCTTCTTGCCAACTTACAAGTTGAAAAGGCATGTGACAAGCCACTCACTACCATAATAGTGGATCACAAATTAGGAAATCACTTGGCACTGATATTTTTACTCTTGAAAATGTCCAGGATCTGAATGTTTCATTATTGACAGATTCTAAGAAGTTTGAAAAATCTGTCATTGCTAATTTGAGTGAAATTGATGCACTAAAAAAATCAGAGACTAAAAAAGTTTCTACTTTAATAAAACCTTTACCTTTCCACAAGGTGAGCTATTACAAGTCTTAATTATTTGATCACTACATATCTAAAACCCAAGCATAGTAGAACTCTGTTGGAACATGAATTTTAGCTCTACAATGTCTTTAGTTTCGTAATCCGTCATTGCTAATTTGAGTGAATGTGATGCAGTGAAAAACTCAGAGACCAAAAATATATTTACTTCCATAGGACCTTTCCCTTTCCAAAAGGTGAGCTATTACAAGTCTTCATAATTTTATCAGTAAATAGCTAATGTGTATCGTAGAACTCTGTTGGGAAATTAATTTTAGTTCTGCAATGTCTTTAGTTTCATAATCAAGTCTAAATGTAAAATGAGGGAAAACATTTCTCATTCTTCTTTTATTGGGCACTTCACAGATCGACACAGATTAGAAGCCTCATATTAAACATCAATATAATTAATTAATATTTAATGTGTGGGAAAGTTAATTGATGATTGTAGACACATTATGAAGATAGCCAAAAAGGGGCATGGCAGCAGAGAATGGAGATATTGACAAGACTTGTCCATTGGTAGAGGAACCTGAAAATATTGAGAAATCAGTGCAGCTTGCACCAGAAGCCACCTATCCTCAAAAACTTAATACCCTAACATTTCCTATGGAAAAAATTGTGACTGATGGTTATCAGCAAGCAATGCAAAATGTTCAGTTTAGCATGAAGATAGTGGATAGGTGTGCAAAGCAAACTGAACAATCAAACCTATAATTTCAAAAGAGTGGTGAAGTTGTTGTCATTAGCATGGAAATGTATTATGGAGAGTGATCATAGTAAGCAGACTAGTCTTATGAATGGGGAATTTGAAGAAAGGGGTAAAGCAGTGGGGACTACCACAGAAATAGAGGATGATCCCAACCAGCAATCATATGAAGCCAGAATCTGGAGAGTGTTTTGAGGTAACCAGAACTAGCATAGAAATAAAGAATAGTCTTACTAATATGATCTTTTGAACTTGGAATTGGAACATAGTTTTAGAATAGTCAGAACCAGCATGATTGGAAAGTTTTTCATATCAACTTGGAATCTGAAATTGGTGTTAATGTAGGCTGTAGAGCATTTGAAACAACACCATGAGATGGAAGGCAGCCGAAGTTGTGTACTGAGCAATGCATCAAGCAATGAATCGTGACTTCAGATTCAGGTAATTGTAAAATTGGTTCTCATTGTCACTTAAAGTTGCATAGTTAACATGCATTAGATTTCAGGTTTGATAATATGTTGTCATGGCCGGAAAGGCAAGTTCTATAGCTGATGGTTTGTCTATCCCACCTGGACTTTCAGCTCGGTGTAACGCAATGCAGTTTGACTTAACGGCGTGTTCAGCGTAGAAATATTAAAGAAGCTCAAACCACATAACAGAATAAAAAACCAGTAATTCAAATGCAATAAAATAGTACTTTGCCAATACTTCAGCAAAAATGGTTCAAAACTAACATAACTTCATGATACTGGTTGAAACTTGAACCATATCTACTAGAACACAATGAGTAAAATTTGTATAATTGCAAAACCAGCTTTTCTTTTTGGTGACATTCAGATATTCTTTAAATTTAGAGTACGAAATTTGGTTTAATGTGATAAAAACAATCAGAAGCAGTTTTTAAAATCTAAAATGTGGGATCTTGAAAACATTATTACCACAGTCTGATAGAATCCTTTCTGCATAATAGCTTCAATTTAATTTAGTAATCTCCAATATTTTGCATGTCCAGTACTTGCTTTCAAATATATCAGTCTATTGCTACATTGTTGGAAAGAGTGAAATAGTTTCTAAAAACTGTTTCATATAGTGTGTGCCATTGTGCTGGATCTATATAATGAATACTAATTACAAGTTGAGGGGTTTAAAAAATACAAGTGGAACTAACCAAGATCATTAATGTTAGAATTGAATCATCAAGTTTCTAATTGAACTCTATATGATTGATGGATCACTATGTGCTTGTGATTGCAAATTTTGTTTGGTTCATTGTACTTGTTAATTAACAACTTATCATTTTGAACATTTGAAGAATGCCCACACCTTATCTGGGATGTAACTAAAGAAAAGTTTCACTTTTTAAATTGTATATCTGTGCATTCTCTTCAGATTTATTGATAATTATGGCACACACGTTATTGTTGGTGTCAAAATGGGAGGGAAGGATGTCATATACGTTAAACAACCTCATGCTTCAAATCTTCCGATAACAGAACTGAAAAAATGTTAAAGAAAGAAACAAATGAAAGATTTTCTGATGTCGATTGGCGGTTCAGTATGGACTTTGAAGCGACATCCCAGAGAGATAGGTAAGATTTGTTTTACATTTCAATGCCATATTTACTCTGCTGATTGGCCATATACATCTAACATTTTTCATTGCATAGTTGCACAGAACTGAGAAATATGTAATGAAAAAAAATGAAAATTGACAATCCCAAAAATATCCTAAGATTATGACAAGACAAATTAGGGGTTTTTGAAAATTAGACAAGTAAAATTTAATAGATTTACCAGCAGTGTGGAAATTGTAGAGTTTGCTTCCCTTTATCTTGGAATCTTTGGGTTAGCACCTCTACCTATTGCTTTCTGGACTAGCTGATCAGTGAAAAAGATATCGCTGCTATTTGTTTCTCAGTACAAATTTCTGTTTCAGGGGTTGGTTTCATTAAAAAACATGCATTTAGGCACTTACTCAAACCAAAGTCTGCTAATCATTATCTTGAAAAATTTGTTATCAGTGGGCACTGAACTTGAAAAATAAGGAGAGAGGAACTTGAATTTCTTCCATAAGGCTATGGTGAAGTACATACATAACAATAGAATATTTTCTCTCACCTCTTATGATGGGCATGAAACATGAAAAACTGGAACAAGAACTTGTCTCGTATTGCCACTCCTTATTAACTGAGTCGATACACTGTAGAGAAGAAGCCATTCAAAGAATTAAATCTCACATTCTAACATTAATACATTTAGCCCAGAATGAAGCCTTAATGTGGACAATCTCTTTCAAAAATTAGACAATTAATTAATGCCTGACACGATCATAGCAACAAAAGCATCAAGCAGAGGCTATAACAAGATTATGTGAAAGTGAGAAAGAACACCCATCATGAAGCATCAAGTAATATCATCCACAACATCAACATCACTAACATCACTGTGTGAGGATATCAACTATGTCATTGGGACTGTCAAACTGCAATTGTATAACTGCCATCATTGCCAGATTGTACATTCCATTTACAAAATCTCAAGGAACTAGATTAAGAAGAGATATCTCAAAGATCAAATTAAAAAGAAAAATCAAACAATCATCATGATACAAGAAACAAATATATCAAGTGAAAGAGTTAAGGAAATAGCATCTTCGTGTTGGAGGAGATGTGAATATGTAGCCTTAGATGCTAGATGAAGTGTATGGGGTTTGGTAATTCTCTAAAACCCTTAGGAAATATCCTTCCATGAATGGATATCACTCTCCAAAATCATTTTGGGCATATTCCAATATGTAGGAGCCAGGGAAACATGGTGCATAACAGCAGTCTATTGTCCACATATACCCACATAAAAATTGGGATTTCTAGAAAATATCAGGACAATAAGGTCAATCCACAATGAGGAGAAATGGATATTGGGCAGTGATCTCAACATTATCAAAACCCTTGAATAAAAGAAGGGGGGATCATAAGATTAGAACTTATAGAGGTGCAATAATTCAATGACCTCCTATAAAAACTTAAAGTGACAGATATGACCGCAATAAATGGGATTTATAATTGGAATAATTGTAGAGGAGGAAAGCACTAAGTTTCCAATATACTAGATCGGTTTATAGTTTCACGGGCCATTCTGGAACAAGATTATGTGAAAGTGAGAAAGAACAACCATCATGAAGCATCAAGTAATATCATCCACAACATCAACATCACTAACATCACTGTGTGAGGATATCAACTATGTCATTGGGACTGTCAAACTGTAATTGTATAACTTCCATCATTTCCAGATTGTACATGCCATTTACAAAATGTCAAGGAACTAGATTAAGAAGAGATATCTCAAAGATCGAATTAAAAATGAAAATCAAATAATCATCATGATACAAGAAACAAAAATATCAAGTGAAAGAGTTAAGGAAATAGCATCTTCGTGTTGGAGGAGATGTGAATATGTAGCCTTAGATGCTAGATGAAGTGTTTGGGGTTTGGTATGCCATCATTAATGTTTTTGCACTTCCACTCTTGTCACCAATGTTGTTGCACTTCACTGTTACCTTTGTCCACTCTTGTTGTCACTGTTGCTGCACTTCACTGCTAACATTGCCACGCCTGCTGCCACTGCTATTACACTTCATTGTTTCCTCTATCCACTCTTGCTACCACTACTAATGAACTTCACTGCTACCTCTATCTACTACCATGCCTGATACTACTGCTGGTGCACTTTAGTATTCATCTTTGCTCAATTTAAGTAGCTGAAAACCAATCTGACTTTTGCACATCTGTCTATAAAATTTTCTCCGTGATAACTCTCTGTTAAACCCTAGTTGTCAGTTCTGTAATGACATGACATCAATATGAACTTACTACAACATTGATATTCAATCTCAAACCTTGACATTTTCATCTCACCTTTCGCTATCAACCATATCAAGTCTTCATTGTTTCTGCAATACTAGCAGAAGCTTAAATTGTCAACACTAGCATCATAATTATCATCACTGGTACAGGAGTATATCAACCTGCTCTTTCTCACAACCATAACCTTATAGAAACTACACCTGTCTCAGCAAGACTGGTTCTGCTCAACGCATCAACATTGCTTAATATTCAATTGACAAATCTCAATCATACTAGGCTCTGTCTACAACATGTAAACTATGGAAACTATGCTCTATTTGTGCCCACGGTTCAAATTCTCTCAAGTCCAGAAGTAACATTAGTTCTCGTGATAATGTCAAACAATCTGAACTCCTTTGCTAACTAGCCATTCCAAATTTTGAGTTAATAACTGTGATCAAGCCTAGCAACATCTTAGGCATTCAATGATAACTCTTTCTGCTTCACATCAAGTATACATGGCATTCTGTCACGACCTGCAATTGCCACTATTGTACTTTAAATATGTTGGTTGTCAAGGATATGAAATATTGATCTTCATTTTATTGATGAATTTTCCTCAAGTGTCTGAAAATTCAGAGTTGAATATGGAAATAGGTCACTGATTATCAAGGTCTTCACTAAGATTCCTTTGCTACTGATGCACAATGTGTCACAACTATCCCTGGTGAAACTTTCAAATTCACTGATGTACTCCAAAACTTTGATCAGAGATGCACAATTGGAAAGGACACTTACTCTAATGTAGGATTGGTATTGGTCAATGCTTACATGATTGTGTATGTAAAAATGACCCATTAAAATATGCTATGATTTTTTTCCCAAGAGATGCCACAGGTAGATCCTATGATATATCACTTAAGTGTCATGCCAAAACTATTTTTCTAAGTTCAATAAGAACATTCCAAAGAGGGACGAAAAGGATATAGGTTCTGAGGAATTTTTGAATACATTTAAGCTTCTTCTCTGGTTTTCATAGGTCTTATTTGAAGTCTGTATACCTACTTGCTAAGTGATCTGGACTTCTTCAACAAGGTTGAGGCTTATCAAGCACGTCTATCTTGTCAATTTTCTCTGCTCCAATATTTAAACTTCAGAATCCAATGCTCATAAAAATAATGATACTTATATGAGGAATACAAAACAAACTTCCCAGATTTAGGCCTTGAAAAACTTCATGGACGATTCAATTCTCAGTTTGGTGTGCTAAAGTAGGATGTATAAATATAAATTCCAGACAAGTTTAGAGAAACCCTCACTGCTATAAACTCTAGGATTGCCTTCAAAACATACAAAACCATACCCAAGTAGATGTAAATTACTTATTAGGGAACATTGAGTCTCACGCAGGATCAATCATTAAAATTCAGAGATACATGTCAGAAAGGAGGTCACACTCATCTATATGCATAGATTTGTTTGAAGAATCAATTCTAGGGCATCAAAAAAGATATTAAGATAAGTCGTCGAGGTAGAAATTTGCTTCAAATCTTTCAAACTTGTGTCAAATGCACCTTCGCTCCAACCTTCAAAATTGTCTTCTATTATAGGGATAAACCTTCTCCATAATTTTCCTTACATTTGTAAAAAAAAGTGTGTGCTAATGATGCCAATATGCTTTGCCAACTATGAGTGTATTCCTCAAGAGGTTTGCAATAAAATAACATGTGGATACTGCTTCAGGATTAGTGGACACAGTGAGTGAGTTCCTCAAACAAGGCATGGCCTTAGATATAAATCGAAAAAAACCATAACTTAGTAAAGCGAGTGCCCAGAATAGTAGCCCAGCGAAACCCTTTTGCTCATAATTTCAACCTCCAAAAAAGAATGATCAGCTTGGGATTCAAAAACTCATGAAAGCACCTGCAAACACAAGAAGGAACAATGAAACCACTTAAAAAACCACAAGCCCAAAACCATTTCAATGCAGCTGTCATCGGTCAATGCGTCCAGATTTGTAAGTTTCCTCCATCAATCTGGTAGGTTTGCACCAATCCAACATTCAACTTCCATGCCCCTTCCAAGCCCCAACCACCTCTCCGACCCAGTAAATTCTGGTGAACCAGTGAAAAATTGGGGCGAATCACTCCAACCCCTCCCTCTGACCCTGTAAATCTAGGCAAATGCCATTGAAATCTGCTCCAAACAAAGAAAATCGAGGGCAAATTCCATTTTTCCAATTTTATGGGCATTTATTTTGGTCGGCTATTATTTAATAATTTATTATTTTTAAAATAATTATTGGGCTAACTTTATAAAATTATAGAAAATGGGTTTTATATAAAAAATTCACCCTATTAAAATTTAAAATCCCTTAAAATTCACCTTTGAGCTAAAATTCGCCCCTAAAATTTTCCTTGACTTTGATTTGGATCATATTGGGGGGAAATTATACTAGCATCAATATTCTCAAGGGTTTGGCTGCATTCTAAACCATTCTGACGAAAGCCAAGAAAATCATGAATAGATCCCCAATCCTGCATCTTGACTATTGGACTTAGCAGAATACCTAAAGAATGCAGTTTCGAAAACTGCAGATTGTTGAGACTGAAATTGCACCTGGAAGAAATTGCAATAGATCCCCCAATCCTACATCTTGACTATTGAACTTAGTAGAATCCATGAAGAATGCAGCTTCGAAAACCACAGATTGTTGAGACTGAAATTGCACCCAGAATAAATTGCATTAGGTCCCCCAATCCTACATCTTAACTATTGAACTTAGTATAATCCTTGAAGAATGCAACTTCGAAAAATGCAGATTGTTGAGACTGAACTAGCACCCGGAAGAAATTGCAGTAAGGCAGTTGCAAGAACAAGACCCACAATAAAAATACCTTGTCCCTTAACAAACCAAGGAAACATATGTGACTGAGAGGAATGGAAAGCACTACAAATTTGAAGAGAGTACAAAATACTAAGGTGGTTTAAAGGGTAAGCTTGAAGAACGTAGTAGTGTTAAAACAACTAAAATTTGTCCCAAACAAATAGTTGATAATGCGAAACCTTCTTTTATACTAGTCAAGCAAGAGTACATTCATGTGAGAGTAGGAAGAGGCCAAGCGACTGATAGGCATAGCCTGGAAGATGGGGTATGGTTCCGTCTTTTTGATGAAATATTTGATCTACATTTTTTCTATCGAAGATTAACCATTTTAACCTTGCCAACAAGGCAGAATTAACCCAATCGTAGGTCCCAATATGTCATTATATATATTAACTCTAGATATATATGAGAAGGAATAATAAAGACATAGATTGATAGAGGTGGCGAGACATATTGGGACCTACGAGAGAGATTGATAGAGGTGGCGAGACAAGGGGAGTCACAAGGGAGAGATGGAGATAAACTGAAGGAGAGGGGAGAGAAGGAATGGAGAGAGAGAGAGAGGGAGAGGATTGAGAGAGGTAGAGAAGGGTAAGAGAGGGAGATAGTGACACAAATATGGAAGGGGGGCAGAAAGAAGGATAGAGGGAGGGATATAGTGAGAGGATTGGAGGGTAGAGAGAGAGAGAGGGGAAGAGAGAGCAAGGTAGGAGAGAAAAGGAGAGAGAAGAAGTACAATGGATTAAAACAACAAATATATTAGGCCCACTCTACACAAATCGGCAATCTGAGAATTAGGGATAAAAATAGCAGGCTCCAACAACAATTGCATAGAAGTCAAGCTGGAAAACAAAATAACATGCTCAAAGAAGAAAGTGAAAATGCCAAAAATCAAAACTCGCATGGAGTTATTACTATGGTCCACAACATGATAGAAGATATTGAAAACTGCATGGCAATTGGAAGTCAAAGTGTAGATGGGATAGTGAGTGAGTGGATGGGATAATGCATGTTTTATGAATCATTGGTCAGCTCAGTTATTTATGCTCGTGATCATTGGTTGAAACCTGGTGGAGCAATCCTTCCAAACATAGCTAAGATGTATGTGGCTGGTGTTGGAAAAGGTGGAACTAGTATATCGTTTTGGGAAATGTATATGGATTCAACATGTCTTGTATTGGTAAGGAAGTGGTTGAAGATGTTGCTCAATAGACAATAGTCGATGTTGTGGATAGCAGGGATATAGTGATAGAGACTTTTTTCAAACATACATTTGATATTATGAAAATAAAAGTAATCCTGTTGATTCCCTATATGCAGGAACATATTAAAAGAATATTACGATTTTGTAACTCTAGAAGATTACAGTGATGTTTTTGGTGTAAATTTGAAATAAAATATGCAATAATATGACAAGTGGAATTTTAAAGCCTCCTTACCAATTATTTTTCTGGATTTTTAAAGCTCTGAGATTCGATCAAGAGGGTGATCGCAGAGGGTTGATTCGGAAGAATTGGCGAAGGATTTTCGAGAGGGAAATCAGTTGTTAGAGGGAGCAATATCTCTAGAGGGTTTCTAACACCAAGAAAACCAAATCTGGTCTTCTGTTGAGTGTAGTGGTAGTAGACGGGAGAAGAGTATCTATTTCGACAATTTGAGCAGAGATGGCCCCATACGGACTGAGAGATTGGGATAGGTTGGACGGTGTGTCTAACTTTGTGATTTGGAAGGCCAAAATCCTGATAGTCCTAAAGGATTACGGTATCAGAGACCACGTGAAAAATTTCCTAGTTGTGCCCACCAATGTGAACGCTCTAAATAAGTTCAACGAAAATCGGGCGCGAGCAAAGCGCTTGATCATGGATGGGGTGAAGGATCACGTGGTACCACACATTTTCGAGAAGAGGACGACACATGATATGTTGAAATATTTGACCACGTTGTATCAAGGAAGCTTCATCCAACGAAAGATGCTTCTATAGAATTAAATGCGGATGTTGAAAATACACAAGGGAGAGGAGATTGATCCCTTCCTCTTCAAATTGCAGATGATCCGAGATCAGTTGATTGCCATGATGGCAGCTTCGGATGAAGGGTTCTTGGTGAGGACTGCCCTGAATGCAGTCACTGATGAGTGGGAGACCTTTGTCCAAAGCATCTTGGGCAGAGCACAACTCCCAAATTGGGGTGACATGTGAGCTATCCTTCAACAGGAGGAGGAGGGAGATGCAGCCCTAGCATCAAAGGGACAGTAGCAGCAAGGGAAGAAGAAGGACCTATCCAAGGTCCGGTTCTTTAGATGTGGCAAAATTGGACACTTCGCCAGCACTTGTCCTAAGAGGAAGGACAAGGAAGCTTCAAATTCCAAGTCAACAACAACTAGAGGGGACAGTGGTAGTGAGGATGATGTGGCCATGAGTGCTCATGTCTTGAGAGAAGAGGTGGGGCGATATAGATCTGTAGAGCAGCTATAGATGGGAAGGCAGGATCCTTGAGTTGCCCAAAATCTTGGATCACATACGAGCTACAAGAGCCTTAAGGAAATAATAGGATGATTGGGGTAGTGGGTGTAGAAAATCATGGAGAAGCAGAGGCAGTGTTGGGACGCTGAAGTTTGGAGCAGCGCAAATGAGAGACAGTAGTGCAAAGGTAGTGCTTACATAGTACAGTGCAACAGACATCGCAGAGCTTCAAAGAGACAATGCAACGTAGTATCAGAGGGTGCTTCAGTGATGATATGCAGCCCGACTGACTTGTCTGGTGATTGGGTGGTGGTCCTTCAACTTCTTACTTCTCAGCAACTGAGTTGTAGTGCAACAGTTAGCAGTTAGCAGTTGCGGTGCTATGGGCAGCATGATGCAACAATTTGAGAGGGAGATGCAGTACAGATGTGGCAGTGTCATTGGTAGTGACATGGGCAGCAGTATAGAGAGAAACATTGCAGTGGATGGAGGTCAGCATTCCAAGCATCGGTGCAAAGACTGATGCCAGAGATCAAGGTGACACTTCAGTGGGGAACTATTGCTAGAGCACACTCCTCGCTAAGAGGGAGTGTTGAGATTTTGGGGTAGCATCGGATGTACTCTAACTCCAAAAATTTGTGGAGGGGCTAGAACACATGAGATCTCCAAGACCCAGAAAAGCGTTTGGAGAAATTCCATCTAGTGTAAAATTTATTCAAATAATTAAATTTTTTAATGGGGACCTTAAGTCTAACTTGGGGATATTAAAAAAATTAAAGTGAATTAATTTACACATGTGATGAGAACATTCTAAGTGACGAGGATCAAGCTTCTTTTAATCTTAGCGATTGATTAGTGATAAGATCATAGCCATTGATTTGTCAACGAGAAAAGTATAAAGGAAGGGCTTGGGTCAATTGGAGAACACACACAGAATCTAAGAGATTGAATTCTTCTGACGGAGCAGTGCTCGGACGAAGATCAGATCTGAGTGATTTAGAGAAACAATGAGGGGCAGATGCAGTGATTGGTCAGGAGGACCAAGAGTACAATGCAGAGCAAGGGAAACAGAGACGCAGTGGAGGCAGCGCAACCATCAGAGGGTGTGACGCAATCCCTAGAGAGGGTGACGCAGGCCCACGTAGGGGCAGCGCAAAGCCTCCAAGGAAAGTATGAAATTCAACTAGAGACTAGGTTTTCTAAGCCGACAGGGCTGAAACCGGACTCCAGTAGAAGTTGATCAGCGCAGAGCAAGGGTGACATAGTCCCTCATTCAGCGCCACGCAACCTTACAAAGTGGCAGCGTATAGATTGTGCAAAGCTAGTTGGGGTTTCACTAGTGGTTCATCCAGATCAACTAGGACTTGCAGGAGTGAGGTAAAACTCACATTTCTTTGTAGCCAAGGTTTTCTTTGTTGGGTGAGCCGGATTATGGCACCCTAGATGTACTCGGAATATTTTTGCTTAATAATAATAAACCCTCATATCTGTTGCACCGGTTTTCCCGCATTGGGTTTTCCAAGGACATTTGTCCAAAAAATCTGTGTCCTTTTTCATATGTGCATGATGTTCAGTAAATGATCTGTATTTGTGTAGGTTGCTAGTTGTTTTTACCTTGAATTTTTTTTGAATATTTTCAGTTAAATAACTTGTGCATAATAAAACAAGTAGGAGAAGTAAATCAATATTTAGCAGTAGGATTTTTCTTCTCAGAAATTTTCACAATATACAAATCAGAAATAGACTAAGAACCCAATGGCATGCATTAACTCCATTCATTCTCTATGCTTCCCACAAATAAATAACATCAAAGAGTAACAAATATACAAAGCAAAACGAAACTGCATATCAAAATGCACACTTGCATTTCTGACCCAAATGACAAAAACCTGCAAAGCCTCCAAACTAAACAGAGTCAGCTCCACAACAAATCAGATTACTCACACTAATATCAAATGGAAATCAGTATACACTAGCACAGACACATCTAAAATTGTGTTTGATATGCACATCAATGTTCCAAAGCTCAAGGTTTAATATCTCAAATTTCAATATTTAATATATCAGTCATTTCTCTGAACTCAAGATATGCAATATTGACCCTATCGAAACCAGAATTAGATGGATTTGGGATATTATATTCGATGCACCTAAACTATTGACGGACCCACCCACCCCAAGCAAGATGTAGAGCATCTCACATATTTCGATACAAACACAAACAACTATTTATTCAAATACCACATAGTTTATTCTTGTGGTAAGGATATGAATCAAACTAAAACACGAATTAGAAGAAGAAAAAACATACCTTCGGTCCCTCTCCGCAAGTGCGTGTTCTAAAATTACAGTATATCCAATGTCACAGTTGATGCATTTGCCAAATAATCCTAGCCCAGACAAAAATGGACAAACAAATCAATATCACATGCCAGGCATAAGCAATCTCAAAGTAAGCATTTGGAAAAGTTCCGTTCATAGTGCCAAAATAATAACAGTAAGTTGAAGCAGTCATTGGTGATAGAAGCACAAATCTATGTTCTTGGATACAGTGGATTATCGCATTAATTCCCTTGGATTACAAGTTAGAAAGCAGCACTGAATACAACATACATCAACAGGTTTTTATCTATAGCTCTTTCGTGTTTGGACAGACAATAAGAAATTGAATACAATTCATGTGAAGGAACAGTTAAAGAAAATTCAAAGCACACTTCAAATTCAAGAATGCAAACTCAAAATCAAAAGAGCACATCAGAATCTCTAAAGAAGGTTTCATGATGTTCACCAAAAGATGAATCTTTGCAAAATGTTTGGCTCTAAAAGAAAACCATGAGAATCTAGGCTATGATAGATCATAGGAAGCTAAGACATTAAATCTATGGGATGCAGGATATCATTGAATTAACTTGTGAGTAATGATGATAAAGAGTCGAATAAATGACACCTACCTACCCCTTTTGTAAACAATAAGGCAAAAATTTTACAGCTAGATATGCTTGGAAAAAGGAGGGCATGGTTACCTCTACAGTGACAACTAGAAAATGAAACATTGAAACCCTGTGCATAGCAGGTTGCATGAGTAAATGATAATAATATATGTTGGAAAATGACATTGATGTGTTTGAGATGAAAAAAACTGAAAAATAAGTTAGGACTGTTCATAAAGTAGTTCGGAATTGAATCCACTCGTTAGAAATTGTCCCCACCAAACAACGCTTCAGGCACCACTCAATTCTACATTTGGTATCCAAATTATCAAAATTCAGTTGTGCATAATTTTGTTTTCTGTGATCAAAACATAATAATAGCCACACAAATGTTCAAAATGCAGAGCATATATACATACATTTTTGGTTTCTGCTTGAGGCCACGCATTGCACATACTGTGGCTAGGGTTCGAAGCCCATACTCTAAATGGGGCAATCGGGATAATTAAACACTGCAAATGCACATACTGTTCTAGGGTTCGAAGCCCATTACAGTTTTGAAGATCTTAGAGATCGCAACATCAACTTCACAAATGGCTACTACCATCAATAGAATATTGGATCTTTTCAATACTTTCTCTGATGGATTGACAGATAAAATCATGGAGTAAAATCTTAAAGATGTTGATCTCAATGTTAGATCTCAGGCACTCAATGCCTTGCTTCAAAATCGTCAACTCCAGGTTTTCAAGCAGGGTGATTTCATAGTTTAGAAGCAACAGATGAAAGAAGAATCTATAAGGTTTAAGGGCCTCTCATCTGAAGATATGCTCATATATCAAGTCATAAAAAATGTTGGAAATATGGGTATATGGACAAAAGATATGAAAATAGAAACAAATTTACAATAGCCACAGGTTAACAAAGCATTGAAAAATATAGAAGCTTGTGACATAATAAAAGGGGTGAAGTGTGTTTCTAACCAAGCAATGAAGGTGTATATGCTAGCAAAATTGACACCTTCAAAGGAGATAAATGGAGATGCATGGTACATAGGGCTAAACTTTGATATGGAGTTCACTAACATTGTTAAGCAACAGTGTTTGCAATTTACCTTGCAGTAGGGTGTAGCCACTATTGAGAGTGTTTCTGATTTTGTGAGAAAATCAGGGATATCAAAGGTGGAATTGACGGTTGAAGAGCTCAAGAAAATGGTGATGTGGAAGAAGCGATAAGCACGGGAACCAGACACTACTGTTATAGAGGTTCCCAAGCTCAAGTTCAGGAGTGGTCATCATTTACGAACATTCCTTGTGGAGTTTTCCCTGTCTTGCGAGAGTGCATAGATGATGGTCTGATTTTTGATTTCCATGGCATGCCAGCTACATTATACATGCAATAATTTCTCAAACTCGTACCTTATTGTATGCCTCTCAATAGATGGATGAGGGCCCACCTTCTTCTTCTTGAAACTGAATAATCGCTTCTTCATCTTTGCTCGAGTCAAACTCTTCAATGCATTCAGTATCGATGAGAGGGTGTTAAGGCTCCCCTCGTGTAGCTCTAGCTCTGCTCTACTTTTTTGGTAACAGAATGTTGTGTGTTTAGTTTTCCCCCGTTTAGTTTGCCCGCCAATCCTCCATGACAATACCCTCTTGAAATTTTAATCGAGTGGGAGAGAAAATGGTTTTCGGACGACTCAAATCATTTTAATCGGAAGGGTAAAAAATGTTTATCACAATATAATAATTCCAATATAATAAATATTTTAATTTCTTGAAATTTATTCGAATATGGTAAATATTTTAATATTTTTCAAAAGAAAGGTGGATACTAGGTTTAGTTTGCAAATCAATTTATTTTTTATGTTTTTTATTTTTTTTCATTGTATATGATTAATTTAGATTCATCTTCATTTCAAATTTATCCAGTGTCTAGAGATCAAATCTAAAGAGGTTTGAACCTCAAGATATTTGATTCTTCCCTCTAGACCTTTGGTAGATCTAGAGTTAAGATAGATTTAGATTGGCTTAATTATTAATTTTATGTTTTTAATTTTAATTTTATTTTGATGGACTCAAAATGTTAAAGAGAACATTACAACATCTTTACCATAGGAGAAGAATTCAATACTAGAGAAACCCTAGAGGCCCATGGAAAAATTGCAGGCGAAGAAAGCATCGTAGTTTTGACAAAGAGTGAACAGGCTCTAGACAATGCTAGGCTCTAATATCATTGTCAAAATGCAAGATAAGATTAAATGGTAACCATGAGTTTTTTATCCATGTGATATATATTTTTTAGAGAGATGGTCTCCATGATAAACCCTTTGAAGACATGCAACTACTCATCAAATATGCTTTTAAGATGAGATGTTGATTGCTTACTATTGGACCCACATGGAGAAGGAGGAGTTGGTGGATTATGAACTAGAGGAGGGGGGTTTTCAGAAAATTTGGTCTAGTCCCAAGGATTTTATCCATTCGCATTTCAAATTCAACTTAGAAGGTCACCATACCGCAGTTTCTAGGCCTACCAGATCTTTAGAAAGAAAAGTTAAGAATTCAATAGGCAAATATCTAGCGGTTCGAAGGCCCTAACCCTTGCTCCAGCCATGCACTATTCTGGTCCTTTATTTTCGGCTAGCTCGGGGCCTGAGGATGTTTGTCAGGGGCTAGAGAACTCTTCTTGGGGTGTGTGGCTCTAAGTTTAGTTTCCCTATTGTCCCAAATATTGGAGGAAGACATATAATGTGCTACTACTTCCTTAGGGTTTTCAGAATTTTTTGAACACAGTGGGGGTTCTTCACTCTCAGAAGCCTCTATAGATTGTTTTCATGTATACCCTTCATCTCAAGTGCCATCAGCCTCGCCCTCCTTTGGTGAATTAGTGAAGGAGAGCCTTGCCTCGACAATGGAAGAAGTTCAAACTAACATCATGAATGGTCTTGTGGTTTTCAGGGAGAAACACTCTTGTGAATAAGAAGGAATTATGATTCAAAAGGAGTATGAAAAAACGAGGAAGAGGAAAATCCATTGTAGTGTCAAGAAGAAGAACAAAGTCCTGCTTTCTCTTTTTTTGGGAGTCAACGTCACCATTCAAAATACTAAGGAAATGTCCCAAAAATCCTTGGTGGGGCAAGTAAGGGGTTGAAAATTCAGGTCCTTCACCCTAAACGTGTGGGTGGACATTGAAATCTTACCTATTGTAAAATTTTCTCCATAGGTGTCACTGTTAGCCCAAGGTTAGATTCATTTGTGCTTCAAAGATGTAGCAGACACCTAGAAGGTACAACAAATGGTTTAGAAAACTGATTCATCTCCTATCCTTTTCAATTTCTAGATGTCCCTCTTCGATGCAAAGTAGGAGAGACTAGATATGGCCCCAGTCTAGGTTCATCTTCCAAGTCACCCTCCTACCTATTGGGATGCCCTAATTTTCAATGATATAGGTAACTCATTGGGATCTTATTTAGCCCATGAATCTACATATTTAGAGATGGGGATTAAGACATACACCCATATTTTGGTTAATATGGACCTCATAGAAGGGCTTATAGAAGGCATGGATATTAGGATTGGGGTGGAGTGTATTCAGATATTGGGTTATGAAGGAATACCTTTTAGGTGTAGGCGGGGCCATAGGTATGGGCACCTGGCTAAAAACTATAAGCTTCCCTTTTCTTGCTTAGGACTATCCATCTAGAGGAAAGGACATATTAGGTTAGAAAAGGGTTCTGGATTGGAGGTTTTGGGCGTTGAGGAAAAGCTAAATGGTGCAACTCCTCTCTATAACACATCCTCCAAGTTGTTGGTGACAATTGTCAAGATATGGTGTTTATGTTGTCAGTTTTCTAGAAGGCCTACTAAAGGGGTGGAGTTTCATTTCCTTGGATGTTAATGGAAGGTTAGGGGGTTTAGCAGTTGGATGGAAAGCCATAAATATTTGGGTATCCAATTCTTGGGGTTTGGATTCTAGTTTTTCCATTGAGGACAGAGAGGAAGAAATGGAGGGAGACATGGAGAGGGAGGTAGGGACAAGGAAAGAAAGGGAGGGAGGGAAGGAGGGAGAGGGAGAGAAAGGGAGAGCTAGAGACTAAAAATTATGCACACTATTTATTTGTTGTTATTAGAATGAAGGTTTGAGATTGTATTTTGTTGAGGAAAAGGTGAGAGGAAACCCTAATTTTAGGGGATGAAGTGGTTATGGTAGCAAGGAGTCTTTTAAATGAAACAATTTTTTTTCATGTTATAAAATGCCACCCGTTTAAGCAAACTACAAATGAAGTTTAAACCAAGTTGTAAAAATCTAGAATCTTTATTAAATGCAAAATCATTTTATTGTTGAGAACTATCTAGTCTAGGAATGAAACTCCAACACCTTCCATTGACCAATTTTTAGTACACACTTCATTAGAGGCCTCTTTTATACTCAATTTAATATCAATTTTATGCTTAAATGATAGGACTGCCACACAACTTCCCTCATTCCATGCTTTACTATATGCCTCTTATATATTCATAGCTTATTTATCATGTAGGAACCTCTAGGACATATGAATCCAACACATGACTCAACCCCTAAAAAATACATTTTATGCTTCCTCATAATGAAGGGGTTTATTATAACTCTTAAAGGAAGTTTAGATTGTTGGTTGTGGGCCGATCCAAACCTTTCTATCGAAGATATAGTTATGATGATGAGCCTTAGAAACTTAGCCTAAATCCCATGGAATGCTCTATATCCAACCCATAGCTAGGTTTATTAATCATATTTTATTATCCTTAATACCTTTTTTAGAATGAGATAGGTTCAGTATCGTACCTAGCCTAGTCATTAGCCCATGTGATTCTCTAAAACTATGTTACATGCATTGATTATCGTACTCCTTAAAGGTTGGTTTTGCAAGTGTGATTTTTTTATCTTTGACATCCCATCTTGTACAATTCTCCCATAAATTATCTTTTTTTCTGAATACAAAGAAGCACATATGATAGACCTTAAACATTCGTGTATTTTCCTCGAAAAGCGAGACACTTTGAAACAAAATTAGAGTTTGCATGTCATTCATTCAATATTTTGAACAACATGCAACTAATTATGGTAGGTATTGGAGAATTTTGTTTGACATATATGTTTATATTTAGTTTCATTTTCTTAAGTCGAGATGGTATCAAGGAAAAAGCATTTGGCCAATTGGTTTGACTTTGGCTGACATAGGCCCTTAATATTTGTGCCCCTTGATATATTTTCCCTTTCGCTCTTGATTCAATTATTTTAAATGTTTTACAACCTCATGTATAAAGTTTATCCTTATAAATTGAGTCACCTATACACCAATTTTAGTCATCGTTATCTAACAATATTGATCATTTGGAGGATGGGGATGGTGTGGTTCTAGGCCTAGTTGCCTCTCAATTGAACATTTCTTTATCTATCTACTTGGGTTCCAACACACCTCCTTCCTAAATTCCATGCACCTTCATTCTTTAGGGCTTACAACCTAATGTTATAATTACAAAAATGGATGAATGACAATACGATGTTAAGGAAAGTTCTCTTGCATGCCTTAAATGCCCTAGATTCATATGAAGACTCTTAGCTAATTTTTTTGTTGCTTCTAAGCTCAATGCATTTTTGAGTGCAACTTCTTTGCTCATCATTCATTGGCTAGCATTCCTTCTTATTGTTCTTATTTCGTGGACATTTTTTGGCATAGTGTCCATGCTCATGAATACTCCCACCCTCCATTTTTCCAAACATCATTTTTAATATTATGCCTTCAAATATAATTTTAATATCGTACCCATTGTTTTTCTTATGGATGTCGAGCGCACTCTGTGATTCTTTGTAATGCCAACAATTGATTTAAAAGGAAGCTTAAAAATCAATTCAATTTCATTCTAATAAATTTATTTTAAAAACATTGATGGCGAACCATGCAATGAGTGGTTCGAAAGGCGTGTACCTTAAAAATTTTATGTGATTTATCCATAAGAGTTTTTAAAGAAATTAATTAATCAATTATTAAAATAAAATTGAGATAAAATAGTAAATTTAGGAGAGGTATTTGCAACCCATGGTTTTTCTCATGGTATTCCACCTTGCCAACAAGGGGGAATTAACCTGCTCTCATTTGGAATGGCTAATCCCAACGGGTTTTAAGGATTATTATAAGGGTTAGGGGAATAATTATTTGGTGGTTAAGGGATTAAGGATTAGGGGCTTAGGGCTTAGGGGAATAGGGGCTTAGGGGTTAGAGGTTTAGGGTTTAAAGGTTAGGGGAATAATGAGATAGTGGTTAAGGGGTTGGGGATTGGGGGCTTAGGGGTTAAGGGGTTAGGGATTGAGGTCTTAGGGGTTAGGGGAATTAGGAGCATTTATGGGTTAGGGGAATAATGAGTTAGTTGTTAAATGGGTTAGGGGTTAAGGGAATATTATGCATTTAGAGGTTAAGGGGTTAATATTATGCATTTAGAGGTTTATGGTTTAGTGGGTTAAACGGGTTAGGGGTTGGGAATTAGGGTTTAATGGGTTAGGGGTTAAGGGGTTATAGGTTTAGGGTTTAGGGGGTTAAATGGGTTAGGGGTTTAGGGGGTTAGGGGACTTAGAAGTTAAGTATTTTAGGGGTTAGAAGTTAGGGGCTAATGGGGTTAGGTTTTAGTGGGTTAGATGGGTTAGGGGTCGGGAATTAGGGTTTAAGGGGTTAGGGTTAAGGGTTTAAAGGTATAGGATTTAAGGGGTTAGGGGTTAAGGGTTTATAGGTTTAGGGTTTAGGGGGTTAAATGGGTTAGGGGTTTACTAAGGGTTTAGGGGGTTAAATGGGTTAGGGGTTTACTAGGGGTTTAGGGGGTTAAATGGGTTAGGGGTTTACTAGGGGTTTAGGGAGTTAAATGGGTTAGGGGCTTACTAGGGGTTTAGGGGGTTAAATGGGTTAGGGGTTAGGGGTTAAGGGTTTAGAGGTTTATGGTGTAGGGGTTAAATGGGTTATGGGTTTAGAGGTTTAGGTGGTTAAATGGGTTAGGGGTTGGGAATTAGTGTTTAAGGGGTTAGGGGTTAAGATGATAGTTTCATTGGTATTTGTTTGTGCACAACAATTGCTTATTCTTTGCGTCTCAATTTAACAATTTTGTAAGTATTGTTGCTTGTTTCCATATCTTATTTATTTATTAATTTATAGTATTTGTTAGCCATTGATTTACATTTATTGATGAAAATGTCTATTGCAATCAAACCAAATGTATGTTCAATCTCCAGTTTCAAAATTAGCCACAGTGTTGTCACACAATTTAAGTCCAGAGAATGGCCATCTGATGAAGTCTTAATAACCAAACTGCACCTCATGACTACTCCAGAAAATCTTAAGCTCGAGTGTCCCACATTCATGAGAAATTTGTCTCTTACACTCTTGCTTCACCTGACTATGTCCTAGAAATACCCTTGTTTATTGCAAAAACATCCTAATTTTGTCAACCTTGTCCCTTAACAGACCAATGAAACATATGTGACTGAGAGGAATGGAAAGCACTACAAAGTTGAAGAGAGTACAAAAGACTAAGATGGTTTAAAGTACAAGCTTGAAGAATGTAGCAGTGTTGAAACAACTAAAAGTTGTCCCAAACAAATAGTTGATAATGTGAAACCTTCTTCTGTACCAATCAAGCAAGACTACATTCATGTGAGAGCAAGAAGAGGCCAAGCGACTGATAGGCATAGCCTAGAAGATAGGGTATGGTTCCCTCTTTTTGATGAAATATTTGATCTACATTTTGTCTATCAAAGATTAACCATTTTAACCTCGCCAAAAAGGCAGAATTAACCCAATCGTAGGTCCCAATATGTCATGATATATATTAACTCT
Organism: Pinus albicaulis; assembly: GCA_034641835.2. Lineage (NCBI taxonomy): Eukaryota > Viridiplantae > Streptophyta > Pinopsida > Pinales > Pinaceae > Pinus > Pinus albicaulis. The sequence continues at coordinate 862,479,821 of CM076570.1, read as the reverse complement.
AGATATATATGAGAAGGAATAATAAAGACATAGATTGATAGAGGTGGCGAGACAAGGGGAGTCACAAGGGAAAGGTGGAGATAAACTGAAGGAGAGGGGAGAGAAGGAATGGAGAGAGAGAGAGAGGGAGAGGAGTGAGAGAGGTAGAGAAGGGTAAGAGAGGGAGATAGTGGCACAAAGATGGAAGGGGGGCAGAAAGAAGGAAAGAGGGAGGGATATAGTGAGAGGATTGGAGTGTAGAGAGAGAGAGAGGGGAAGAGAGAGAAAGATAGGAGAGAAAGGGAGAGAGAAGAAGTACAATGGATTAAAACAACAAATATATTAGGCCCACTCTACACAAATCTGCAATCTGAGAATTCGGGATAAAAATAGTAGGCTCCAACAACAATTGCATAGAAGTCTTTATTACTCAAATAGAAGAATGTCACAGCAAGTTGTCATCTCACAAAAGCTCCTACTACAACCTACAAGCTAACAATATTCACTCTTATTATCTATTTCTACAAATGTCTAACTATTGTGCCCATCCTTTTCATTTATAAGTTAAGAGAAGTTGTTGTTAGAAAATAGGCTAATGATAGCATTAGTGGTGCATCTCCCTTGAGCATGAGCAACTCCCTCATAACTTTTCCTTGTATGCAAGACTTTTCTTTTAGAGTAGTGCATTATCATAGTAGATATAACTCCTCTCCTGAAGGTGCCTCATTCCATAAGTGTGCACTCATGAATGCACCTGAGATGATGGTGTTAATCTCCTCAACTAGTGTGCCATACTTGGTGGGTGTGACCCAACAACTAATTCGTCTATCCTCGAAGGTGTCGTTATAAGCTTCTAGCTGTATTTAAGAATCTTTCTGGTTGGTGTACCACAATCTAGCTCTGCAATCCTGGTGCTGCTCAACTTCTCAAGGCTGAGGTGAGACCAACTCGGACCAACTAGGTAATCTAACACTCTTGAGAATTTTTTTTTTCCAATAACCCAAGATTCTCCCCCAACTGGTCAAACTTCCCCTTTGTTAGGAGCTTTGTCAAGCTATTAACCATATGCAACTTTTTCAGAATGTGGTCCAACACTACTAACTCCCTAATGAACTTGGAATCTTAGGAAATTGTATTGAATATAAATGTGTTTGAAATGGTCATGACACATTGGATTTTCATAGAGCTTGATGTAACTTTGTTTCTCAGAAGAGAAAATATTGGGCTTCAACAACTGATTGGTTGACACTACAATGAAGTTGCAAATCTAGATAGCTTCATAATAAGTATATGAAACTGCCATATACTTTGCTTCAGTGGAAATGAATGCAATTGTTGCTTTCTTCTTGTTGATTTGATAAAAATGATTTATAAAATGATAATAATGATGTTTAAAATGAGCCTTATGATGGTCTATTTATACACATTGATTGTTCACGAGGTGTAGGGGTATGTTTATAACATCACTTCCCTTGAAAGCTTTGTCTTGAAAGCACAATAATTAGAATTTTCTTTAGTTAAGCACATTTTTGTGGTGGAATGAAGATTATCAGATATCTATTTATACTTTGTAGAGGTTTGAATTTGTTTGTCCTTTGAGTGTTGGTGAGGTTTCTTTGTATTTTTTGCATCATAGTCTAAAGTCTTTTGACCTGATTGTTTAACATGAAAGATTTATGCTTATTGGAAATATATTTGAAATACCTGCATGATCAAGAAACTGTTATGGTTAATTAAATTACTAATTAGGTACTACAGAAAGAGGATGATGTTGAGAGGGCTTGCCTGGGTGACTCTGGGAGCAACCCGGAGGTGGTCAGACAAAGCTCTTCTAAGTTACAAATCTGAAGAGAAAAAATTGGTGATGTATATGTGGTTGCTCAACCTGGGCTGTATGGAAAATCTTGGAAGAGAGTGCTTACCTTTCCGTGTCTTCACGAAAATAGGTTGCCTGGTCACATAATAAGATCACTACATGTAGGTGATGGTTCTATAGTAAGTTCTCAGCCTTATCTTCAGAATGGCTAACAGAGAGGATTAGGTTTGAATACAGGATATAATTTGATGAATTTGGAGATTTAGAGTTGAAGAAAAAATTGTGGTGATGTTTGGATGGGTGCTAATTTATAGGGTTTTCCATTTTTATAATTTTCTTTGTTGTGCTTTCTACCATGCTACCTAGTTGCTTTCCTGTTTCCCTAGCATTTTAACTTTTTCGATGTCTATCTCTCTATTGTTTCTTGCCCCATTTGAAATTCCATCCTTATTTGGTAGGTGTTTTCTTCAATATAGTGTGAATATTTTTCCATCACACAGCTTTTGTGGGTTTTGTCTACGCAAATAGCTTGTAAGGCCCATTCATCAGGGTATTTGATGAAATGAAATGATTATCAATGATCACCAACTAATGGTACTTGCAGATATTTACTCTAAGAATTCTACAGTTTTCCTGTGCCAAAAATTATACAACATTTTAACCTCATGAATTAGTCTCCTCTGTTCTCTTAGCTGATTATATAAGCACTTATTATTGTTGTCAAAGCTTTTACTCTCTAGTCCCATTGAGCTATTTCAGTTATTTGTGGACAATATTGATCTATTTTCATTTCATTTCTTCAAATTTTCTAACTGTTATGCATTGCCTTTCGCCAATGCCTTCTTTCTTACCTATGATTTTTATGCTTAAGCATTCCAGCTAGCCAGAGCAAGAGGGGAAGCAGAAGCCACGTAGTCCAGCCAGAGCCCAGCAGGGGAAGCGCAGAGGCAACAAGAGCCATGCAGGGCCGACGCAGGCCCAGTCAGGGCAGTGCAGGGGCAGTGTAAGCCCTTCAGGTGTGACATAGGCCCTTACTAAGCAGCGCAGAAGCCGACACAGTCTAGTTAGGCTGACATAGATGGATTCAGAGCAGCGTATTACTACTGTTTTTATTTCTCTATTGGGTGAACTAGTTTTGGTGCCCATGATTGTTTTACTTAGATTATGCATAGTAATGAAAACCCTCCAGAGCTAGCTGCATCGATTTTCCCACATTGGGTTTTTTCCGGGGATAGTTGTCTAGAAAATCCGTGTGTCACTTTGTCTATGAGCATGTTATTGAGTATTTGATCTGTATGTGTAGGTTTCTAGTTGTATTTGCTATTTACTTCGCTAATTTATTGAATATTTCAGAAATTAACTTGTAACTTAATTCAAGTAGGAGAAGTAAATCAAGATACTGCAATAGAGTTTCTTAGATTAATAAATTTTCACATTCCCTAGGTCTAGCCCCATTAGGTCACCTAGGGAAAAAATTTCCCAAGAATCTAGCTAGAGGAAAACTTATATCTCCTAGAGGCAGTTGCGTTTCTGGGTGCCCTCACTCTCCTCAGAACTTGGGCCAATTCTGACGGTGGAATATCTAGATACCTCAAGCCCTAGCTCTAGGATCAAGTTTTGCCTAGGTGTTCCCAAGGATAGAACCTAGTAGGATCAATTTTACCTATCGAAGTAAAAACACTTATCCGATCCTTTCCCATCACCTTGTCCAGGATAGGAACATCATTGGTTACTAAATTCCATCCCCAAACCTGGGCTGGGTCCACTTGGCCCCGTGTGGTCCCATTTGGTGTCAAAGGCCTTTCATCAAGGAACATTTGGGAATCCAAGTTCCCAAAGGATTTTATGAATTGAGAAATTCCTTCATAAGTCTTATTCTTCTCCCTCAACCCTTCAATCCCCATCCTCTCTCCCTAGAAGGTAATTCCCTTGCTTAAAAGGAAAGCAAGTCCCATTCTTTATTTTATCTTAGGGAAAGGGTTTCGAGGGTCACTTCCCACCTATTCATTGATAAAACCATAAAAAACCAAGGGTCAAGAGTATTTTTATTATTTAAAATAAGATAAAACCATAAACAACCAAAACCTTATCCTGAGGAGATGTAACAGCAAGATTTTATGGGCCCCGTTGGGGTTAGTTGGGCAGCCAACTTCCCGGGGTCGTAACTTGGTCATATGATCTTCGTTTGACGCACATGATACCTTGTTAGAAATATCTCTCCGAGGACTACAACCATGAATATGATTTCTATGAAATATCCAAACCTTTCATGCCCAAAAAACATCGTTTGGGGCCTCAAAACGGCTTTGAAAGTTCAGTACCCAAAAAACTGACAAAAATAGTAAATTGTGCTATAATTAAGGAAACTAAAAGAGACAATGGCTGGGGCCCAAGTGGAATAGGCGGGTGGCCACCAATATCCACCTCGTTCACCTTAAATCAAATTTCTTGAGCTAACTCAATCATCATGACTTAGTTAATTTACACAAGTTGTTATGAGACGAAATCACAATTTATTGTCAAATTTATTTAAGGGAAAAATAAATTAGACGCCTCACATTCCTCACTCCTGGTACATCAAAATTCCTCACCAGTGTAGGTTCATTTTTTTTTGTCCTTTCTAGTCGCCAATTTCATTGTTTCTTGTTGCAAATTTCAACACTCCCTCTCAACAAGAAAGGAATTCAATCTATCCCCATCCGGTACCTTTGGAATGTTCTGCATGCTACACTTCTCTAGTGTTGTTTGCACCTGGAAATCCTAAAAATGAATAGCCTCTGAACAACTGAATCAGTATAATGCATCTATCATCAGAGTCTTCTGACTGCTGCTACCTACTGCACCTATCTAGCACTGGATTCTCTGCACTGCTGCTGACATCTGCATCCGTGCCCTTTGAACTATTGCTAACTCTATTTGTGCTCCACTATTTGACATCTGTCACTCTGATTTCTATCTTGCTGAAATCTGACTACATCAATCTAACTGATCCTTCCTACTACTGCTGTACTGTGGGCTCCTTGTAGCCAAGTTCGATCCATGAGACACGCCATCTCAATGGACCTTGCCCAAATTTCTTATCTTGGGATTATGTCTACACATAACCCCACCTGACACCTCGAGGTATGGCTGCTCCCTCTTCCCATCTAGCTCAAAATTTCCCCCTCATGGAGGTATTTTCTTGAGTGGATGCTTCCACTCGGTCTCCTCTCTGCTTCTCCAATTGTGGCAGCTACTCCACAACCTTTTGAGACTGCTTCTCATGAGGATGCATATTGAGAGGTAATTTATGCTCCCTCTAAACCACCAAGTATCTAACTTCTTCCTTTCTCCTCAAAGCTTTGCATGCATCTGGTACCTCAAGTGCATATAGGTTCTTGACTCGCACACAGTGTAATTGTCCCGAAGTTACAAAAAGTTTCTAAAAAAGAGTTGATTTTAAATCGATGATATCTCCCTCATCCGAGCTCTGATTTGACCGATTTTTTTTTTCCATTTGGGTAGATTTTCACAAGGAATCCAAATATTCTATTTGTTTTCGAAAATTTTACACCAAAATATTCAAATATTCTCTACAAAATTGCCGCCCAAAAAATTCCTGCTCTGATGCCATGTAGAAAATCTAACCAACGAGATTCAATCTGATCTTGTAATCTAGTAAAACAAGATACTGAATCCTTCCTACAATTTACGAAAACAAAACACGATCGCACAATCATATATAAGTAAGAGAAATAAATTATCAATCGCACAACAACATGATGTATTTGGTGAAAGCAACTAATCAAAACTCCTCTATCTCTATTGTGTATTAAGTCAAGGAATCATGAAGCAATATAGTGCATAATCTCTCATGAGATTCTCCAACACTCTGTCAATTGTCTCTCATTGATCTAGGCAAACTCGGTCTAGTACTTAGCCAATTCTCATCCTTACTTTAGCCTGCCTTGCTCATGCAATTCCTAGGGAATTAACTCCTTATTAATTAGGAAAATCGGTCTTCCTTGATTGTGCAATCCATCATGGCATCCCAATGACTTTATAATTGCACATGGGAAATTTTCTCTGAATAAAATTGATATTTATGTTCCCTTTAACCTCTGTCTCAACTGGGTATTCCTCGAAACTGACATGCATGTAGCTATTAATAGTGAATTACCAGTTATTTGATTGATCACTCATTGTGAATTAAATCTAATTTATTTCACTAGACCTCTCACTAGCTCATCACTCAGTTAGAACTAGTTAAACTGATTTTAACTCATTTAATTGAGTTAATTACACTTGCACCCCACCAATGCATCAACTTCAACTGGACTGCAAAAATATTAATCCTTTCAGAGCTTCATATCGACTCCTCAGAGCTTGTTCTTTAGCGCTAACTTCCTTTATCATCATGACTTAATTAACTGACACAAGTTGTTATGAGATGAAATTACAATTTATTGTCCAACTTATTTAAGGGAAAATAAATTAGACGCCCCACATTCCTCACTCATGGCGCATCAAAATTCCTCACCAGTGTGGGTGCATTTTTTTTTTGTCCTTTCTGGTTTCCAATCTCACTATTTCTTGTTGCAAATTTCAACATTTTAGAATTTGATGCGGCCTTCACACAAAGACACCATTGAAATCACATGCCCAGATTCTCATGAGAAACCTCTCTTAAGCTTGATCTACCAGAAGAGAACCAACAATATTCCATCCTACTTCCTAGAGCAAGCTGACCATTAAGGTATGCAACATTCCTTTGAACCCTCACATGATGATCTTTCTCTTGGAGGATGATCCTGACCTCCCTTTAGCAACCCTTACGCGGTCCTCATACTCGACCTATTTTATGACTACATCTCTCTTCGCCCCTCGATGTGCCGTACATAATACATGTCAAACATGCGACAGCAAGTGATAAGGCATGCCAAGATGTGCAAGGGTATGTTTAATTTCGTGACCTGTCAAGGAGCAACAAAGGAGCAGCAACCAAGGAATGAACACATAAGAGGGTTAATAAGTCATCACCTCATCTTTTCCAAGAGGGAGACAAGCAGGGTACACCAACACTAGGTGCAGCAGGTGTAGCAGGTGCCAAGTGCAAATTCTTAGTGCATTCTAAGTGCCAAGTATTCCTTTGTTGCTTCTCATCTACTTTCCAACAATTGATCATCACAAATAAATTTAATATTAAACCATGCTAAATCATACCAAGGCATTTCAACGTATTCCATACATGCTAAGGCTTTCCAAGCACCAACACGTGCCAAGTGCCATTATGTTTCAGGGACTAGTGTTATGCATGTTATGAAGTGGAAGGGAATGTTGAAGAGTGATAATGCATGTTGATGAGTGTTAAGGAGTACTAGGAAAAAACATTAAGGGAGCACTAGGTAAAAATTCAATGAATATGAGGAACGTGTACTGCCAGAGACTAGTGTTAATGGTCAGTGTTAGTTGTCATGCCAAGGAGTGAGTGAAAAGGTATGCTAAGCATTGGTAAGGCATGCTAGGGAATATCAAGGCATGTTTATAATTCCCAAAGTGTGCTTGGGAGTTCCAGGGTGTGCTAATTATATCATGTGCCAATTAATAGTGCCAAGATATGCCAATACATGCTAGGTGCTAAGGATGTGGCGTAGGGTGCCAGGGTATATCAATATGTGTCAAGGCAACAAAAGGAAGAACCAATAAGAGGGTTAATAAGTCAGGACTTTATCTTTTTGAAAAGGGGCATGCTAGGCACACTAATAATAGGTCCCAATACATGCCAAGTGGCATTGTGTGCCAAGTGCTAATGTATGTCAATGCATTCAACGAAGGTGTTCCAGGGCATGCTAGGGACTATATGCAGCATGCCAACACATGATAGGATAGTTCCATTTTGTGCTAGCACATGCCACCATGTGCTTGGGCGTCAGTGTCATCACAAGATGTTCTAGGTACAAAGATGTTCCAAGACATGTGGGGTGCTAAGAAATGTTAGTGTGTGCCAAACCATTAATTTAAGGTGTGCCCAGATTGTTGAGGATTGTTAGGTGTTTCTCATTAATAGAATTGTCAGAGCTCGATTATGTATTAAATAATATATTTCCTACACACAATAGTGGAACTTTATCTAAATGGAATTTGATAGATAATAAAAATAATATATATGAATCATGTGTTGACTCATAGGAAATCTTTATTCGACTAGTCATTACTTGAGGGAAATGATACACGCTTATTACTTCTTAAAAATTTGACTGACCCTAACCACTATGGCCTTGGACATATTATAAAAAATTCTCCACAATAATGGTATTAAATATCTATCTTTTGACAAAAAAATATTAACAGGCACATAGCGTCATCAAAAATTCATTGGAATGATCAATGATGACGAACATTTTTTGATCATCACCAAAAGTAACAAAAAGAGCATTGGTGAGGGTCATTAAAAGTTCGTCACTAGAAGTGTCACCAAAGAGAGAATTAGTGATGGGCCTTTAATGACCACCAAAGTAGCCTGCTCCTTTGGTGACGACCACAAGGACCATCACTATACACTTTGGCTAAAGGATCTGCTTTTAGTGATCAATGATGACGATATTTTTCGATTGTGACCAAAAGTAACAAAAATATGCAGTCATAGGTCATTAAAAAGATGGGCCAGAAGTGCTCAGTAGAGAATTAGTGATGGGCCTTTAACGACCCTCACCAAATGTGTCATTGAAAATGTCTTTGGTGACGGACCATAAAGGACCATCACTATATACACTTACAGTGACGGTTTTTAAATGACCGTCACCATATGTGACATTGGTGACGGACCTTAAAGTTCCGTCACAAGCATGACCCTCACCAATGTGATTTTTTCCTGTAGTGAATTCGATAAGAGTTTGTATTTCCTGATGAACAAAATGCAACTTTAATTGCAACAAAAAAAAAGGCAATCCTCTTGCAGAGTCCATAAAGGTGGTAGTTCTATATGGCCAGGCTTCACTTGAAAAAACATGTCTGCCATTACATTTTTAGTCTGCTCTGCCAGACAGAGCTAAGGCAAGGATGAAATGCATGCTCAAGAGTTCAACTTTCAGGGCAAAAACTTGAGAAATTTAAATAAATTGCACCTAAAATTCTCAGTAACAGCTACCTTAATTGGAAATGGCACTTTTGGTACATATAAATAGTAGTAAAAACGAATAGATGAGAAATAAAGGAAGAAAAACTGGACTCAATGCCTGGCTTGGACCTACAAGATGAGAAATAAAGGCACGTTGACAGGCCATCTCACATAGACCTGTCAGGACAATGAAATTTTATGGCAAACAACAACGCATTGATCATGGGTTCAAATCAAATTAACTGACTCAGAATCACTGCCCTCTATCCAGATGTGTCGAGGAAGGAGAGGGGATTACACAAGGATTTCCTTTCAAAACAAAAATTCATTGCTACTGTAACTTTACAGTACCACAATCAACACTTTGCAGCAATTAACCATGTGCTAATCTATAATTCTAAACTCGAACACATATGCATAAAAGAAAATATGAAGTTGTGTCATATTGCATGAGTGAACGTCATAGATTTTGGAAGATTCAAATGGATGACCCTCACATAAATCTAGCACACCTCAGGACGAAGCCCTAGCATTCTTGCTGTAACAGGAGGGTCCTGAAGTGGAACGTAGAGTCTTGAAGGGTACACTATGGGACAAGCTACGTTGTAGAGGCCAGAGTGACGTAATCATACCTGCGCTAAACTCAAAGACATGAGTCACCAAGAAGTGCAGCATGCCAATGGAGTTGTCCCTAAAGCAAAACTGAATGGTGATCCTGCACAAGATGCCAGCAAGATCTAAAGGATCTGATTTTTAGCATTTTAGAACACGATCTGATTTTTAACGTTTTAGATAGTTGTATTATATAGTGTAGCTGAGACATTAAAAGTATCAAATTTCTGTGTGATTATAGACTGCATGAATAATTATATTATCTGGCTGCTCAAACTCAGTTAATATTGAAACTTTGGGACTAAAATGAATAGAATGTTTCCAGGACCAGAAATTAGCCTTATAAATAATTTAGTTTCTGCAAGAGGTATATTTTTCCCAAGAACAAAAGAGATTGTAAATATGGTTGTAGAGGGCTTGGTTAGTTTATATGACCAATTTTACTGTATGAATCAGTACCAAGGCCCAAGAGGCAGAGTAGGAGGCTTCCATAGCCCCAATGTCATTGAAATTTCAAGACTAGGCAAGGTCTCAAATTGTTGCGCAACAAAAAAGCATCTCTAACCATTCCATTCTACTCACCATGGACTATCGTGGCTAGGAGGAGAAGTCCAAGTCTAAACCTTATTCCTTGGGCAAAAGTAGGTCCATGTTATGTCTGCTCATTTTCATTTACAAATATAAATGCGCTACTGTCCTGTAGCAAGGCCATTAGAGGTACTTACAAGCCACAATAAGGCCACAACTGTCTCCAACAAGAACACATAAAGAAGAAGGATTACAGGTGGGAGGAAGGGCGGATTTGAGCAAGGATAGATGCCATAACCAGAGCCGAGTTCTTTAAAAAATACAAATCACATTTTAAGGAATTGGAAGAGTAGGTTGTGGAGAACAGATGTAGGATTAGGTTTGAGTCTTGTGATAGAATTATGTGCTTGATGGTGTGAGGGTCACCTTTGTCTAAAAGATCAAAAAGGGAGGTTGATACAACAATAGTTAGAGGGATTGTTTGGAGGGTCATTAGGCATAGTGTAGGAGTGTTCCTTAGCAAGTAGCTCCTCGAATTGAATGTGCAGTAGCATAGGGGGTGTCTCCATAAGTAAGGGAAATGTTCATATTGCTGGTTGGTCCATAAGTGCGGTAGGGATAGTTGAGGAGCAACCTCACCCTAGGGTAGTGTTTTCTTCCTTTAAGTGGAAAAAAAAATAGAAGCAGCCTGTGGGAGAAGTTGATACAATGATGAAGCAATGGAATAAGGGCTAGAAGAGTTCCCTAACTGGTCTTCTAGAAGTGCATAATTCAAGGGAAAGAGGGCAACAACAGAGATTTTCAAATTGCCTCTTGGATGATGACTTGAAGGGTGTCCTAGGAGATGACTCTAGGGAAATGGGAAAATCCCCATCTATTGCAAAAGGGATTTCCCGTCCTGAAGAAAAAAATTATAATAGAAAAATCATGAAAAGAAAAGGCTCAAATCTCTCTTCCAGACTGGTGACATGACACAAGGCCACATGGACCACTGTGATTGGTTGACATAACACATTAGAAGCATGATGTTAGCATCTAAAATATCTGGGACATGTGGCACTCCATGATAAAGACACATGGTGTGTGGATTTGAGTTTTTCAGGTGGTCAAGTGGGCCGAAAATAGGTGAAATGTGGCACCACTCAAAGATTGACATGTGCCAATTGGTACAAGTGGTAGACAATTGGCATGCTCAAACAACGAGGTGATGCAGGAATGACATGAGGGAGAAAATATCAAAAAATCCCCAAATATGGAGAACTAAAGCTCATCACCAACCTGAGATTGACAACTTTACATGATGTAACCTATGAAATCGTAAATGGAGAAATCATAGTAACAATAAAGTAACCTATGTAACAATAAAGTCGGATTCATCCTGGGAGTGGTAATGGGAGAAATCATAGTGAACAACAGAAAACATGCATAGTTGCTTACAATCAAATAGATGAAAAAACACATACAAAAACCTAGATAATAATCGTGAACAAGCTTAATATTGAATTATGAACTGTAAAGGAACTTACAAAATGTGACATTACGAACCTGGTCAAGTGCACAAGCAAAAATATCCTGGACATGACCCTGGTTGACAAGTTGTATTGCTCATGATGCAAGAGGATTTGTACCTGCACTGCTAAGTCAATCAAAATCCATCATTATCTATACAATAAATACAAGTAATTGATGTAGTATTTTTTACTCTAAGATGCATTCTTATGATAATGTTAGAACATATGTTGAAAATGTCAAAACATACCTGAATAAGCTGCTCTTCGTTTCAAGAACAATTTATTGGAGTCGCATGAACTTGGAACAAGCCTCCCACGATCTGAAAGAGTAGCAACTAAGTCAACAGTGACTTTTTTGTTGCTACGTTGGATCGAGGGAGGTTTGCTCCAAGATTAAATCGCTCCAATAAATTATTTTCTACTAAACAGGGCCAACCACGTGAAGGTGGAAGCTCTTATGGCCCCTCCCCCCCCTCACATCACTCTCAATTCCCCAATACCCAATCTATATTTCATTTTTTACTTTCATGAGCATAAAAAAAAACATTCAATAACTAATAAAAAAACAATTCAACAAAAAGTACGCAAGGAAACATTGCAATTAATGCTTGACATAAAAATAGTATGATAAATGAGTTTTTTATATAACGCAAAAAGCGTTCCAAGTATGGTAACGTTTGTCTTATAATAATACAATATTTTACATTATCAAATTTTCTTTTTCTTCTTCCTATTTCTAAGGCTCCTAATTACATCATCAATATCATCGTGCTCTGCTCCTGTTTCATGCCTTTCCCACACTGCTGACCTAGTTGCGTAGTCACGATGTCTGGTCTCATCCAGTGACGGGGCATCTCCTACAAAAACAGATAATATTAAGTTTTAATTGTCATTTTTTAAATATCATTGAACTAGTTCGGTAATATTAATAAAAGAAATTGAAATTAGATTATTTACCTGGTGCACCAGTTGCCACCGTTGGGACTGTTGCCCTATCTTCCTCTCTGGTGGTAAGATCCTCAAGGGAAACATTCTCTGTCATTTAAACAAAAAAAATTATAAGGACGACCATCAAGGTATAATTAGAAAAAATTATGAGTGGAAATTAATTACCTTCACGGCCCTCACTGATAGTAGCATTGTCGGCCTGGTCCCCACTACAATGATCAGGTTGCACGTGAGGAACATATACATCTGGCTCTGCAACTGGGTTATTTGCCTTGTCGGCAGTGCTACTCCCCTGATTTAAACAAAGTTGTTAGACAATAAATTTATGGACGAAAACAAACATATTGAAAGGTTAGCGTTTTACCTTATCAGGCATTCTGGACCTTCGGACCTGCCCCAAGCTTCTGCGATGTTCAACTATGGCTTGATAGCCGAAATGGAAAGCGATTTTTTTTTATCTTCCTCTGTAGTTTCTGTTCCGAATTCATCACCCTACATTACATATGATTGTGTATTTTTAATGTTATTTGATAGGATTACAAAAACATTGGAAGGCGATACAATTAATCATAAGATGCTTAGCTACTTACAATTCTTGCGGCTAAATTCAAGTAGCCGCCCTGGCCTAGCTTGTGATGGCCCTTTTCTTCAATCCTAGCTTTGGTTTCCTTCGAGGTGTCAAGCAACCTATCATCAAAATATTTAAGTCAAATTTGACATAGCACACTTTTATTTTAGACATAGATAAAATTAAAGCTATTGAATTAAAGTTGTAATTTACCTTGCGAGTTCAGTTGGCATTTTTCCTTCTTTCTTTTCCCTTTTCTCTTTTCCGTCATGGATGATTGCTTTCCACTCAGTCTCTGGAACTATGAGAGGATGCTCGTATCTAGGGTTAAATTGCAATTGCGTCCTATAGGTGTCCCTAGTATATTTCAAATATTTTCCAGCTACCCGAGCCACCGCTGTTCTGTCAAATGTGCCCACCCCAAAAAGGGCTTCTAGATAATCTAGAAGTTCTTTTTTCAGGTTGGAATTCTGGGAATTCCACCTTGTGCGTATGGTTGGGCCAAAAATTACCAACGCATGGCTCTCCAAAAACTTGTAGAACTCATTGTTTCCTACACAGAAAAAAGATATTATCATTAATTTAAAAATAAAAATCATGATAAAATATGTTTTAGATAGAGTACATGAAATAGTTAAAATATTAAAACTTACTTGGGAGTTGTACGTGCTTTATAGGGACACCTTCATCATTCACCAACAACGTGCCATTAATGGTCCCCGTGGAGCTGACACATGTAGCTCCAAGAAACATAATAATGTAGTTGGCCATATCAGCCTCATCACTGCCAACACGTTCAGTGGTTGGCTGGGTGTCTGCTTGGGCAGGGTGTGTTTCTTGGCTGGCACCTAAAGGAGTAAAAGGTGTATGAGAGGGTTGCTAGGCAATCTCTTGCCCTTGTGTCCCACTACCACCGACACCGGGTTCAACAAGTATCATATAACGCTACATAAAAAAGAACTTTTTGTTATTTTAGTCAATGTAAAAATTAAAAATCAAACTATCACAATTCATCTCATGCAGAACAAAAAAAATATCCTTTTGATTTTTTATTATTACCTGATATGTTGCTAGCTGGGTCATAAGTTGTTTTATCGTCTCTTCTGTTTCAGGTGTTTGAGGCGCGTCTACCAAAGTATCAAATTCCGACCTTGCTTTTCGTGCCTTTTTTCGCATCAAGAGCAATGGAGATAGGGATGAAGAAAGCTCTTCCTCATATAGGGAATCATTAGGCGTACCATGGCCACAAAAAAATTGAGTCTGCTGTGTATAAATCACAAAAAAATTGAAACAAAACACTAGAAAAGCAACAACATAATCACATTCTTCTATAGCAGTGATCTGACCTCTAAAGTAGACTCTCTACTAGTTTCATCAGTACCATACAAATAATGGAAATGAACACAAGATACAACCACATATGTGTAGTTATCCGCAAAACCATCCACCCGCCAACCTCCTCTAGTAACCTACACTAGAAACAGATGTATGGGGTATTTTTATAAGGGGTTCCTAAAAAACATTCGCTAGAGGTTCTTTTCCTTGTAGTGATTCTAGCCTATCACATCCAACCAATTTAAATTAATTGAAACTTTGAAATTCATAAAATATACTCTCCATTTTCACAACACAAGCATTTTTACAAAATCCTTTTCAAATTTGACATGTTGACCATGTCATGGGTAGACTTTCCATTTTTTTCATCTCAATAGTATGTGTCAGACCTTGAAGGTCATGGTCTAGGTGTCTGCTCTTGCAAGATTTCACGAAGTAGCTATTTGCATGAATGCAATGTGTTATGCATGAACCAGAGGTGTGTTGGATATATAGTGGGTGGCCTATATTTCCTTGGGCATGCAAAAGTGCCAAGGGGATTCACACCAAAATGTATCAAGCATGTTATGCATGATTGGAAGGCTAAATTTTGGTGCAAGAAAGTTTAAGTGGATTTTTGGATAGTGAATTAACATGGCATGATGATGGTAAATGGTGTCAGAGGTAAGCGAGTGACCAAGGAGTTAGCATAGCATAAGATGACATGACATAGTTTGGTGCAATGTGTGTTGAGAAGACACATGGGTTAGCTTGATAAGTTAAGTGGGTAAAACAAGTTGGCATGCATGTTATCTTGATAATTTAAGTGGGTGAAATGAATCAGCGCATGGGTTGACAAGGCAAGTTATCTGGACTAGTGCATGATGGGAATGGGCAAGCTCATTTTATGTGGAACAATGTGATGGACCAAGGAGTGACATGATTGCATATAGGTACTTGTTGTGAGAGACAAAATGAGAGACAAGGATGATGAAGACCAAAATTTAAGGCGTAACACATGTAAAAGATAACAAAAATGTAAGGCATAACACATGTACAAGATAACAAGTGTGAAATCATGTAAAGTGAATTCAAGTAGAACAATAGACCTTAGTGAAAGAAGTTTCAGCAGGTTTTGGCAACCTGAGATCGTAGTTAAATTTGGGTTTAGTGCTATTGGACATATAATTCTTCATTTTTTTGTCATTTTAATCATTTCTAAATAATAGGAGAAATATGAATAGATAGGTCAACATGAAAGGTCAATTAACCTCTTGAAAGATGAAATCAAGAGTCATATTACCATATTAAATATGGATTCATGTTAATGGAATATAATCCAAGCTTGGAGTTACACCTTTATATGACATGATATAAAATCTTTGGTGGTTCTAATAACTCCATTATTCTCGCTAAGACCTGCCTCTCTTCTTGTTTAACATTATTTTCCCATTAGACCTATCTTAATACTTTTTTTGTTCTCCTGTGTTGTAACTCCATTTAGAGATAATTATTTGGTATCTATTAATTACCTTTGCTCGGGGCTTCTTTAGTGTGCAATGATGCCTAAGGTTCACACAACATTTGAGCTTCAAGAAATAAATGAGATAGAGTTTTGAGCTTGATGTAGTAAAGAATCCTCTTGGAACACCTAGTGGATGTCAACCTCTATATAAATTTTGATACATTAGAGCCACAACATAAAACACATGCAGATTGGGAAGGAGGAAAAACCAAGACCTTATATGAAGAAAACTCTATATATGACCCTATATTAATCAACCATCATTATCATGTGCTTCATTTCGGATACAACTGGTCCCTTATATGACTATAGGTGATTAAAAATCTGTATTTAACTCTGTATTTGGATGAATGATGTAGTTGTTTGGATCTTGGAAAACCCGTGCCTCTTAGAATATGTTGTTGTAGAAAAATTGAGAGTTAAATCAAATGATTTGTGTTGACTGCTTCACAACAATATCAATCGATCAACAAACTTTTTAGTAACATAGATGTCATGATCTATAATGAGGTGGAGGATGAAGTGTAGAAGTGAGAGTGTAAATGGCCATGAATAAATGTTAGTGATCCTCAATTTGGATATGGACAACTTTGTTGTGGTATTCAAGAAAGCAGTGAATGATTGGGAGACTGTTATTAAAAAAATTGTAAAATATACAAGTGTTATAAAGTGGCAAGGTTTCCCTACCCAGGATACTCTAGAAAAATACAAAGGTGATCGAAGCTAAAAAATAGTGTGTGTGGGGCTAAGCGTTACATCACCTGACTAGCTTGTTCAGGGCTTCTCCTCCATAGGTCGAATATAACAAGGCTCGTTGGTTTCCCTTCATTCCATGTTTTCAGCTAGAGTCAAGAACTAAACTCTTGAAACCTTGAAACCCTCCTCTTTTCTTAATTTCAATAACTCTTACTTCAGGAAAAGGGTCCAACTATCCTAGAACTTGGCATTATAGACTTGTATTGTAACTTCGTTGGTTGTAATTGAATCAGCTGATTCAATAGAAAATGGATAGGAATGGGATGACTACTGTTTGTAAGTGGAGATGACAACTACATTCATTGTCTGTGGGTTTTTTTGTAGCATTTTCTTGTCAAAAGGATCCATTTTTTTTGTTTGATAGCTTCCTTCTGGTCACTCTGACCCAGGAAGTGGACATCCAAACCAATAATTGCAAAAATGCCAATGAGAATGAATGCAACAACAATAATATCTGTGCATTGAGTGTTGTTAGCATGCTGACTGAGGGAAGTACAAAGAATAACACACTTAGTTGCAGACAGTCACATAAATCTCTTTTAGGGAAATCTGCTTCTGCCAAGAAATCCAAAAAAGAGAGAATTAAAGGAATGGTCCAACTTCTGAGAAATATAATCTCTGGTGACGATTACATGGACACTGCTGTTGTCCTTAATAAGACTATTAGATATGTTAAATCTCTCCAGGTAAAAGTGAATATATTGGAGGCTAATCAACAGGAAAAGGTGAACTGGGTTTGACCCCAGTGTGACTAGGTGTCTCTTGCAGAACTCCCAAGATATAATGAGAAAGTGGATGCTGCCTAAAAAGCACGAAGATGGCTTCGCCAGCTTAAAATAAAAATAGAAATTCTCTCGCATACTTTTCTACATTCAATGATAGTTGTAGCCAGATTTTGATATGATCCTAGTTTTAAGGTGCTAAATATTGGTGTGTTGTGGTTTGGTTTCATATATATATTGAACTTACAAATTATAGGGTTTTTAGTCATAGAAACCCCACTTTTTAATGTATATTGCACCCTTCCTTACTGAAGCTCTGGTGGTATTGTATTGAGTGTGTATGGAATATATGATATTTGTCTAAGCATGTCTTTCTTGGTCTTCTTTTCTGATGGATCTATCAAAGTCGCATGATGACTACATGTGCTTAATATTGTTTGAAGGAAAATGGTAGGAAATGGTGATAAATTTTTCTTCTTGTAAAGACCAAATTGTGATGATGGAAATCAACTGCCAAATTTTATGGAAAGCATGCTGGAGACTGAGGTTTGGGGAATTTTTTATGTCTTACATTGAATTTTATTAAAAACAAAACTAAATCTATAGGCATGCCCTATTCAAGGAAAACGAGCAGCCCAATTTATTGCTTTGTTTCAAATCCTAGGCATTCTAAATGGTAAAACCACTTTTCAAAATCTGGAAAAATTATGTTTGGCCATACCATTTTGCTTGCTGATGGAGGGCCTACTTTCTGGAGTTTCTTGCACGACGGGCGGTTCTTTGCAGCAAGGGTCTGCTTTCTGGAGTTTCTTACGCGACAGGTGGTTCTTTGTAGTAGGAGGCGTATATCCAGTAGGGTTTGAGTTGATTAGAAAAGGCAAGGAGCTGTAGTACTAAATACATGTAGGGGTAGCTATAATGATTAATGTAAAATTTTGAAAGGCCCGCGATGATTAATCCGAAACCTTTGTAATTCGTTTGAAATTCCTATTAAAACCATAGTTTATGGCGGTAATGCTCCACCATATAAATAGGTATTAAAACCTTTCAAATGCCAACTTAGGTTTGATTTAAAAATGGCATATAATTCGTTTAGTTCCCTTAAACATGGAATTAAGGTTTTGAATAAAAGCTTTTAGTTCCCTTATTAATATCACCCATAAGCTTCCTTATACTCTTTTGTGTGTTTAATCAAACCTTTTAACTTTAAGAACTTATAATGGCTAGAGGTTTCTATTAGGTGAAGGAGATCTCAATTTTGGGAAACATCACTATGTGGTATTTACGAGGTGGGGTAGGGTTCTTGGGAAAATAACAAAAGGGAAAAGCTTGGTACTAGAAATAGGATTAGAAGGATTAAAGTTAAAGATATGAAGATGAAATAAGATATTTTAATGATAATTTTCATGGAACATGCACACATGGATCAAATACTACATTAATGCTACTTGTGAAAAATTGATATATGAGACATATATCTAAAACTTTTATGAGTCAATGAATAAATAGGCATTGGACATCAGTGTTGGGTTATAATTCATTCTTCCACTTATTAGCAAAGGGATAAACATTGTTTAATTAATTTCATGTCTGGTAAGAATGTGGAAGTCATCTAAAAATAGAATTGGTTCTCGAGCAATACTTACATGTCATTAAAAGAATGGTGACCCTATTATGACCCTCTCAAGGAAAAAGAGATTGTATAAGCTATTCAGGTAAAGCTCCTTTCACTTATTGTTGAATTTGTAAGGGGAGATCTTTCATACTTATTGGGGACAATCTAGAGAATTTCTTTAAAATAAATGAAAGAACAAAATCTTAGACCACCAAAATTGTAGCTAAGTTGTGTAGAGATGGAACTAACCAAGTTTTAGATTATTATGATATTCCCTTTAGGTGAATAAATAGATGTATTCATGGCCATGTTAAAATTGTTGGCCCATTGGGACACCCACAAATATTTTTGGGTGAAAAGGAAAGGAGACATAATGAATGATCTCTAGAGATATGGGAACGCTAGATAAAAATGTTTTTTGAGCCTATGCTAGGAGTTGAGAAGAAAATATACCCTACCATTACCATAAATTCATTGCAAGGAAAGAGAGCCAATGGGCATGTGAAAATTATAGAGTAGAAAAGTGGAGTCCTTGAAAATGATGTTTGGGCATAAATATTAATTTATGTGGAAAGATGATCAACTTGTATATGATATTGCTAGGAGATTAATATTGGAGGTGTTCCAGTTGTATACCATCAGACTAATGACAATAGCCGAGTCTCCAATGATCGTTGTTGTGCATATGCCAAGTTTTTGAAGCTAGATGAGACCTTGATAAAGAGCGAGAGCTTCGGCTCTGTTATTGGAAAGATTGCCTAATCCCCATTCATAGGAAGTTATGATGTCTCCATTGGCGTTACAGATGACTCCTCCTGCCCTGGCCATTCCTGGATTAGATTTAGAGGCACAATAAAAAAAGAGATAATGGGTGTTGCAGTTTCTGAGCCAGAGAGAAAACTCCTCATCTTTCATTCTAATTTTCCAACTGTAGCTAGAATTGTTGTTGTTGTTAATGTCACTGCTGTTGTGGGTATTGTTGTTTTTGTCCAGTAAATACCCTATGAAGTTCCTTTCTTCAACATAGAGTTCGGTTGTGTCAAGTTTCCCTTGACTTTTAGCAGACATTGCTTCCAATGTGAGACTCCATGCCTTATTGTATAACTTCCTGATGTTGGTTTCTTTGTCCTTGAAGACCATTCGATTTCGAGGTTAAGGGGTTAAGGGGTTTAGGGGTAACTGGCCCCTAGAAAATCAAGGGGTTAAGGGGTTTAGGGGTTAGATGTTTGGGGTTTAGGGGGTTAAATGGGTTAGGGTTTTAGAGGCTTAGGGGTTAGTGGATTTAGCAGTTAAGGATTTTAGGGGTTAGGGGTTGTTACGGGTTAATGGGGCTAGGGTTTAGGGGGTTAAATGGGTTAGCATTTTAGAGGTTTAGGGGGTTAGTGGATTTAGCAGTTAAGGATTTTAGGGGTTAGGGGTCGTTATGGGTTAATGGGGCTAGGGTTTAGGGAGCTAAATGGGTTATATTTTTAGGGGTTTAGGGGGTTAAATATTGTGTTAGAGTTTTAGGGGTTTAGGGGGTTAAATGGGTTTGGGGTTGGGAATGAGTGTTTAAGGGGTTAGGGGTTAAGGGTTTAGGGGGTTAAATGGGTTGGGAATTAGTGTTTAAGGGGTTAGGGGTTAAGGGTTAAAGATGGTTTAGGGTTTAGGGGTTAAATGGGTTAGGCGCGCATTTAGAGGTTTAGGGGCTTGGTGGATTTAGCAGTTAAGGATTTTAGCTAGGGGTTAAGGGTTAAGGGGTTAAGGGGTTAGAGGTTTAGGGATTAGGGGTTTAAATGGGTTATAGGGGTTTAGAGGTTTAGGGGGTTAGGGGATTTAGTAGTTAAGGATTTTTGGGGTTAAGGTTTAGGGTAGGGGGTTAAATGGGATAGGGTTTTAGGGGGTTAAATGGGTTAGACCAGTTGGGAAATAGGGTTTAAGGGGTTAGGGGTTAAGGGTTTAGAGTTTAGGGTTTAGGGGGTTAAATGGGTTAGGGGTTTAGGGTGTTAAATGGGTTAGGGGTTAAGGGTTTAAGGGTTAGTGGTTAAGGGTTTAGAGGTTTAGGGTTTAGGGGTTAAATGGGTTAGGGGTTTAGAGGTTTATGATTTAGGGGGTTAAATGGGTTAGGGGTTGGGAATTAGGGTTTAATGGGTTAGGGGTTAAGGGGTTATAGGTTTAGGGTTTAGGGGGTTAAATGGGTTAGGGGTTTAAGGGGTTAGGGGATTTAGCAGTTAAGGATTTTAGGGGTTAGAAGTTAGGGGCTAATGGGGTTAAGTCTTAGGGGGTTAGATGGGTTAGGGGTTGGGAATACGGGCGCCCTCGAACAAAACGGCCCGAACCAAACGTGCTCGGTCGGGCGACCTCGCACAACGCGACACAACGCGCCCTACCTAATGATGCCACAAGGGACAAAACAACAAATAGGCCGCCCGAACGTGCACACAGCACTCGGGCAGTCACAAATTAGCAAAACTGATACGGGCGCTCTTGAAAAAAACAACCCGACCCAACCCGAACGCGCCCGGTCAGGCAACCTCACACGGCACGACACAGCACGCCCGAACGAATGACGTCACAAGGGAGCAAACAGAAAACGGGCCACCTAAATGTGCGCAAGGCACCCGGGTGGTCACAACTTAGCAAAACTGATATGGGCACCCTCAAATGAAACAACCTGACCCGAACGCGCCCGGTCGGGCAACCTCACATAGTGCCCACGACCGAACAATGCCACAAGGGAGAAAACGACAAACGTCCCACCCGAATGTGCACAAGGCACTCGGGCGGTCACAACTTAGCAAAATTGATACGGGGGCCCTCGAACGAAACGGCCCGACCCGAACGCTCTCGGTTGGGCAACCTCACACGGCGTGCCTAACCGAATTACGATGCCACAAGGGAGAAAACAACAAACGGGCCACCCGAATGTGCACAAGGCACCCGAGTGGTCACAACTTAGCAAAATTGATACGGGCACCCTCGAACGAAATGACCCGACCTGAGCGTGCCCGGTTGGGCGACCTCGCACGGCCCAACACGACGCGCCTGACTGAAGGAATATGACACAAGGGAGAAAACAAAAAACGGGCCGCCCGAACGTGCACAAGGCACCCGGGCGGTCACAACTTATCAAAACTGATACGGGTGCCCTCGAACAAAATGGCCCGAACCGAACACGCCCGGTCGGGCGACCTCCCATGGCGCGACACATCGCGTCCAACCGAATGATGCCACAAGGGAGAAAACGACAAACGGGCCGCCCGAACATGCACATAGCACTCGGGCGGTCACAACTTAGCAAAAATTATACGGGCGCCCTCGAACGAAATGGCCCGACCCGGCCCGAACACGCCCGGTTGGGCAACCTCACCTAGCACGCCCAACCCGAACACGCCCGGTCGGGCGACCTCACAAGACACGACATTCCACTCCCGAATGAACGATGCCACAAGGGATAAAATGGAACATGGGCCACCCGAACGTGCATAAGGCACCCGAGTAGTCAAAACTTAGCAAAACTGATACGGGCGCCCTCGAACGAAACGGCTCGATCTGAACACGCCTGATCGGGCGACCTCACACGGTTAGACACAGCGTGCCCGACCGAATGATGCCACAAGGGAGAAAACGACAAACAGGTCACTCGAACATGCACAAGGCACCCGGGCAGTCACAACTTAGCAAAACTGATACGGTCGCCCTCAAACGAAACGACCCGACCTGAAAGCACCAGGTCGAGTGACCTCACACGGTGCGACACAGTGCACCTGACCGAACGATTCCACAAGGGAGAAAACAGCAAACAGGCCGCCCAAACATGCACAAGGCACCCGGGAGGTCACAACTTAGAAAAACTGATACGAGCACCCTCGAACGAAATGGCCCGACCCAACCCGAACGCGCCCGGTCGGGCAACCTCACACGGCGCGACACGATGCGCCCGAATGAACGATTCCACAAGGGAGAAAACGAAAAATGGGCCACCCGAATGTGCACAAGGCACCCGGGCGGTCATAACTTAGCAAAATTGATACGGGTGCCCTCGAACGAAACGGCCCGACCTGAACGCGCCTGGTCGGGCGACTTGACACGACGCGACACGACGCGCTCGACCGAAAGATGCCACAAGGAAGCAAACGGAATGCGGGCCACTCAAATGTGCACAAGGCACCCGGGCAGTCACATCTTAGCAAAACTGATACGGGCGCCCTCAAACGAAACGGCCCAACCCAACCCGAACGCACCCAGTCGGGCGACCTCACGCGGTGCGACACGATGTGCTTGACCGAACGATGCCACAAGGGAGAAAACAAAAAATGGGCTGCCCAAACATGCACAAGGGACCGAGGCGGTCACAACTTAGCAAAACTGATATGGGCGCCCTTGAACGAAATGGCCTGACCCGAACAGTTCCCTATAACAAGTATTTAGTGTGGAACCTTGTCTCGAAAGCTCCAACAACCACATTAAATCTTATTGTGGAACCCAAAGCATCTAATTACTGGGCTTGGGAAAGAACCATAGATTACACCTTTCACAAAACTTTGAAAACCAATAATGCATATATAGTAATCCAAAATTATCCATAAAAGGATCATCAATGCTTCCGCATTATGCCACTAACAATTCATGTGCAATCATTAAAATATAAAATATAGGTTTTAAACAATCCACTATCAACGAATCTCGACTATAATGAACCTGCTCATTGTCAACCTCATAATCAAGCTTTTTCCAATCGATAAAAATAGGATAACATGCAAATTGAGTCAATGAACTATCCATAATCTAGAACAATCTATTGTTTCATATGCAGGATTCAAGGTTTTTATTTGAAATAATTATACGTTGGTGGCTGTCCCTAATGAGTAGCAACAAAGTTATCTTCTTCCCCTTTAATTTTCATCTATAGAGATGTAAGAGAAAACCTACACAAAATATGGATGCATACCTTTGTTTTTAGCTTGCAAGAGAAAACCTATACAAACTATGGATGCATACCTTTGTTTTTAGCTTGGATGCATCTTCTGTCCCCACAACATTCGACTTCACCATGCCAATTGTCAATACACAAACACTTAGAATGTTGCACCACTCTTACACTTACTTAATCATTAACACTCACTACTTTCATACAAACGTCGCAAGAGCGACACATGGCCCAAATTGTCGCAAGAGCGACATGTTTACCTTAACTGTCGCAATAGCGACGATTTCCTCAAACATCGCAATAGCGACACTTAGCTCTACTCTGTCGCAATTCTAACACCTTTGCCCGAACTGTCGCAATTATGACACTTTTACCTGAACTGTCGTAACAGTGACACTTTCCTCAAATGTCGCAATAGCGACACTTAGCTCTCCTCCATCGCAATTCCGACACTTTTGCCCAAATTGTCGCAATTCCGACGCTTTTCTACAAACATCGGAAGACCGACACTAACTTCTAAGTGTCGCAATACCAACACTTGTCTCCGAACATCGGTATAATGAAAGTTGTGGGCGGGATTTTAAAATTTGATAAAATTTGGGGAAATTTCCGACATTTGGTCAAAAGTGTTGGAACCAAAGTGTCAGAATTTCCACCAAATGTACTAGTGCGATCAATGCGTGGTAATGGGTATTTGTTTTTAATAGTCAGCTTGTTGAGCTGACGATATTCCATACACATACACATAGTTCCATCTTTCTTCCTTACGAATAGCACCAGTGCTCCCCATGGGGACACATTAGGCCGATTATAGCATTTATCCATTAATTCCTACAACTGCATCTTTAACTTTGTTAACTCTGGCATGCTCATTTTGTATGGATTCCGAAACACAGGTGTTGCCCAAGGTACTAATTCAATAGTAAAATCAATATCTCTTTTTGGTTGCAGCCTTGGAATCTCCTAAGGGAAAACATCTTGAAATTCTTACACAATCGGAATATTTTCCAGCATATCAATTTTATCTTTGGCATTGGTGAATCCAACCTAAATTTCATAAAGCTGGCAGCCCTTCCTTATGCATTTACTTAGCTGTGAGGCTGTAATAGGTCACAAATTCAGAGGATTTTTAATGCCCTGCAGTTCCTTCCTTGTTCCATCATTAGATTTAAAATGTATGACCTTATTTTTAAAGTCCACTAATGACCAATGTCTTTCCAACCAATCCATTCCCAACAATATATCATAAGACCCTAGTGGTAAAACATTGAGTTCCACAGTTATTTACTGGTTCTCATTACCCAATTCACAATTGGGCACCTTAGTATGAACCTGTCTTCTAGTTCTTGTAGCCCGCTGAACCAGCCATGGATTTTTAAATTTTTGATCCTGTAACTTACATCCTTATACTACACGTGGGTGTATGTAACTCAAACTAGCACTAGGATCAACTAAAATAGAAACAACTCGGTTCTGAATCTTACCTTCTAATTCTATCATGGTTGGTTGGTAATCTGCTTGCCGATCCTCTAGTGCTGCGTTGATTCTTGGTATGTTTCGATCTACATCCCCTATCGTAGATGCTTCCTGCAGATTTTCTACCACCTCACTCCTTCCTCGATGTGGGCAATTTTTAAAGTAATGGGCTTCTGCACATCCCCGACATTGCAACAGAGGTTTCTAGGGCTGTCCAATATCAGGTCTACTAGAAGCTTCATTAGGCCTTTCCTCTCCAGTCCACTTTGTTTTGGTTTGGATTTTCCCATTATGTTTGTTGAGTGGATGCCTTGCAGCATTCTTGAAATTACTTGATCTGCCATTTCTGTTATTGGTAAAGGTTTTTTTTCCCTTTCGAGGTGGCCAACTTTTCCCAACTTCTACCTTCGCCTTGGAATGTTCATAACACATTCACGCCTTCCTAACTGCTTCATCCATGGTCTTCAGATTCATGAATTCGATCCTTTCCTTCATATGAATTGGAAAACTATTCAAAAAATGCTACACTTTGGCTTTTTCATCGCGCAGGTAAGGTACATATCTTAATAAAGACGTGAATTTTGTAATAAATTCGTCGATAGTCATTTGGCCCAGTTTCGAATCATGAACCTCTCGGGATTTCTCATTATAAAATCTTTCAGTCAAGTACTTGTCCTTACAGTACTGCTAAAACTCATCCCAAGTGACATTTTGGTCTTCTACTCCTCTTACATTTTTCACTTCCTCCCACCACAACATTGTCTTCTCCCACAATTGGTAGATGGACATGCGAGCTTTAAGTTTGTTGTTATACTCGTACACCTGGAAGTATTTATTTATATTTAATATCCAAGCCTCTACCATTTCCTCTGCCTCTCCATCAAAGGTAGGAGGCTTGATATTCCGGAACTCTCCTTGTAACTCCTCCTTCTGTTTTTTCAGCGCCTGGTCCTCTATAAAATTTCCATATTATACCTCAATATATGTTCGAATTTTATGGATTTTTGGCATTCGAATATCTTCCACATGATCATTCACTCCTTAGCATTGATCCCTGTTTTCCTGAGTATTTTTCTCAGGGCTTGGTTGTCCACTAGGAGGATTCTGTCTATTCAACAAAATCTTCAATATCCTCTCTTGTTCTCTCATCAATCTTTTGTTGTCACTGCAAACCTTTCGTTGTCACTGCAAACCTTAAGCATTTTTGTTTGTAGCTGTTGTACAATATCCAACAATATATTTGTTTGTCGTTGCTATTCTTCCAACATTCTACTTGTCTGCTAGTGCTGGTCCATACTTAGCTGCACCCAAATTTCGGGACTAACTTCAAGATTGGTCATAGGATGAGTCTCTCCCATGTTTCTGGGTGGGTGTTGACTTGATCCTCTTCTCATGGCAAATTACAAGAATGCTTGTTCCTGTAATTATCACAATATCAAATCATCAAATTTCATGAAATTCCCAACACAACAGTTTAGTGTGGTTCTGGCCCATTTGGCCTATTTTATAACCTATGCTCTGATACCACTTGTAACACCTCCATATTAACCACATACAATTACCATAATAATTTTTTTTTTACAAATACCTACATGGTAAAATTTCTTAAACTATATACGAATATATACAAAGTCCTATTTACGAGTGTATATATAAAGTCACAACACATAGGATTGCAGCATAAATAATTCACATTGCATACCATTATCATATATACTAAGTTTTGCGAAATTAATTTATGTCTTGCCAACCCATAGGTCTGACAACAGAGTACCATTCATTTGATTCTCGAGTCAGTTCTTACGTACAACTACCAGATATTCCAAAACTATACAATCTAGGTAGTGTTCAGTATCTAAATTCTACCTCGGTTTCTTTAATGTCTATGCTTGATTATCGTTTTGGTATCCATCTGTCCTATTGTCCTGATGCCTCCTCCATCATTGGATCTCGGCTTCATGTGATCAAAGGTTTTTAGGATTGAAGGGGTGGGTTAGGGTAACCACCCACCTCCTATATCCCGCCTTGGGCTCATTGTTTCATTATGTTATTGGAAAACCTTGGCTCTGCAACCTCTTCTTTCGTTGGACGAATAGTATACCATTCTCATCACGTCCAGTCTGGTGATTTGAACTGTACATCTTGTGAAGCCATACTATGGCTCTCCAAAAGTTTGCAATCTCTTCGTCTCATAGTTCCCACCGTGGCTTACTCTTTACCAAGGTTTCGTAGTGTCAAGCAATGCTCCACTGTCTACAGCAGGTTTCCAATTCCTAAGCAACGGGGTAAGCCCGCTTCTATTTTTTTTTCTTTTACAGTATTTTCAATGCCATACGCAAGGGCTTTTTCTCTTTTCTTTTTTGTTTTAAGTGACTTCTTTTAAGCTTCACCGATTTTTTCTAACCATCTATTCTTTTCTTTTGTCTCTATGGGGTTTTGATTAAGTACTGCTTGAAGCTTGCGGCATACCAGTATGAAGACCTAGCGTCGACCATTTATCTCAATAACACTGGTAAGCATTACTGTTGTTCTCTCTGGTGATTCTTTTACATTTCTGCAATGTAACACTTGGCCTCCCTCCGCTTACCTTGCAGGCAAGGATCCAAGCTTTGGTGAAAGATTTAGATGCATATTTATTTTTCTATTTTGATTTTAGAGGAAGGAAACCCATATGAGATCTCCTCTGGCTTGGTCTTACCATAATATGTATTATATGAATTACCCTATGTACTCAGAGTTAACTCTTTTTAATTAAGGCTTCAATTCTCAAAGCCACACATTTTTCTTGATTCTGTAATGGGTTTTTAAGTTTTCCTTCTGCGATACTAGATATGCCACTTGGCTAACTATATGATTCCTTTTATTTCACTGAAGTATGTGTAATGTGCCAGAAAGGTTATTTTGAAAGATTCCTAGTTTATCTGTGATACAAGAACTTTGTATAGTTTTCAGTTTTGTCCAAAGTTTTGAATAGTTAAATGGTTGCGTAGCTTACCTTGAGCGACATTCTAGTCCTTCTCTATTTATTTCATTTAGTCTTGTATCGCTATTAAGATTCTACGTTTTTATTTAAATGGCCTCTTAATGTTTCGGTATAGATTTAGGTTGGGACCGGAACCAAGATTTTGCATTAAGTTTTGGCTCTAGGATTTTGCATTAAGTTATGGTTCTAAACCCACCAAATCAATGTTGTCTTTCATAGAGAGGCTCCTCTCTCAATATTATCATGCCATTTACACAGTTTTTTGGTTAACTTAGCCTATTCTCTATTAACATAAGTTATTTTATAAATGTGTACTATTGTAAATCTTATTAGCCAGTACTCTTACATTCTCTATGTAATTCTCAAATATCCTTCTTTATATTTACTTTTGTTTTAGAAGAACTAAATAAAGAGTATAGTGTTTTTCATATCATCTACCATTCAAATTTGAAAAATGTTTCCAACTCTTCTCTGAGTTTTATGTTTTCTAGGAAGATAATTCTAGCACATCCGACTGCTTCCTAAAATGTTTTTCTCTATATGGAATTCCTATTTTCATGTACAATACATTATAAACAGAGTTTTCAAGTTATATTTTCATGTATTCGCATTTTTTCCTAGAACATAAAAATAGAATTTTCTGATATATAATCATTTTCATGCCATTCTGTTATTCTGTACATAATAAAAAAACTCTGTTACATTCCTGTAAACTCATGTTCTGTTCATGTATAGTAGTAGAAGTAGACACTGATATTCCTATCACATTCACATTTACTTTCATCTACTATAAAATTCGTAAGTAGATACAGAATGACAAATAGTAACTTAACTTAAGTGATGTATGTACCTACTTCAGAGTTTAGGATTTTGTCTCAGTAACTGTTGGTCCACCCAACCTTGAGTGAGGTGATTACTTCCTCTGCTCCCCCCTTGCTCCACACCAGGTCCGAGGAAATTCACAAGACAAGAAGTCTGACCTCAGGATTGAAAAATCCAATCTAGCTTCTCTAGGGTAAGTTCCTTGAGTTCCACTGGTACTTCCACCAGCTCTAGACAACTCAGAACCAACATTAACTTCTTAGCCCCCTAACTCTTCTGCACAAAACCCCATTCCCTCCTAGGATTTTTCCTTAAATCTTTTCTCAGAAGGTAACTGTCAGAACTGTCTAAACCTCTTCCTGGGTTTCTTGGAATATTTTACCACACAATTAATTTCACCTTTTACTCAAAATGAAACTCCAATTTAATTAAATTCTTTAAAATAAAATTCACGTGTCTAAATAAAATGCCTCATTCGTTACTGATTAAAAATGTGTCTAAATAACTTATGTAACAACAAGTAAAAATAAAATACTAAATCAAGAAGTTACAAAGGATGGTTCCTTGATGCCACAATTGACAGATGAAGAAACCCATAGATATTGAAATCCAAAAGATGAAAGATAACCTGAGTCAAAGAGACAAGAGAGAATGCTCCCAGGCAGAGGCCCCTAGAGAAATTAACACCTCCATTAATATAATCCTGCATGAGCGCCATTAATTCAGGAATTTTTTACCTTACGAAATGTTTTGATTTCCTCATTATTTCAAGATCAGGAGAAATTACCCTACGCTTGAACTCAGTGGGAGTGATGTTTTGAACATGTGAACTGGAATATACAGACACAACATGCTGAGAGCGACCAAGTGAAGACACGTACTTTTCGAATGGAATGCTAGTGAACAATCGAGATAACGTGTGAGGTAGGGTTGTCTCATTATTCAAAGTTGAGGAGAAGTTGTGAGGGTATATACTAATTAATGAGAATAAGATGAGACCAAATACAAAATTATCTACCTTTATCCGTGAATCAAAATACCTTATCATAGAGCCACGAGAATTGCGAACCCCTAAGGAATAATGCATTTGGATCTTGATTCATTATAATAAGCATTGTTTATGTCAAGGATCATTCCATGTTTTCTAGCTTGTCTACCTCTAGTTTTCTGGATCGCAAGATGTAATACAATTCTATGTTGTGGAAGACTGCCAATAATTCTTTGATTCTTTGAAATTTCTTGGCAAGAGAGTTGTCTTTTGGAATCATGTGAAATTTTAAATGATGAATCATTAAGAGAGAATCCCATAAAATGACCAAGTCTTTTGCCCCTTTTTCTTTTGATATGTAGAGGCCCTGGATGAGACCATATGTTTTAGCTTGAGTGTTGTATCTTTTTGCTAAATTCCATGAATACTTAGCTTCAAAATTTCCATCAGGATTAAACAAAATCCCCACCCCCACCCCACCCCTCCTGCCACCCATGGGTTCCTCTCAGAGGCTCCATAAAAGTGCAAGATCCACTTCTTTTGTTGCATTCTCCATAATTTTATTTTAGGGAAGGAACATTGTAGCTTCCATCATGGGATTTTGGACTTCGGAGGAGAGGGTTTGTAATGAGGATGTTTGGTGGCTAGGGACGAGACCCAGGCCTCTTCCAGGGATCCAAGTTACAAATAATAGGGGACGATAATTACTTCAAGGAATAAATAGAGGGTGTGTAAATAAAATGATTTGGAAGACGACAGTTGATTTTGGAAAGTTGCGAATTTCCTAGAATTCCAGGTCCAACAAATAAATTTTGGGAGAACAGTCTAGATAGTATTAGAGGTTGGTTTGTATTGAAGGGATCCCTCATAAAACTTATGCCAGGCCGAGAAGAGATCATAGATATCATAAGTCCACTTGATTCTTGAACTAATGTGACCAAGAGCAATGATCTATATATCGATCTAGCAAAGGGACACTCTAGGAATAGGTGAGGGATGGTCCCCTCCTTGGATTTACAGAGGGGGCACATCGAAGGTCCCTGAATTGCTCTTTTTTCTTAAGTTTTCTGAAGTTAGAATTTTCCTATGTGCCAAAAGCCAAAAAAATATCTTAACTTTGGGGATAGCATTAGTGGCCCATATTTTCCTCTAGATAGCAGCCGTAGGGGTAATTCTAGATTGAAAGAGAAACTAATATATCCTTCTTTAACTAAAGAGACTAGAGCTTTCCATCCTAATTTGTCTTGATGACGTCGATTGATTTGGGCACATCAAATCAATTTCTATTCCAATGACTCCCAAAGAGGCCTCAAATGGTGAGGAAGGCCAACAATTTTCCAATTTTTCCATAGACAATCCTCATACCATTAGGAGATGCCTGCAAGGTGATATATTCCTACCCTCTGCATATATTCACTTAGAGGCTCATCAATTTGAATGAGTGGATCATTCCTCTAATGGCTTCCTCCCAAATTATGACAGATTCACCATTACTGGGATTTTTCTTTATCTTAGAATTGATCAAAGGAAAGTATGTAGCAACAAGCTTCCAAATTACGGAGTTGTGCTTATTTAGGTCGAAATCTATGTTCTGAATGTATTTTGCTGTGAGAATTTGAGCCCACCCAAAATTTGGATGGGCTTTTAGATTCCAGACTAATCTTGCTCCAAAGCATAATTCAACAAGGAAGGTTCCCTCAGACCAAGACCCTTATGCATCTTAGGGGCTCGAACCATGAACCATTTAACTATGTGAAATTTCTTTGTTGTGGCTTTCCCACCTTCCCATAGAAATTTCCGGATAAGGCCACCAAGCCTAAGGAGGATGAACTTGGGGGGAAAGAGAGCAGAGAACTAAAATAATGGCATTGTTGTTAACACAACTTTTGAGAGTACCATTCGACCAGCCAAATTAAGCCAACGAGAGCCTAAGACATCCATTTTAATTTTCAGTTTTTCCAATATATTTATCCAGGGTCTAAAAGAAGAATAATTCCAAGTGTGTGTGAATGTTCCGCTTCCATTTATTTTCTTTCTCTTATTTTCCTTCATTTTCCTTTGTAATCATATTCTTGTCTCCTCATCTTCCTTTTCTACTATTTTCCTTTATTTCTTTTATTAAATTTCCATTTATTTCATTTTTTCTTTTCGAATGCCAATGCTAATTTCCATAGCCGATAATAAACAAAAAGTGATCCCAATGTAATCCCCCCTCCCCCTCCATTTAGCTTGGAATACATGTCCCATGACCTTGGTTCAATTTATTTACATAGAAACTTAACCTGAGGTTGTTACACTTATAATCAAGGATTTTATTATAAGACAAATTGCTTATTGAGATGAAGATGGGATTCATAATAACTTGAGATATTGGGTCCAACCAGATTCCTCTCCATTCCCATGTAATGAGAATGTAGGTAGGATAAATCCATTTCATAGTAGAACCATAATTTTTTTTTTTATATTTCCCTGAAGACATCCTTTGGAAAAATATCAAAATAACGCCCTGTAAACAAACCAAAATCCAAACCATAACCAATCTTTCAAACCTACGGTCAAAATTTAATCTTATTTTTTAATGAACAAATCTTGTGAGCCCCAATGCCATCTACTATTTAAATTTTTCTCAGTGCATGAACTTGAGGTAGTGACCCATCACAACCATCTTTTTTCCAACAACATAAAGTGAGGGGCATAACATAAAAATGAATACAAGTCTTCCATCGACTTTCCTAGCATGCCCATAGACATTCACTTGCATGTGAACTAGCCTACGATATATTCCTCCTCCATGGAGTGAATGTTTTTGAGCTGCACGTCCTTTCCCGAAACCAAACAGGGATCATCAACTTTGCATTTTATTACTGTTTCTAAGAAAATATTTAATTGGAAAATTCAATTGTGAGGGGATACCATCACCACTCAACATATCTAGTCAAAGGAAGCTACTGAAAAAACTAATTGGTATAGGATATAGAGAAAATTGAAAATAGGAATCCAACGAGTACTCTTAATATGATAAGGATAAAGAACCAAGAGTTGATGAAGGAGTTGAAGGAGAGAGCCCAATAGGAAGGGAGATAATAGAAACTAAAGGGGAGTGGGGGAATAGGTCACTGGAAACTGGTAGAGGTTTAGACATATGGATTACTCCTGACGAGAAATTGACAATGTTTAGAAACCTTGAATATGATCCCATTGGTGATAAAGATAGATTCTCCATCAATTCCTTTGAGATACCATTGTTTGAAAAGGGAACGGATGTGTGTACCAAGGAGACCCTACGTGATGAACTAATATGGAAACCCAAATTAATAGGAATCTACATCCTATCGCATCGGTTAATAGTATGATATAATATATGGAATCAATCTTCATAACTAGGACCCCACACAGAAAAATATAGAAGAGTAGGTAGAAACCAAAAGGAAAATCTTATATCCTTATAACCTAATGGATCAATTATCTTTATTTTGTAAAATATTTATTAAATTATTTTAATTTTATATGTTTTTCTTTATTTATTAATTTTTTTACCTCTCATCCTATGTTTTCATACAAGAAAGTGTAAGTGTATCCAACTTTTATATGAATTTGAATTACTTTACAAAGCTTCTTACATATTTTAAACCCATTAATTAAAACAATCATAATTCACAATATCTTTTAGCAATATTACAAACATGATTTAACTACTTCACCATTTTAAATACCAATTATGATGGATAATTTGTAATTATAAGACAATAGATTTGCATTCCATCAATGCAGGATGAATAGCCTGTAATTACAAGGCAAGAGATTTGCATTCCATCACCACAGAGAACCGTGCCATAGAATGTATTAACAAAGCTCCTCGTAATGAAGGTTGCATATTTTTTAGATTCATTAATGTTTCCTTGAATATATGTATATGCCTTTTTAATGAAGTCAAATTGACAAAAACAAATAGATAATTTTAGAAAATGGCTACGCATATTAGATTTAAAAATTCATAAATATTTTACTCTACTTTAGTGAGCACAGATATAACTTTATATTACATTTTAGTTGATTTTTTTTCCTATTTAGCGTATTTATTGTCCAAAACCATGTATGCTACATCATTTCAAATAAGCGTAATGTAACACTAATTTTTTTTCTTATATTGCAATATGATCCTACCAAACAAAGCAGTTTAATTTAAACAATTTCAAAATTATATATTCGATAATATATTATTCGTTGATTAATATTTAAGAAAATTATGCGATAAAAAATAATACTTTACTTTAAATAAGCGATAAATAAATTAACTGATATAAAAAATATTCTCATAAAGAAAATATCTTATTTTATTTACACACCCAAAGGTATTACAATTCTCATGAAAGTGACATAATATATTCAACAACATATTCTTTGCCGATAATACGACAAAACAGAGGGCAATATCATCCATGTTCAACAATTTGTTTCAGAAATTTCGCGCTCAATTTTCAATTTGAAATTTCAGGCGCCAAGGTATTTAAGATCCATGGTGAAAATGTAGCATTGAATGCATTTAAATTCACGTCTTGTCAACCACTTTTACTGGCTTCAAGGAGTCATATTCGTCGACATACTCTAAATAGGGAGAGTTGTCAAGTTGCCGAAATATTCAAAGTATTAACGAAACCGGCAACGGAGACGGATGAGACCCCATTGGCCACATCAACGAGCTTAAGCAACTTGTAATCGAGATAATCTCGGCGAAGCTCCCTGGTCATTTTTTGTGGCAGAACGTTTCCCTATGTCAGGACTCCTAAATCTAAGATATTATAAAGAATAAGGGGTTGTATACCTCAGATGCAACACTTCTTACAAATGAAAACACCATGAATTTTACATTTACAGATTCGGGCAACTCTAATATGTCTGGGTGCCAACAAAATTTTGGCAGTGCGATGGTCAAAATGGTAGACCGTCCTATTTACGGGCGCACCATTAAACGATATTTGACAACAAAATACAATACAAAGTCATGGCCCGAATTCCAGGAAGCGAATTTTTTTTTTTGTGTCTCCCACCTTCTATGCTATATAACAGGACGTAGGGAGTATGTTAATGGACTATGCCTCTAATGTTGTAGAAATAGTAAGCCTTATAACACTCATAGCAGATATCCCATATAATATGACTATTAATTAATTAATAATGCACAAATTAAGAACAACCATCATAGATCCATTTTAAGCATGTATCTATCATCACGATAGGTACAAAGGTTCACATATTGTGGATCTTTTAGGGTTCCAAGGTTGATTTGTTTAGATGCGAGCTTTAGACTTCGAGTCTTTCTGTTAGTTGGTCCTCTCAATCGGTTCTACTAGTCATATAATTTCTCCAAAGACACCACACCTTTTGGCTTAGTGTTTCGTTTAGGTGCTTGGAATGATTCCTGCAGATCCTGCTCATTCTCATCCTCCTATATGGAATCGTTTTCTAATACTTCAACATTCACCATAAAGTATATTATATGTTGGTTTTCATTGAAAATGCGTAAATTAGTGACATTTTCAGGTATAGATGGTTTATATAAAATTTCAATAGAAAAACCATTTTTAAATGGCAACATCCTATCATCGTCATTTGCTAATGCATTTACTACCGCATTTATAACTCTTGGAAAATAAACAATATTGAAATATTTAAAATGATTTATCAAACACCATAACTCCTACTAGTATTTTTTAATATGAGGGGAAACATAGTGTATAGTATCTTGTAGTTGATGAGTGACCACCTTTGAGTCACCAATTAACTTTACGAGCTCTACATTCAGGTCTATAGTTTTATTCAATACAAGTACAAGTGCTTCATATTCTGCAGTATTATAACTGCACTCGAACTCCAGACGACATGAAAGTATATGTTTATTTTTATGTGGTTCTATAAGTACACAACCAGCTTTGGAACCATCCTATGTCTTAGAACCATCAAAATAAAGATTCCAAAAATTACAAGCTACTAAGTTGTTTCATATATTATTATTCCTACTAATACTAGTATTACTACTATTATGTACATCTATACTACATGATTCATTCGCACCACCAGGAGAACAAAGAAGGAGTTACAACTGTGTATCTAGTGGAACGGGTGATGGTTGTGCAAGGTAGAACCCAAGGTCAGTTTCTGAAAAGAAATTTCCAAAAAATAGGCTTGTTAAAGAAACATACTCATTTTTCCCCTCGAAGGGTGTAACAATTTTTCCATGTAAGGTTATGATTCCACCCATATTTGGTTATTATTTCCATTGTACGAAATCCATAAATGCGGCAAATTGGTAGAAAAAACCCCTTGTGGTTTTCTAACAATCTCTACTTAGAAATACACTGTAATATTCTGGGATGTCCACAATCACTATGTTTATACACTGGTGAACACAATGATGAGATGATAAGTGAATATGAACGTTTTTGAGCTCACCGATAGCTTAGACAATGAACTTGTCCAACTAAATAATCTATGCATCGGTCTTATCACATTTTGCATTGATTTTCTTGGAAACAAACAATGGAATTACATTTACGGATGCATCATAAACGACTAAATAATTTTGAACATCGTAATTGAAGATTTCAAAAGTCAATAAAAATTGAGGGAAAAGAGTATTATCTTCTAATGTTACAACGTTAGCAATTGAATCTAGGTGACCAGAAGACCTACCAGACACCTTGTAGGAAGAAGAAGCATTATCACTAGATGAAGGCTAGGAAAGGGCTCAGACATGTACTTTCTGCTAGATTGCTATCCTTGTAAGCTCGAATAATGAAATATTTGTGTGAGCTTTATTCATACCTTCGACTATATTTTAATCCAGCGTAGCAGGAATTGCCGAAGTGTTTGGAAGAGTGACTTTGTTTGAAACTTCGAGAATGGTAGTCTTTATTTTACTATTGGTGAAAGTGCTCTTTGTTGTGGCAACAACTACAGACTTGTCCTAAGTATTCTAATTTGAGTTGAAAAGGAGTGTGATTTTTCTTAACAAGTTTTCCTTCAATTTTTTCCTCATCATCTCTTGTTTAGAAATTGGCCCTTGACTTATCGACTTGTATCGATTGTTTTTCTTCTGAGATGTGGCTTCTTTCAGTGGTGTTTCTTCCACATTTTTCTTCTCAATAGTGAACAAATAACAAAAATTATTTACTATGTTTATAACACCCACATTCCCTTAAGGTGCATCAAATTATTACTTTTCTTATGTCTACTCATTATGTTCATCTGAAAGTACAACGTCAATAATGTGCGCATCCAAAGCATTCCCGCTCTGATTCCACTGAGGGCATGTATTTTCTAAATGATATTTGTGATGAAAAGAACAATATTGGTCCATGCCCATGCTTTTTACATTTATCATGACATTAGAGCTCTGTGCAAAATTAGTTGGTTGATTACTACTATTGTTGTTGTTATTAGTCTTCCTCGGGAAGTTAAATTTTTTGGGATTGTTGTTGACAATGGTCTCACTTGTCCTTTGTTTTAATTATGCCAACTTATTAGATAGAGTCTTGATAGTCTGGGTCAAGCTTTCAATATCAATAGCTTATTTATCATTGGCCTTATTCAAAGAGGCCTAAGACCTTTTTCCATCCTCCTTGGAGTCTTTGCATGATTCATCATCACTCCAATTTCATGAAGTCCTTTTCAACAACAATGGATTATTCAAAATTTTGTGCCAATGTTTCTTTTGTCGTTCTCTTCACAAACTGTGCAATGCTTGTTGGAAAGGAAAAAGTGTAGTAATAAATTTTGATGGATTCATGAGGATTCGTATCCTTGGGAAAATTGTTGAGTATCTGATTGAACCTCTAATTGAAATCATTGAACTTTTCTTTCTGCTGCATCTTTAGATTCTGTAACTCCTTTAATAACATGGATGGGGTCTTGTCATCAATGAAATTTCAAAGGAACAACTTTTTAAAGCCCTTCCAATTCTGAATTAAGTTTGGAGGAATATTGTGATACCAAACAATTTCTATATCATCTAAGATACAAGGAAATAGTCTACATGCAACATCGTCATAACATACATCAAGCATCTGTAGGTGTAGGTAGAAGTTATCCAAAAGGTCTTCCACTTTGATCGCATTTTTAGGGTAATATTTCATTAAATTTTCTCGGTGTCTTGGCATTTTATGTAAAATATTCAGAAGCGTCAGTGGGCCCTACGACCTCAAATCTAGATCTTGGTGTGCCATATTATCTTCGATGTAGTCCTCCACCTCTTCATAATCTAAGGAATCTTCTCCATGACCACCTAAGCCATGGAAATTTTTGTATGAGAGAAAAACGTTATTCTCATAGCATTCATTGTAAGGTGGAAGTTGTTTACTATTTTCTGTGTCATCTCTGAATTCTGCTAACTCTTCAAGAGTAGAAAAAACCAGATCCTTCGATGTAGCAACCACTACACCAGTATAGGTTGTTTCCTTTTTCTTTCAAAAGTAAGGAGGATTTTTTCTCCAAGAATCAATCCAATAGCCTTCTCAAACCGACGGGTTATAGGTCGAATTTCTCAGATATGCTCGTAGGTAACTTTGCAAGTTAGTTCTGAGCCAGACTGAGAGGATCCACCTACTTTAGGAACATGAGCCGAAGACATGCTAGGAATGTTGTTGCCTTGTCCAAAATAAGTATGATGTGGGTGGGTGGAGTTATCAGGAACACAAAATTGGATGCCCTGCTTAAAGCATTAGAAATGTTGACAGTGTTGGACCTGCCAACATTCAAAGGGGTCTCCCCGATATACAGTACAAATCAGACCTCACACCATTCGGTATAGGAGCCCCATCTAGAATACGACCTGACTACCCTCTACTTAAATATTTTCCTTGGCTTTAGCTATCAGCAAGAGAGAGAATCACATATGTGACTTCGAAAAGAAATCGAGTGTGCTTGATGAATGTTCAGTTGGAGGTGCATCAAGGTTCTTCTACTGTGAAGGGGAAGGAAGTGTGCCTCTGAGAGAGAGGTATTTGTACCACCGTAGCATAAATGCACACAAAGAGGAATGTCTCATCTAAGATCCAGTGGAATATTCCACAAAGTTAAAATGATTGTTACAACCATTACAATAAATTCTCAATAGGATAAACACTAAAATAACTTAAATAGCTCAACTACCTTATAATTGGTGAAAGAAAAAATGAGTCATAAACATTTACAGAATAGTATTACAAACATTTATAACCTGTGTATGAAAACATGTTGGCCATCAAGCTTCAAATATTAGGTAAAAGTACCAAGATGCATGAATACAATGAACATCACTTGCTCCAATAGTGGAGTGTTAGAGCTGCTACTCCAAAATTACTAACTTTCCTCCCTTATTCCTTATGAGATAAGCCGAGGTTAAAAGTCCTTTACATGAAAAATGAGGATTTTTATATAACTTGAGGAGTGATATTTCATATCCTCATGACTCTTGACT
This sequence comes from Pinus albicaulis, assembly GCA_034641835.2. Classification (NCBI taxonomy): domain Eukaryota; kingdom Viridiplantae; phylum Streptophyta; class Pinopsida; order Pinales; family Pinaceae; genus Pinus; species Pinus albicaulis. The sequence goes on along the minus strand of CM076570.1, from coordinate 862,440,199 downwards.
TGCTAACTTCTAGTGACCTTTGGAGTTCCAAATGACTTTTGGAATTACATATTTCTTTTGGTATTACATGTCCTTTGAACTTCCATGACTCTTTATTTCACATATGACTCTTGGAATTATAATTTTTTGTCCTTTACAATGATTACAGTCATATGATGAAACTAGACTGGTCACTATCTTGGATGACTGGGACTGACAGTGACCAATGACATGGACTTGCTTCAGTGGTGACATAGTTTCCACTATATCTATTCTTTGTTCATCCTCTAATCATAACACTTCCACCCTCCAAAGGGTCTTAAATATTGGGGTCTTTGGGGTGCTTCAATCATAAATCTTCAAGTGTTCTAGGTTCTTTTCATGCTTCCTTTGTTTACCATCTTTGCCTGATATTGCTCATGTGTGCTTAGCATGAGGACCCTGGAATACCTACTTCTGCAATCACTCATGACAAGAATCTATGAGTATGAAAATATCGTACTTTACCTTGTTTTATGTATTTTTTCTTGTTCATTCCCTTTCAGTGTGCTTAAAACTCTCAAAGGAGCTTCAAGGCATAAGGGAGCACTATGAAAGGATGAAGGACTAAGGAGAAGGATCTTTGAGGATTTGACATGCACTCAAGGGAAAATAAATTTAAGGTAGGGTGCATATCGTAGGTTTGAAGGATGAAGGGGAAGGCTTCAGGATTTCCAAGTATTGTATGTGCTCAAGGGAGAGAGGGAGGGTGTAGTGTGAACTCTTGAAGGCTGAAGGCCACTTCATGCCTTCGGGGTGTGCTCATGTGCTCAAGAGTCCTTAGGAAGGGCCTAGGGTGCAATATTGATGTTTGAAGGTTGAGGCATCGTTCCTTCAGAGCGTGCTTTTGTGCTCAAATAGTTTAGGAGGGTCCATGGAGAATTGGGGAAGGCTAAAGGATTGAGCTTCTGATCTTCAGGGTACGCCAAGGTGCTAAAGGAGGGCACACTTCTTCGAGTTAAAGGAGTGCGCTCAAGGAAGACTCAGTCATTTTAGAGGGTGCATTTTAGAACAAGGAAGAATATTTGTGCTTTTAGAGTGTGCCAAAATCTCAAGGAGGGAATAGGGTGCAATTCTTAATAATGAAGGGTCTCCCATCAAGGCTTCGGAGATCACCCATGTGCTTATTGCATCAATGGGTTCGTTTTACCACAAAAATTTGTCTAAGTCTAGATGATCCTTCAAGGGGTGAGAAAAATGAGTTCTAGACATATAACCATGTGCGACACATACTAAATCATCGAGAAAATTTCGAAAATATTGATCAATGATGAATACACATCAAAATACCACTTTATGCACATTCCCCAAGTATAACTAGTGAAGTGTGTGCAAATGCGACCTGAAAGTGTCATTTGCAACAACAAATGGGTTATGACCATGAAATACATATATAGATGTTCTAACCAATGCAATGACACGTGAAAAAATTCAATAACACTTAAGACATATGAAACAACATAAAATGACACTTGACGACTGAGGCGACACTTGATATGACAATGAAGTAGGCTCCAAAAATTGAATGTATTGAAATTTTGGAGGGTGTTGTAGCAGAGACAACAAAACCCTTTGAAGAAGGTTGGTGAGGCATTGCTAACCCATATAGTGAGTTTTTGGGATTTAAATCTTGAGGCCATTATGATACAAGAACACCAAGACATTTAATTTCTAACATGGATGCTACCATGGGGGTGGTGGGAGAGGTCATCTAGTGTTACCTTTGCGGAGGTGTGTGGACTAGTTTATATACAAAAAATGTGTACTAGGTGTGCGAGGGACTAAAATATCGAAATATAGGACATAGAGATATAGGAGACAGTCTATAACATATACATTGAGTCTAATATTGGGTGGCCATGCTCTGAAAAAGGTCTCTGGATGGCATATGATCTTGGTGGAGAGTGTGTTCATAGGGACCTACTATGGATGGGCCCAGATATGATTGATAGAATTGAAGCACTAAATGAATTCATTTTAGAGGGATACAACATGGAACTGTTCCTTTCGGACATTGTTTTTCTCGTTTTTCTTTGATAACATTCCTACTCTTCATTACCATATCCAAATCTAAGGTGGGGGCCTGTAAGATCCCAAGATATAGTTAATGGGGGAACTAATATGATGGGGAGGAATAGGAATATTCGAGAGGGTGTTCTGACCCAATTTTTTTGTAGATTGGGACCAACTCTCATTCTTCATAAAGGATTATCCATGCTTAGGAACAAACTTTCAAGGCAATCCCGAGTTACCACTCCCATCTAGATGTGAATGGGGTCTATATGTCATGTGATGTGTATGTTTTTTTATTATGATAGGTTATAATATGTATGTATGTAGTACTAAAATTTATACTGGTGACATGAAAATATGGCACTAGTGAGGTTGGTGGGATGAGGAGCATAACCAACAACACAAGGGGCTGAGAATCACGAAGCATTCTCATATCACGGGAAACAAGAGACAGATGAGTTCATGGAGGATATTAGGAGGAAATTTGACATAACACGGAGCTATGCAATAAAGTGTGGGTGGCACGAGTTGGGGGATCAATATAAAAGTGTGTGTGTTATTCTTCTCTTTGAGTGGAAATCACTTATGAGGTGAGTATGCATGGTTGGTTAGGATAGAATATATTTATATGTTGTTGGTGTAGCCCCTCTAGCTCAAGACCCTCAAGTGGATAATGAGTATACTTAGGGGGGCAAAGGTGCGCCTAGTTTTTGTACTTAGGATTATCGAATAGTGTCGACATGCTAGATATATTTAGAATAATGGATTCCAAACACTTGTATGAATATTGATTATACATACTATGATTATGCATTTTTTTATGATTTCCATCTGTTATGACTTTGTTATCTTCATATAGATGCATGTGATAAATGCTAATATATAATATTGCTTGCAATTAAATGTACATAGTTATTTTTTCTCTAAGGTCATGATTGAATAAAATGGATTCAAATGCAATTTCCAAAAGCTTAACTCATAGATATTATTGCAAAGGATATGGTTTCCATTTGTTAGTGATAATCTACACAAGGGTCGCTAAAAATAATTTTTCAATTGGTGGCTCCAAATAGACTAACAAGAGAAAATTAGATATAAATCGTAGTTGTAAAATGTTGTTTAATACACAGATCTATAAAATTATTAAGAATATAAAAGAAAAGAGTGATCCATACACATAATCTACAAAATAAAACAAATTTGTTATGATAATATACCTAATGACTTAAGATATATATATATATATATATATATATATATATATATATCAAAGAAATGGGTGGGAATTTGTTTTATTAAAAAAATTCAGTTACTAGGAAAAAACCTTTACATATTCTAATCTTCCTTGGAGGTTTGAAATTAAGCATAGGGGTTCAATCCAAACCCTTAAGCGGGTTCCCCATGACATAAAAATTTGAGACCCTTTCCAACTAAAAACTCTACAAAATATCCGAAAATCTAGATACATTTACATTCCATTATGCACTCAATTTTATTTAACTTAGACTGAATTCTTGTTTTTCTTGGCGAAATTCCTTTTCCTTCCTTCCTAACTTGTGTGCAAAGGGTCTTTCCTTTTATTTATGGCATATCATTCTCCAGCAAGTGAAATTTGGATTTGCATGATCTACCCAAGAAGATGTTTTTCCAATAAGAATCCTTGTGGATGTAGGAGGAGATTCATATTCCATGAGGGTTTTTTTCTTTTTCTACTTTTTCTCAGTACGGAAGATCCTCATTGGTATTCATTATTTCCTTCTTGGATTTTGTTTCCACTAATGTAAATTCTTTGGCTATATTTTCTTCCTTCTTTTATTTTTGTTCTTTATTACCCTGAATTACATCCTCTTTAAATATCATATAGTGAATACCCTTAGCTCCTTACCACCATTTCTTCCTTCAAGTTTTTTTCTGTCTTTTCTATGATGTAAATGTTTGGGGTGGTTTTTAATTACATACCCCTTTACATAAAATTCTCTACACTAGAAATAATTGTTCTCGTATTATTAATTTCCATAGTTTGGAGCCATCATATTAATTTGCATTGGAAAACACTTCTTGAATTCCATCTCCACACATATTTGGGGATAAGTAATCTTGAAAAAGTTAGTATTTTCATAACAATGACGATATAATTTTCCCAATGAATTCCCAATAGAGGAAAGGATGTAAGTTTCCAAAATTACAACGGAAGGTTCAGAAGCCTTACCCAAACTAGATAAATATATATTGATTTCATTATCAGATCAAAAGTGGGAGACCAGGGCTACAAAGAGATTAAAAATGCCCTAAAATAATGGCGTCGCTTTGCAAATGGCCTTCTTGCCCTCTATATTATAAAAAATCACAAAGAAAAAACCTCGAGCCAAAGGGTAAATATTAATTCATCAATCAAAAGGGTCTTCCATACCTTAGAGATCCATTTACGCAAATCAGCTAGCCATGGCGAGAACCCATTAAACTTGCAAACCAAACCTTGCTATGTTTTTTTTTCTTTCGCAATTGATAGATTCCTCATCCATAGGAACATTGAGGGAAGGAATTTCTCGAACCACCAAAAGACTAGAACCAAATATCAATATGGAACTATAGGAAACTGAATAAGTGCTTGCTAGACTGATAGCCATACCTGCAAAAGAAACTATATTTTTCATCGAATCATTGGAATTCATGAGATATGTGCAAAATATTCTTACAAACTAAGAATATAATGAGCATGTGTTTGTGTTATATTATTTTCACGACTAACTCCAAGTGAGAAGTCCGGGAATCCAACCCCCCTACACTTGCCTCGGGCACAGCCCCCCCTGTTGGGGGTTACAGAGGGTTCAGGGAAACACCTTAAATTTTTTTTTTGGACCATAAATTAGGTGGGCAGACCTACCTATGGTTTTGTGCATGGGTTTGCACATGGTTTTGGGCATGATGGTTTTCTGCCCATGGTATTTTGTAGATATGGTCAAGGGAACTATGGTTATGTTCTAAACCAGGGTTAATGGATTAAATTTTATCAATGATTTGACATGTATATATATATTTTTGTAACATTGAAAGGAATATAATGAAAATTCAAGATATTAGTCCCAATTTTTGGATCTAGGGGAAAATCTGTGTGTATATCTATTTTATGTTTTATTCTCTTACTATTTTTTATTTTATGTTTGAAGAGTTTTTAAAACCTACAATCTAGAGAAAAACCCTAACCATCACAAGGGTTTGCAGAGCTCCGTCCATCTTGGGCATTATTGCAGGAACTTTTGTGAATTAAATTTTATATTAAATAATACATGTAGAGGAAAATATATCAACAACGGTCACTATGTCCTCCTCTATGTTAGGGTTCTTGGTATCATTTTTATTTAGGATGCAATGGATTTCCCTTTTCTTATAGTATGTTAAATGAGAAAAATGATAGAATAGAACTCTAGTGGAGGGCTTGAAAGACAAGATCAAAATTTCTCTAATGAAATGGTCATGGTAAAGGGAGTGGAGAAACACCTTTGTATTTATAATAAAAGGGTGGATAAGACTTAATTGAGACAAATAATAAAATATTTGTTGGAGCAAATCAAGATCTAACCTATTTTGGTATTTTATTATTTTTTATAAGAGGAAATGTTAGAAGAAATGGCCAATAAAGTTTATTTAGATAACTAACTCAAAAATAATGACTAATTTGTCAACGGGGTCTTGGATAGACGGTGATTGGGTACTCTGTTAAGACACTCTTTGATGTGAAGTCACTAGTTGAATTCCCTTCCCCAATCAGGATGATATATTGGACATGATGAAGATGTAGTCCTACCGAGCTTACAAAAAAAAAGTAATGATTAATTGAGTTAATGAATAAAAATTGGTGAAATAATTATTAAACAAATGTGTTTATTAGATTACTTCTAGGTGAAATGGTCAAATGGGTTAAAAATAATTATTAAATAATGATTTAATAAATTATTCTTATGAGAATGTTGAAAGGATTAAGGAATAATGATAAATAAATAATTTATTTAATTATTTTTATGGAAACCAGAAATTTGAGTGAAAATAATTTTAATTATTTTCACTTTAATGGGTAATAATATGAATGAATTTATGGGTTTTTTTTTCATGTGGGTAAATTAATTAAACGAAAATAACTTAGAAAAAGTGGTTCTTTGGGTTATTTACCAAGGTAAAAGTGAGTTTTAAGGTGTAAAATCCATACTACATAGTGTATTTACATCATCCTAGTGGATTATGGCTAAGTGATCACTTTTTAAGTGATAACAATTTTAAACTAATATTAGATTTTCTAAAATTGTATTATGATAAAATCCAATCAAAATAATATTAAAATCTAACATAATAATAATAATAAAAGCTATGCTAAAAGAAACTAAAAAACTAGCATGCCTCTCCACTTTAATTTTCCATGGGGATGCATCATATATGGTGTGGGGTGTGCTCTTTACATTTCACACACTCTTGAGACAAGGTGACATATGGAGAAACATTTTCTAATGTTCCATTTTTTGGGAAAACTGGGGAAACACATGTGGAAATATCTATATAATGTGGAGGACATGCTTTCCCATAATGAGTGTTTTTGGGAATCCTTGTAAAAAAGGGTTAGATGTCCCTTCTCTAAAAGGGGAGTGTTTGGGTGTTTTCCCTTAATTTTCTCTATAAATATTAATTTACGAGTGGGAAAGCATAATATTCAACCCTAGGACCCTATTAATACTATGTAGTTGAGGATAATGTTAAATTTTTAAAGTAAAAGTGACATCATCCTTTGCCTCTCCTTCTACTTAATTTTTTAACATTATCATTAATTGTTTTAGGATATTTGAGAGTGATCCAACCTCATTGGATTTTATTTGGTGAAAAGTATAATTTTAGATTCCACTCAAATTCTAGCATAATTAAGAGTCTTATTGTTTTCAATAGGAATTGAAATGTTTTCATTGGATTCTATCATTTATGGGGTATGGAACTTGCATTTAATTTAGAGCACCAAGCCCTCTATGTACCCTCTTATTGGTGGTATTTATTGTTGAATTTCTTTGTCATAACCATAGTAAAAATATACGCATCACTCAAACAAAATTTCAACATGTCATGTTAAGCTTTCTCTATCCTTTTACATATTAGTAGGTGATTTTGATTATGAGGGTCCCAATATATGGGATGATTTTGATAATATGAAAGTATTTGTTGCAACATCATTTTGTTGGACTATAGAGGCTATCTAGAGCATTTTATTTATTGTTCAAAAATGTGTTGCACTCATATATATATATATATATATATATATATATATATATATACACACATATATATATATATATATATATATATATATATATATATATATATATATATATATATATATATATATATATATATTCAATTTTCCTTCAGTTTTGTCTAAAAAAAATGGAAATCTAGGAAGATTTTGATAAAATTTAGAAGGAATTTTGGGAAATTCAGGTTACAGCTATCAACTTTCAAGATTTTAGATGCACATGGATTTTTGATCATGTTGAATCCATTTCCACAATAAATAACAAGATTCAAACACTCCTAATAATTTTTTTTTTTTTTGAAAAACTTTACTGGATTGACTTTTTGTCCTTTACCCCATGTAGACAATGCCCATGAAAAGTTATTTATTTATTTCAAATTTTGAATATTTACTTATTTTTTGATAGACGGGTTTTTTACTAATTCCTGGTTTTGAAATCAATCGATTCGATGATGAGCCAATCAATTCCTACACTGGTTGTGACCCTTTTCTAATTTGGTAAGCCCCAAAACAGTTGGAAATAATTAATATTATTTTCTGACAGCAGATGTCGCAAGTATTTGAAATGAAAGATCTCGGAAATCTCCATTATTGCTTGGGTCTGAAAGTTTGGAGAGATTCTGGACAGACTTTTCTTACTCAAGGGAAGTATGCTAGAAGTTTGCTAGAAAAATTCGGGATGGAGCAGTGTAAGTCAGCGGCAACACCATTGCAGCAGAATCTAAAGTTGTGCAGTGACGATGGCACTAAGGAGGTGGATGCCACTATGTATAGACAACTAGTTGGGAGTCTGATATATCTTACTACAACTAGACTAGACTTGGCATACTCTGTTAGTGTGTTGAGCCAGTTCATGTCTAAACCTCTCGAAAATCATGGTTGCAGCAAAGAGTGCGTTGAGGTATCTTTGTGGTACTAGTGATTATGGTATTTTATACACTGACACATCTAATGTTACTCTAGCAGGTTTTTCAAATTCCGATTGGGCAGCCAACCTGGATGATCGCAGATCTATCACAGGTTATGCATTCAGTATTGGATCCGGGGTCATAGCATGGAGCAGCAAAAAGCAAAGTACTGTAGCTTTATCCTCAGCTGAAGCTGAGTACGAAGCATTGTGTGCAGCCACATGTGAAGCTATCTGGTTCAGAAGACTCCTCAATGATGCAGGAGAAGAACAGAAAGAAGCAACTACCATTAAAAGTGACAAACAAAGTACCATCAAGCTAGCATACAATCCAGTATTTCACAAAAACACCAAACACATCGATACTCAGTTCCATTTTGTTCGAGAAAAACTTCGGTCAAAGGAAATAATTGTTGAATATTGTAAATCTTGTGACAACATGGCATACATTTTTACTAAGCTTCTTGGGAGAATAAAGTTTGAATTGTTTAGAGGGATGTTAGGAATTCAGAGTAATCCTTTCTCTATTAAGGGGGAGAGTTGGAAATAATTAATATTAATTTTATATTAATGGAGAAATGGTTACATAGCTCCTTAAGTTATGATTAGTTCCTAGGATATAGGAATTTGTTTACAACTTCCTACTTCTTTGTGATGTACTTATAGTTGTATCATTTGACTAATGAATGTAGAGTGTGCTCTCCATTTTGTGTGCAGTCTCCAGGTGCAGTACTCACCTATGAGCTACAGTTTCTAATCAATTCAGTTTTTATCTAAAACTCTCTTCTTGTTCTGATTGGGTGACATTGTTTATGGGATTTTCCTCTTATTTCATGTTCTTATTTTCAGCACAGTGATGAGATATTTTCGCAATTTATTTATCTCATCTTTGCAATCAACTCCAATAATTACCTTGTGTGACAGATGTGAAAGATATCCATGTTGATATCGTTGATTATCCTCTTGTCTACGAAATGAAGTAGCCAACCAGAGCGTTTACGATTTATGTCTACCTAAAAGTCAATAATACGTGAGTTTAGATCCATCATCACTACTGTTGTCATTTATATATTCTTTTAGAGTTTATCATTTAGATCTCTTTTTGCCAGTTGTTTAAACATATAATTTTTAATTTCGGATAGCTTATGTTGTAAGTACTGGCCAATATAATCTCCACCAAAATTTTCAACAATAAGATCAAATTCGAGAGCAATTTTTGATCTCCACCTAAAGTCTATCCAACAACATCAAATTCGCAAGCAATTCTTTCCCATCGGCTTTTCCTCTTCGAAAGTTTCCTTATACTATAGGCTAATATACATGAAACAAACTACTTCTGACCTATGCACAATGCATGAAAAATTTCTTGCTTTGTGCAAGACGAATTCCATATAAAATCGAGAAGGATCACTTGTGAAGCTGCTATTAGAATGATTTCCATGCCATAAGTTTTGATTGATGCAAACAGGCTGTATGTCATTCTTTGTTGACTAAATTTTCAATTCTAAGTTGACGCTCATATGGGTCTTGTTTCCCCTCGATTAGTAGTATTTCTTGGCCTTTCCACCAGTGGAAGTGGAACTGATGAATTTTCTCCAAGAGGAGAAAAGGTGAAATATACTGGCAGAAAACCAATACTTTTCCCATTTTTCACAAGAAATCTTGACGATATCCAGCACAACTTTGAAATGGCTTTTCTTGATTAGGATTTTTTCTGCATGTACCACTTCAAGGTCAGGATGATTAACCAAATGTCATCGCTGGACCTTTCTGTTAATTTAGCATTTGCATTTTAAGAAATTGGTTCTTATAATCAAAATATGTGCGTTTGCTGTTGAAAGAATGCAATTATTTTATGCACTCTGTGGAAATTACAAGTAGTTTAGAATAACCTATGAAAACCATCTCATTGAACCATTCACCATTTATTTTAACAGGATAAAACGTTTCTCGTGAGGAAAATAGAAATAAAGTTACCATCATGAGCAATTTAAGAACAATAATGCTTTTTATTTCATTCCAAGTAAAATTCAAAGAGAGAGGAGGCCCTTTTGTCTCGATTGTTTTACAAATCGATACATATTGAAATTACAATTTTAAACATTATTATATATTATGAAATCAAAATAAATTTACTTGTTAAGAAATATTGAAGTAAAATTTCTTCTCATTATACAAATTAACTATATATTACCATAAAATATTTTTAATAAATTTTCACAAAATAAACAACATAAAGTCAAGACCATCATTGCAGTATCATAGATTTGCCACGGGGCTGCTCATCAATAAATTAAAATCTTTGCTGCTTTTTTTATCACGGTGAGGTTGAGGAAGTTCAATACATTGCTGATATTCTGGGGGTGAATGTCGCCAGACTGTCTGAAGGTGTCACATATTTGGGTTTTAGACTAAAGCCCTGTGCATATGTAAACAAAGATTGGGAATGGCTCATCAAAAAACACAGGGGTAAAATATCAAAGTGGACTAATTGGTGGCTTTCTTGGGGTGGAAGATTCATTTTAATTCAAGTTGTACTATCCCAGCTTACGATATACTGGGGCCACCTATTCTTTCTCCCGGTCTTCATTTTTGAGAAGATAAAAGCTGTCGTGGCACACTTTTTAGGGGCTGGAGTGAGTTCAAATAAAAATTACCATCTCTGTAAACTATCAGAGGTATCTTTTCCTAAGGTGCTAGGGGGGTGGGGTCTGCTGGACCTGCGGACTTTCTCCTTCGCCTTACTGGCAAAAACTATGTGGAGGGCACTGACGAGGGGTCGTATTTGGTCAAACATTATGGCGGACAAATACATGGGTGCACGATTATTGGCTGCATATATACAGGCCCCCTTTAATTCTCATAGGCGGGCTTCCGTGATATGGAGGAGCCTATAAAAATGCCGTGATATTATTACACACAGATTGGTGTGGAAGTTTGGGAATGGGAGGTTGATTCCCATCCCTTGCAACACTATTTTGGGCGTACAGGCAGGTTTTTTTGTTGAGTCGGAATTCTTCCATAGGCTCTCTCATAGAGGCTTCATCTACTTATCTGACATCATATCACATTAGGAAGTAGGCACTCCAGTTTGGAAGCATTTTGATGCTCTTGGGATGAGGAGCAGTGACAGGGGAAATTGGTAGAGCTTCATCAGCTCTCTACAGGCTGTGGGTTTCTTCTTTGATCCTATGGGGGACCGGATCGTATGGGGTGGGTCTTCCAAAGGATCAAACATCTGTGTCAAGGATCTCTATCAGCACTTAAAAGCTGAAGGCCATACTGCTTCTGACATTCCTGGTTTCTACAAGGTGTGGAAATGGAAGATCCCTCATAAGATTGTACTTTTAAATTGGTTGCTTAGAAAGGGAAAGATTCTCACGTGGGAGAATCTGCAAAAAAAAGGTAAGCATGAACCAGGGCGATGCAATCTATGCAAAGAGGAGCTAGAATCTGTATCTCATGTATTCTTTGAATGTAAGGCATCAGTAGGCTTATGGGATATGTTTTCCAATCTGGCATGTACCCCTACATGGAGACCGCTTAACCATGATCATGCATATGAATTCTGTTCATCTAAGGGTGGCGGGTATAAGTCCCTCCCTTATTATGTATGCTGGGAGATATGGTGCACTAGAAACAATATGCTGTTCAATGAGGCACATTTTGATGTCACAAGGATTTACTCTCGTGTCTTGGAGTGGCTCCATATTAATCCTGTTCCGGCAAAGGATTGCAAGGACCTCTCCATCAGAATAAGACCTCACTGCATCCATCTATCGGCTCTATTTTTTGATGGAGCACAACAGGAAAGCCAGTGTGGATGCGGTGCCTGACTCAAAATGGATGGCGAGGAGAGGTATCATATCATCTAGAACGGGGGCCATGGAACAAACAATAAAGCAGAGACAATGGCACTTTGGAGCGGGCTCATGGTGGTCTATCATTTAATGATCCCAAGCATTGATATATACAGGGATTCTCAGATCGTTATTGATGGCATTTCTGGCAGGTCCTCTCTCATTTGTACAAATCTCAATGGCTGGATGGATCGCATTCGCCACATCCTGTCTAAGTTTCAGAGGGCTTCCCTTCACCATATTTACAAAGAACTAAATGGGAGGGTGGATGGGATGTCTAAGAAGGGGTTGGAACAAACTTTTGGATTCATATCAGTCAGACATTTCAGGGACAACAGGGAGATGGCTTCTTTCAAATAATCATTGTAGGCTCCCTTCTCACATGATCACCGTATAATGCTCTACAATGCGAATCATCTGAGCCCTCTATAGGAACCTTTTGCTGTATACAGTTCGGATGCTGTTGCTGGTTTTTTTTTTGGTTTTCAAGCGAGCCTGATATCATTCAAGCGAGCCTGCGTTTCTTATTTATACTTTTGCTGTATACAGTTTGGATGTTGTTGCAGGTTTTTTTTTTGGATTTCAAGCGAGCCTAATATCCTTCAAGCGAGCCTGCGTTTTCTTATTTATTCTCACATGGAATGCTGTCAATCGGGGATCGTATTTAACTCTGCAATATCTCTCACAATGAGACTGACATCACAATATGAACGTGTTTTTTTCCACATGTCTACAGGTTTTCCCACTGCATACATTTTAAGCGATGTTGGTCAGTGGGTTTTGGTTTCTTGATATGGTAAGGATATCAAATGGACGGCGGTCCACTATACTTTGCTTTTCCTTTTACTAGCTGCATACTCATCATGTATTTAGAAGCCTTCTGGAAAACTTGGATACTTCTTAGAATTCGGCATTATCATGAGGTTCATACTGGTTTTATATCATGTCCCGTATGGTGACATGGGGCTGCTTATCTTTGTCTGGGATGGGGCACCCTTTTTCTCTGGATGGATAAATTAGGTGTACGATCTATAGACGAGTATATGTATATTGGTTCATGGACTGTTTTCTTCATATAATATAATCAAAACAGTGTTTTTTCTCTTATGAAAAAATATCCATCGTTTGGATGACTTTTAGGAGTTATTGTTTTGGTGACCGATCAAATTTATCCACCATCGATCCACTGTCATTATTATCACTTATTATCAAGAGTTAGTGAGTTGTTCAAGCAAGTAAAACCTCCAAACCTAAGCTTAGAAACAAAAGTAGAAATTTATACTGGTTTCCATGTTTAAAGGGGTTTTTACTTTTTATTAAAATTTTAGGAAAAATATTTAAAATTTAAGAAATGTTCTTGAATTTAAAAGATAGTGTTACTGAGTATTAAATATTAAACATTAAGTAACTAAAAAACTAATTATTTGAGTTTATTTATGAAGTTAGTTTATTTATCTATGTGTATTTTTTGTCTCTCTTTACCCAACATTGTTTTGTTGACTATGAGTTTTTTTTAGCATGGACAAAGATGCCTTAGTTACATATAAACATGACCGAGTTAGCCTAAATTCCACAATATAAGTAGTGCTTTCAACTTCCCTTTATTTTGATACACCTCTCTCTCTCTCTCTCTCTCTCTCTCTCTCTCTCTCTCTATATATATATATATATATATATATATATATATATATATATATATTTCATGGGAAATTGAGTATTAAGGAAAAATGCTAATATGATAGTGTTTTGGATTTGCTTGGAAAATTAGTCACTTTCAAAGTTTATCTTAATTTCTTCCTTCCCTCAATTATTAGAGAAATGATGTTTTAATGTGCCCTTGATGGAACTTAAAGAAGATTTATGTAAAATACCTAAATTTTGGTGTAGTGGTGTTCTAGATATGAATCCATGGTAACACAAGTTAGAAATTTTTTCCATAAATATTATAGTTATATCTTTATATAGATGATTAAGTTTGGCACTTTTCTTTTTATATAAACATTTAACCATAACCAATGTGTTATCATTCTCCTTGTTCTAAGGTTAAAAATTTCAATATCTCCAACAAACTAACAAAAATAAACAAATTTTTTTTGAAAAACTAGTGCAATTGAAAAAATTAACGATAAAATAAACTTGAGAAATATATGAAATGATTCTTTTAAAAATATTGAAAAATTTTCATTTAACTTATATTTAAAGAAAAAATAAATAAACTAAATACAAAAAAAATTCTATCAATCACTATTTTCATATTGAGCAATAAATATGAGTCAATTGAAAAAATTAACAATAAAATAAACTTGAAAAACAAAAAAAATAATTCTTTTAAAAATACTGAAAAATATTCATTTAAGCATATCAATATTTAAAAAATAAATAAATAAACTAAACCCAAAAACATTTATATCACAATTACAATTCTCATATTGAACAATGAATATGGACCAATTGAAATCTTAATAAACCATATTCTAAAGGGAAGAAATCATATTTAAAGGGTATGCTAAATCAAAGATAAAAACCTATATCATTATGAAGTTTTTATCCCCTTTTTTTTGGGTTTTTGGTTACATACAAATTAGAAGATATGAGATTTTAAGTTTTTTTTTATTAAGAATAAATAAATATAAATAATAAATAATAAATAAAAATTTAATAATTTGAAAAAATTGAAAAAATAAATTTAAATGGATTGTAGAGTTATGATGTCAAAATTTTAAATCATGATATGTTTATTTATTAGTTATTGTTCACAAGGACCTAGCTATGTGATTCTAATTATTTGGTTATGTTTTTTTTGTAATTTTAACTAAATTTTTAGGAAAATGTTGAATATTTCTATTTTTGGTTGTGTTTTTTGCAATTTTAACCAAATTTTAAGAAATGTTGAATATTTCTATTTTCCACTAAATTCAAAATTATTTTTCTATTTTTATAGAAATCATATTTCGATTTTTCAATAAAGCGAGCTAACTTTAATAGGACATGATTCCCTTCTTAGAAAACGTTTTATTTTCACTATTTATTAGTACATGACAATTCATTTAAAAAAAAAACTAATTAAAACTAATTCTTTCAGTGTCTTTCTCTGGTGAGTACTTTGACACTCACAATGAAGTTGCTATGCTGCTATATGTCCAATGATACTCTGCCAGTTGCAATTCTGTCCAATGATACTCTAATGATAATCTGCTGGTTGCAGGTCCTTTAGGCAGGGAAAATTTTAAGAACCCCCCTAAATTTATATATATAAAAAATAGGCGAATCCCCATGATACATAGGAAAAATGGAAGGCGATTTTATTAATAATATAATATGTATATATAATTTTTTGGCGAATCTCTCACGAGATTATATTATCCTGTAAAATCATGGCGAATCCCCAATACAAATGGTGAATCACTACTACAAAATGGTGAATCGTTGTCTAGTGGAGTTCGGAGTGTTGGTTCCAATGAAGATATGGTAATTGAACCAGGAGTAGAAGGAAGAGAACCACCGAGACCAAGCATGGCACATGGTGACTCGTGAGGGAAGTAGTTCTTGTGTATTTTGGAAAACGCGTTCTTCTAGTTTTGCGTAGTGTTGTTTTTCATGCTACTACTAGCACTGATATTGAGGTTGGAGAGGAGTTTGAGGAAGCATGGAAGGTAGCAGTGGTGGAGAATTACAAAGAGTACCCCATGATGGGCTCCATTTTTCCCTTTGGTATTTATTCCTGCAAGACCTTATGTCCATTGAACTAACAATTAGCCGTTCAACCAACAATCAACTTGATTGAGTTGATTAGGTACGAGTCAACTTAGACTAATCTTCAAAACTATGCTTTGCACTATCCCATATATATCACACTAATGCTACACAACATTGTGCATTTGCACCTAACTCTCAATAATTCTTTTCCAAGAAAAATCTATAATAAGAAAAATATTTTACTATATTCTAAAAGGTGAAGATGTCGAAATCATGCCACAAAGTGAAAGGAAATAAAATATCTTTCCTCAAACCACCAAATATATAAAGAAAACAATAATGATTATAATAATATAACTAGATCTATCGATCTATCAATATATGCATGATATGAGAACCATAAGCATTCAAGAGACTAATTTCAAACTCAACAAAATCCTCTAAACAAGCAAAAAACAAACCACTAAAATTTTCAAAGATATCAAGGCTAGACATTAACACAATTTCATGTACTTGAATAAGCCCATTGTTGCTTAGCGTTAGACTTCTTAAATTAGTTCATTAAAGGAAAAATGGTAACTTGGTAATCAAGTTGGATCATTGGGCACTCTGATAATCAAGTTGGATCGTTGGGAACTCTGATAGACTCATGCGGAGATGGACCATGAAGATGATTTGAAGATCATCATGGTGAGATAAGTTTGATAATGGTATCTATTATTGGTTATCTAATTAACATGTTGCTTTACTACCTGGAAAGATGTTGCATTTTTACGGATGTTTAGGGAAAACTCAACATTGGTACCTAACATCGAGGAAGATCAAAATGTGCTCATCTTGGGATTGAAGGATAACAATGTGAGAAGATAACCTGAAGGTCTAGAAGGAAGATCACTTTCATGAGGAAGCTATGATTAGCTTGAAGTTTGGGAAAGTTCAATGGAATTCCTTAATTGATAAAGTCGAGAAGAAAGTGATGAGAAAATTGGATGACTTTTAACTTGTCATAATAATATGGCTCTGTGAAAGGAAGCATGCTCTGCACAATGAGATGTGGAGGAAAGAGGGAGCCATGGAAGCTGAGAGCTGGTGCTTTTATGAAAGGACTTGTGGATGTGACTTCTATAAGGAAGTTGGGAATCTCCTCTATGTTGGAGAGGGAGTAAAAGGAGTCTCCTTGAATAGGAGCATGATCTATTCTTTGATTAAAAGGAGAATAGGGATATCCTCCCCGATTAAGAGAGAGTTTTGGTTGGACTTTGGTTCTCCCTGTGTCATGTACTAGACCGGGACTAACAACCACAAGTCTAGTGCGTGCATCATGGATAGGGAGAATGTTGACTTGTTCGGTTCTCCATGTGTCAAGTACTTTGATGGATTAGGGATAATGTGCTAGGTCAAGTAAATGGACATGGATAAGGAGAATGATGGATTGGATAAGTGTCTTGGACTAACATGCCCGGAATTTCCACTATTTTTCGAGCAAAAATGTGGCCCCGTTAGACTACTTTATATTTAAGTTGTAAGTCATAAATTCTAATGAGTGAGGTCAAATTAGACAATCTCCGTAGCTGCGATACCTATTTCTTATCACTGTTACTTGGTCAATGGGCTGGAAATGTGACTGTTATAGGCACAAAAAGGAACACAATTGGCATACATTTAATAAACAATTTTTGGTGTCATAGAGCTGATGACTTATTGTAACTACCTTCAAGCCTACCTCCCAATTGTTATAAAAAAATTTGCACTCGTTAATTTACATAAAACATAAGGTTATATGCATGAAAAAAACAAATTACCATCATCAAATTTCCATTTGGCAAGTTAGATAAATTTGAAATTCCAATAAATCTCAAGTCAATATTACATTTGTTTTTATTTAATTATTAAATATAATGATATAAACATTGCTGAAATCGACCAAGTAAAGACAAGACAAAGATGCACAATTTTTATAACTCAAAACCATATCAAATCCACCAAAAAAATCATACTTCTAACAACTTAGTAAATGCAAGGACTGAACAACATTCTCTAATAATTATACTTGCAGCAACTTTCAAGATGCAAGGACATTCTGTAATCTAATAATTATACTTGCAGCAACTTTCAAGATGCAAAGACATTCTGTAATCTAATAATTATACTTGCAGCAACTTTCAAGATGCAAGGACATTCTGTAATATTCAGATGAAAACCAAATAAAGACAAAGATGTACAATTTGAATAATGCAGAGCCATATCAAATTTACTTTTAACAACGTAAATGCAAGGTCCGAACAACATTCTCTAATAATTATACTTGCAACAACTTTCAAGATGCAAGGACATTCTGTAATAGCCAAATGAAAATTGCAGCATAATGTTATTTTTCTCCAAGACAACATGTTTGTTTGGTTCGATACACTCTTGTCGTTTTCTCTTTACACCATTCTTAAATATTTAAACATCTGATTCTGATCTTATTGTCTAATCCAATTGATGACAATAAATCTTTAAACATCTGATTTTATGATCCGATACCACTTATGACAATGATGACCTGAATCAACACTCATGGATCTAAGCAAAGCTCCTAAATACAGAGTGAGGAAGGAAAAATCAGTACTACGTATATGAGATCAATCTATGGGTGAAATGACAATTTTCCCTTTGGCTCTTCCACTTTCAAGGTGCTTGAAAGCCTCCCTAACATTTGAAAATGCATATGGGCAAATGGGATCAATCACTGGCTTCAACTTCTCGCACTCTATGTAGCCTCTAAGCTTCTCCAAGTTGCAACCACTTGGAGTCACAACGTAAGATTCTGCCCTCGGATGAGGTGAGGGGTTGGCAATATCTATAATTTTTGCTTTCTCTTTGGCAACCACATAAGATCTGTGCGAGTCTCCTGCAAAATTCAATTCATACTTCTAATCAATATTTTTTCCAGAACAAAGACATAAATCAGGAAAAGTGCTCAAAGGAAGTCCGGAATCACCATTGGATCCTTTTAGCCAAAATCTGCTTTTTGGCTTTTATAAAGAAGGAACTGTCAATGAAAAATGAAGATACACCTTACTTTTTACAAATAAAAATGGCAAATGGTATATTATGAAGAATACAGATATGCAGGAGTAGATTCCTAATTTTATTTTGGCTTTCAAGGTTTTGAGCTCAAGAATAACTTTTGTTAAGCATCCTCATTCCCAGCAGGTATGGGTGCTCTCCATCAGACATAAAAGATGCAGACCAGGATGACATCGGACATAAAAGATGCAAACCAGGGTGAATATGTGGATTCCAGTCAGCAGCCAGTAAGCTTTGCCGCTATACCAGAATCCAACTTTGTCCATTCTACATGATTAGTATTAGTGCGATTGTTATTTTTGCATTGTTGATAATGATTAAGACTTGTCTGGTAACCTTAAGTCTTAAAAGAAATAGAATTTGATCATAAATATTATGTGGCAACTTGGTAGGAGTGGTTGTTGACATGTATGGAAGACATAACAAAATGATTAACATAATTTGACTATCACAACTTGCAAAATAGCACGAATTTGAGTTAAACTTCTCCACACCATCACAATTTTGTGTAAAGGGGAGACTGAAACTGTATTAATTTTCCAAGATACTGATTTTGAATGTGAACTGGGAAAGCAAGACTGAAAGTTAAACTCCATGCTTATTAGGCATCCAAACTACCAAAAAGCAGTCAGTGGGATTGCCAAAGACATCAAGTTTTTATATAAAATTAGGATAAATTAAAAAGGAGGGAAAAGCCAGTGGAACCTACCAATGGTGTCAAAAACAAAGTCAAACTTTTGTGGTATTTGATCATAGCTTTGCTTCGTATAATCAATCACCATATCAGCTCCTAATTGTCTCAAAAAATCCACATTCCCAGTGCTTGTAGTAGTTGTTATTTTTGAAGCTCCATATACATACTTGGCAAGCTGAACAACACAAATATTATTACAACTTCTGACTTGATCATATACAGAGGAAGAAGATTATCAGAGGTTTTTAAAAGAAAAAGATAGTATTCACTTTTACCTGAATAGCTAGGCTACCAACACCTCCTGCTCCACCTACAACAAACACAGTCTGACCCCTTTGAAAATTTACTCTGTCAAAACATTCCTGGGCAGTTTGAAGAGCTAGAGGAAAGTTGGCTGCTTCTTCAAAGGACATGTTTTCAGGCTTCAAAGCAATCAGACTCTCTTCTAGTGCTGTGTATTGTGTTAAAGTTCCACATTGTTTTGGCCTGCCTGTGTTGAAGTTTTGGATATTGCCATATACTTCATCACCCTTGCTAAGTTTTGAGACATTACCTCCTTCATCAACTATTACTCCTGCCACATCACAACCTGGCATTACCTGAAAAGAAATTCAAAGAGACATACAGTTCTGAAAATCATGGCCTTGGAAAATATGGGTATTTTTAATGCTCATTAAGAATGATGCAATGAACCTGAAAATCATTGGAAGAAATGGTTATATGATCTGAAAACAGCCATGGATTCTAGTAAATGTTATTTGTAATGTCCAAAACAGATGATTTTTTTTCCACCTTATTTTTTCCGGGTAGAAATTTTAGATTTGACTACTGAACAATAAAAATCTGCAATAATGGATACTGACTTTTCTCTTAATGAAATGACCCAATGATCCAATAAACAGGCAGAACCATGTGAGATATGATCATACTGACAGGTATTTGCTTCCAGAAAACATTGGTGTTGAGAAACATTTCACGAGGAGAGTTATCCATTCAATTTGTGAGATGTAACAATTTTCAGATCAGAGTTGGCTGTGTAGGTCTTGACCAGAATTTGTATTTTTAGATATAGATTAATCATCGGGGAATTGTAAATTTATAGGAAATGAGGCAATGGACCTGAAAATAGTATAACGAGGATATACATAAGAGATACACATCAATTCTAGTCAAAACTATAGGTTAAATAAAATATGCTGCCTCTGGGGATTTTAAAGTTAAGATTATGCTCGTTTCGCAAGTCATTGCAAGCTATGAAATGGAGCTCAAAAGTATTAAGAAAGACAACAAAAACAAGTTGTGAGTCTGATAAAAAATTAGAGATGAATTTCATACAGGTTTCTGCAAAATTTATAGATATGCTGGAATGAACATGAAAAGTAATGCAATGGAGAGTCTTCATTTTGTAGAGCAAAGTGAAACCTCAAAGACACAAAACAACTTTGATCATCTAATTCATTGAATTTGATATTTATATAAAATATAACGGTGGTTTGTTATAAAACTCATGAGAAGAGTTGGGCTCTCACAGGGAATTCCAAACTAGTGTGCTTGATTTCTCTATTGCGTAGTCTGACACAAATCAGATTGCGTAGTCTGAAGTCTACTGTAAATACCCTAAAGGAACTGATACTATCAAAAGTTCATTAAAGGAAAAATCTGTCTCAATGGCTTCCTGACGACATTGCCCAAAACATTCAATCTTCCTCTATGAGACATACCTATAACAATGCTCTCCACCCCCATATCAGCTGCCTGATCAAACATTTCCTTCATACCTGGGATCAAGGTCTCAGCGCCTTCGAGCCAAAACCGCTTGGCAGCAGTCCACTTTGTAGCCAAGAAATTCTCAAACTGTGAACTCCAGATGAGCCGATCAAGCATAATGAGCCTGCGCTCTGCATTGTATCCCCTGGGAACTACTGTCTCAATCTTCTCCCTCAGCCAATTACACTTATCACGGTCTGGTATGTGCATGTATTCATAACCAATGGTGCCACAGTAAGCTTGCTCCAATCGATTCAGAATTGACCCTAAAGTCTGCACCGGTCGATTCTCAGACAAGAACCCTGACATCCTCCACACGCCGAGAAAAAACTCCCGGTCTAGATCTGCCTCTGTGAACCCATATAGCCTTGGATCCAAAGCCACTGGAATCTCCCTCTCCTCCAACCCTAGAGGATCCAGCTTAGAAAATCGGTGTGCACAAAGCCCAGCCACCTCTCCGAACCAGTGAAAACTAAAACTAGCAATTGCACCAAGAGGCGCAAAGGAACGCCGGGGCGGTAGATATGTAAGGGAAGTAATTTAATCAGAATAAAAAGTTTGTGACGATATGGAATATTGGATTTTAAACTGTCAAACATATTTTTTGTTTTCTGTTATCCCTAGCTAGGTAAATCATAGAAATCATAAATATTAATTCCTTACCATAGATATATGTTTATTTGTATCATTTCACACAGATAGTCCAGAATTCAGGCAAGCAATGACACTAAGAAAATTACAAAAGGTTAGAGGGAAAGATGGTAGAACATTTAAATCATTCACTGTTCATAATGCATGCTTGCTCTCTAGATTGGACAATGCTATTTGAGATACCGTAGGATGAGCTCTTTTATGTCAGATACCGTCTTGGAAAGGAAAATGTAAAATTTATTAATCAATGTAGCACAATAGCATTAAGTTCAATTCAGCTAAGAGATCTTCCGTGGCAGATGGTGTGATTGGCATAGGTATTGCAGTCACTCCACTAGGATTGGTTGCAGGTGAGCTTGCAGCAGCTTTTTCATGAAGAGATCATTTATGAAGTGATAATTGCAACCTGTGTGGAACAGACAATTTGATCTTTCGAGGATCCAGCTTAACTTCAGTTTGCCTCCCCAGTCAATCTGCATCTTTCTAAGGTTCAAGGACAATAAAGTGCTATTTGTGGGTGCACTGTCTAATAAATTGTTTCATATCATATTAGTCAAATATAATATGAAACTGAAAACTGCAAGGTGTTGGTCCATTAATGGATTTTATACTAGTTGATAAACATATACGGAATTCTCATATGACTGAACAGAAAGCAAAGAGTTCCCATGGAATTCTCATCATGCCAATTAGATACCATGGACCGTTACTATATTTATAAACACACCTGTTATCATTGATATTGTTGTCGGTTTCTGTTGGACCAGTGGAATCAAAGATCTCACATTAGACATAAAGTTGCTGGATTTCTGGTTGCTCTTTGTTGGTGAAACCTGGTTTGCATTGCTGCAATAACCCCGTGTATTGTAATTTCTTAAAACCTTCTTCTTGACAGACGAACCATATCTTTTCTGGAACTCATTCATTGGTACAGAAGGATCTCTGTTCTCCTTCTCAAACCTAATGTCCTCTTCGTTATTAAAGGAGTATGCATAATTTTGGTTCATAGAAGCTTTCTTTGAGAGCATGCCTGATCCTGCATCCATGGAATTTGTGCTGATTCTTTTAAAGAACCTTCCACCCGCAGGAGTTGTTACTGGTGAATTTTGTTTTGCTGAGCTGCTATTCATCAGCACTTTCTTGGCACCCGAAACACTTTTCTTAGTTGATGATCCAAATAGGTTTTCAACCTGTTTCACTGAGATTGAATGATCCATACTTTCCTCCTCAACACCACTTTCCTCTTCAATACGAAAACATCCAACATGCTCTTTAATCATCTGAACTTGCTTTGGAAAAAAGTTGGAGTCCTTGTCCATGGAATTTTTTCCTATTCTTCCACAGAATGTTCTAACTGCAGGAAACAGTGAAGGTGAATTCTTGATCTTTGTTCCATATTCCACCACCCCACTGAACCCTGAACTTGTCTGAAATTTATCTGATGGCAGCACATGTGCTGTCATGTAAGCATCATTCATTGCATATATTTTCCCCCAAAATTCTCCAGAGCATTCCTTCTGTTCATGGAGTCCACTGGCATAAGACCAACTAGCATCTAACGGCGTAAGTGTTCTACACTTTGAGATCGTATTAGGAGCTGGGGTCACCAAACCTGCCAGTAAAAGCCTGTGTTCACCCTTTGTGCAATGATTTTGGGGACTTGTCACTTCAAAATTAAACTGAAAAGGGTGAGATTGTAACGAAGCAGCATGAAGGTGAGCCTGGCCCTACAAACAAGCAGCAGAGGCATTATTGTTGGTTGCTTGAAAACACATACTATCAACTCTCACTTGAGACAACCCTGTACAACCAAAGGAACCTTCATTGGTTGTGGAATATGATATACATGGAGGTGAGATTCTCTTGACATTTTCAATCCCAATCCCACACTTTTCCACTGCCAGATCTGTAAAAGACATCCTTGGGTAGAGTCCCATCCTTGTAGAACATTCCTCCAATATAAGCTTTGCCCTCTGCCGATGTTCACCGTATCTAAGGGATTGTTTTACATCTTTCTTGGTTTGAGAAGATATAAGGCTTGGACTTTGTCGATCTGGAAAAGCCTCTGTACTGTTACTTCCTACACAAGAAAAATCTTTCAGTAAAAGAATATTTGTTATGTTATCAGGCCTCTCCTCAGAGTATTCCATATCACAATTTCTTTCTTTGAATCAGCTAAGTGGATGGTAATAGCCACTTCATCATTATGAGATACAAGACACGCATCTTTATTAGAAGTAACTTCAATCTTTCCACATTTGATACCTTGATAGATGGGGTTTGTAGTCTAAAATCCTTTGAACATGACTCGATTGACATAACCTTGGTTGGCCGACAGAGTGAAATTCTATTGTACTGAGCACTGTCTTTTCCTCGATATTTAGGCCATGAATTATGCACGTAGCTCCATACCTCCCTGCTGTCTTTCTACCTCGACCATGTTTACTGGAAAAATAAATTGCCACTATCGCAGAAGAGAGTTCTATCCATCGATTCGATGCTCGAGCAACCACAAGCTTCTTTTACTAGGGGGCATTGCATGTGGTTTGCAATTTTCACCTTCAAGACAATTTCCTCATCACTAGACTCAGAAATTGCCAAAGTGTAACTCACTAAGCTCTAACTTGCCTTGGGAGGCCATCGTTTCGACGGTGAAAATGGGTTCATCTGCACTTTTTTCATTATAGCATTAACTTCGAGTCTTCTCGCATCTCGTGGACTCACTATTCTCCTTAACCTCTCGGTGAGATCTTGGCACTTGCGCATCCCGCATCGAGGGGATGCTCGAGCCTTCCTCCTTCAGATTTGGTCTTCATTTCCTTGTGAAAAAAAGCTTTCACAGAGATGACCCAGACAAACCTCGGAACATTCTCGAATGATACGTGCCTTCAAATTTCACTTGTGTCCTCCATGTACTCGCTTACAACCTTATCGCCATGTCAGTTTCCTCAAATTATTTGCAACAATCCATGCTTGCGCCTCAATTTAATTATTAAATCCTCCCAGAACATCACTTTCACTTTTGTGCTTGAAAGATGTGACATGCTGATAATCCCAAAGGCGAGTCAAGTGACTGTACCGTCTTATGATGAATAAAGCCCAAATTTGAAGCGATCGACCTTCTCAATTCATCTCTTTCTTCACATAAAGTTGTATTTGGTTCAACTTCATGATGCGTATTTTCCTACGTTGGGACAAACGGAAATTTCTCCAAGACCTATTCCAATATATATTGGCATCCCCTCTGCTTTCACATCTCAATGGAACATCCATAACAATCATGTCACCGCATCGGCTACAATGACAACTATGACATGTTCCTCATATGGTTGCATCTCTGAGCATCTTGAAATCACTCCACTAGCAATAGACAGATAATTGGATGACATCTCATCACTCGAATCACGATCTTTGAGCACATTACTACGCTTTTGAGGGATGAGAGCATCAGAAAAAGCCACTTTACCATGTGAATCGAGAGATTGATATACTCCTTCGAACCAATGAAGGTGCTGTACTACATCATCATCCAGTAAATCGACTTTCCCGGAAAAGATTTCTTTGAATCGGTGCTACTATCTCTTGAGGCGTACATGTTGCGTTACTAACTACAAGTTGTAATGTATCAAGTATAGCATCCATGCTCTTCCGGTTTTCTAATGGCGTGAAAAGCAGATGGCACTTTTCTTTCACATTTCTTCAATCAGATAGGAAATTATCCCTTAGGGATGATTATAGAAATCACCTGTGCTCTTCTTCTCTCAGCTTTTTAGTTGAGTGCTCTCTGCGTGATCCGAGATATCACATGTGCATTTTCATCATCACGTATTCGCATCTCCTCGCTTGAGTGAAGTATCGGAGCCAGAATTCGAGGTCACTGCTGTTCAAAGACTCTACAATCGTCAACAATTCTTCGAAAATCATCCATTGGAAACCTGCCTCTCCTTCCACGCATCTTTCGACATTTTCCGAGGGTGTTTCTACACTTGAGCATTCTTTCTTATGATCAATATCTCCAAACTATGAACCTTGGTTCAAAGGATGCATATGTCTACCTTTGATTTTCATTGGTTCATTCAGTGCAACCAAAGTCATCTCTTTGGGCATGGTCCTCGATTTGCGAATGGTTCACTAAAGGTGATGAGTGATCTTCATTTTGCATTTGTTTCATCAGCTGAGATAGCTTGACTTCAACTTGAGATTTCGAAGCAACAACTAGGGAGAGGACTACGTTTGAGTATGAGATTTGGGTTTATCTCTAGTGATCGCCGATAACTGATCTTTAATTTCAAAAATGCATGATCATCAAGGGAATGCCTTACCTCAATCTCTGCTCATGACAGTTTCCTGCGCACGATGACAATAACTCCACTAACAGGGCTCTTCGGAGAGCCCTCAGGCCCGTTGAGTGCCCATGTGGCACTCTGCATTTCTTTCTCTCTTCCCCAGAGTCTGCCGGATCCTTTTGCTACATTTCTCTTCTTACAAACACCTCTCTTCGCTAAGAAGAACCCGGCAGTCTTCGTTTGCCCTCGCGCTCGTAATTCTTCCCGTCAAACGGCCATCGCATCATTTTTTTTCCCTTAGCCCTTAGCCCTCTTCTGTCAGCGAACCACTGGCAGCTTTCTCTAGCACACTCACCATTTTCTACACCCAATTTTTTCTGTCATTTCGCAGCACAGGCATCAAAGCAAAGCTCTGTTCTCCTTCATTTCCTCCATGCCTTTTCGTCAAACAAGAATGCCGCTTGTCTTCATTTCGCCATGTTGTCCATCTCCAAATCATGGTGTCCCTTCCCTTCACCTCCTCCCGATACATCCTTATCTAGCCCTTTTCTCCTTAGTCTCCATCAATTTCCCTCAGCCACCACAGAAATCACTTTCCTCAACTCTCCCGCTCTCTTGCGGCATAACAACTCATCTGGACATGAAGGGCGATCGCGAGACGAATAGCCTCTTTTCAGCTTGCAGAGAAAACCACCACTAGAGCTGCAAAACTCGATCTTGCTCTAGGAAGATATGGAACAAACATAAACCCCAAAAAAAATTAGAAATCAAATCATTATTTCAGAACTCTAGTTCAAATCTAATCTTCAATATACAACCGACTTGAAATCCATGCTCCCTCTGAGTTTCTGAGCTTAATCCCCGGAGATGAACTCCGTACCACCTGACCCAACTCTCTAAATACACCTTTGTAAGAACCCCGCTCTCTCTGGGCAAAAATGGGTATTTCTCCCTCTCTTTCACGTCAGCGGATAGTAACCCGAGGATTGGAGGATCAAATCCCTTAAGGAATACATTGAAGCAAGCAATGCCTCCAACCCTAAAGGATCCAATATTCCAATCGAGTGTGCACAAAAACCCAGCCACCTCTCCCGAACCAAAGAACTGAAAGATCAAGTAATGCCATAGAAATCGCGGGAAAATTGAGGGCGAATGCTAGGAATACGGAAAATCGGGGGCCCTCAATTTCATGTTTCGGCTTTGTGCGCCCTTTTTTGGTGGGCCTAATGTATAAATAATTAATTAATTTTAAAAATATATTTTTTTGGGCTAACTTTATTAAATTATAAAAAATGGGTTTTATATAAAAATCGCCTCTAATAAAATCTTAAAATCCTTAAAATTTGCCTTTGTGCTAATTGCGCCTCTAAAATTATGCCTTTTGAGTAGTGTTTAGAAGGGCTTTTATTGTTCTGAACTTTATAATTATTAGTGTAGAGCTCTCATCGTGAGAAAGTGCTCCTGACTCAACAGCAAGAACTTCCACTTTCAACTAATTCATTGTGTTGAACTTTCTACAATTAATATGATTATCTTGTGGAGTTCATCAATTATAATAAATAAATAAATAAATTTAATAATTTTAAAATCTCAAAAAAAATCTAAATGGATTAGTATACATTATGATGTTAAAATTTTAAATCATGTAATGTTTATTTATTATTTATTAAATCAAATTTTTGGGGAAATGTTGAATATTTCTATTTTCTCATAATTTTGGCTGTGTTTTTGTAACTTTAATTAAATTTTGAGAAAATGTTGAATATTTATATTTTTAACTAAATTCAAAAAATATTTTTCTAATTTTATGAAAATTATATTTCAATTTTTCAATTAATTGATCTAACTTTGATGAGACATGATTCCCCTCTAGAAGACATTTTATTTTCACTATTTATTAGTACCTCACAATTCATTTTAAGGACTAATCTTTCTTGTCTTTCCTGATAATTGCTTTGACACTAACAATGACGTTGTTATGCTGCTACTATGTCCAATGATACTATCCTAGTTGCAAGTCCTAAATTTTTTTTTCATTGTTCTAAACTTTCTTTCATTGATATAATTATTATTAGTGTGGAGCTTTCACTGTAGAGAATATCTTTCCTGATAAGTGCTTTGACACTAACAATGAAGCTGTTATGCTGCTACTATGTCCAATGATACTATGCTAGTTGCAAGTTCTGAATTTTTTTTTTCATTATTTTGAACTGTCTATCACTGATATAATTATTATTAATGTGGAACTTTCACTGTTGGAGAATATCTCTCCTAATAAGTGCTTTGACACTAACAATGAAGTTGTTATGCTGCTACTATGTCCAATGATACTATGTTTCGCTAAGTCCCTGAAAAATTATTTTCATTCTGTTCGCAAACTTCATCATTGATATAATTATTATTAATGTGGAGCTCTCACCGTGAGAAGTCCTCGTGGCTCAACCCAATGGACTTCTACATCAAAATTCAGTTATGCTGACTTTAGTGCTAATTAATATGGAGTTATTATGTAGAAGCTCTCATTCAGATGCGAAACCCTGCCATTTCTACCTAACACGTACACAATGAAATTCCACCAAATCTTTAAAGTGAATTTTAAAAAGCACATGTTTTCATTCAGAATCTGGCAATGATTTTTAGAAAATTGTGAAAATGGGCTGAGGCAGTTGCCATACAAGTAATTTGTCACTGATCCCCTACCATTCCCCGTCCCGCGCACAATGGAGGACCCATACGCAGTGAGCTCGTGAACACCTGTCATCACGCACTCTGGAAAACATCATCATTGCATCCTCTCAGTATGAGCTTCCCATTTCCCCTTGAGACATCTCCTTGCAAAATCCATGAAAAACAGCTCTTTTTGCATTGGCGCGGGTAGACAGTTCAGTACTCGCGCCACTCAGGGAAATACTGTAAAGAGGTCGCGCCACTTGGCGCTCTGTCATAGAGCATCAATCGCGCCACCCATTTTAGGGACTGTTTTTTATATATGGATGGCGGAAGTTGAGTTCAAACAAACTCACAACCACTGCCTATCTTGAGTTGGGAGGTTTGGCTACGGGAGTTCTATGGAAGGGAAGTAGTTTTGCCACCTTCTATGGAACTTTCCTTGTTGATAGGGCCAATCCCATAATAATAGGGATCCCAACTCCCTCCTTCCCCATCTATAAAAGCTTGCTCAGATCTATGGCAAGCTAGTCTTGAAGTGCCGAAGCTTTGCATCTCCTATTCCCAAGTGCCTTTGTGCTGAAAAGAATCCTTCCTTTCCCTTAAGGCCCATTCGAGCAAGGAGACCATTGTCACGAGACCCTGGAGAGGTTTCCCTTTCCCCCGGCGAGCTTTGCGAGACGTGGATGACCGGAGACCCGCGCGAAGGAGGCTGCAGCGTCAGAACTTGGTTGTAACTTCTATTCGTTTACCACTTTAATAGATGACTATGATTATGGTTCCACTCCCTTTTCCATTATGTTAATGCGAGTAATGTCTTTTCTGACCGATGTTTAGTTACGTATGCTGGTTCCTATGCTTGTATCTGTTTGTTCTTTCTGTGTGCAGGTGTTCATCCACGGAGATCGTGGAAGGATTGTGATCTGCCAGGACTGAAGGACGGGGCATCTCTTTTTCAGATCGAGCGCTGGAATCCAGGTAGGTTCTTATCCCAAATCTTTCATTCGTAACTAGGAGCCTGCGTCATAGCATTGTTTGTTTGTTGCTAGACCCCTGCTGGGCTAGTAGGGATCGCCTCTGTCCGCAGAGGGGATTTACCTTCTCAACAAATTGGCGACTCCACTGGGGAGCGTCCGGTTTTCCTTGTCTCGTTTATGATTGGTTCGCTTTGATTGTTTCTCCTTGCTTGATGAACCTTCTGGGTTGGGTTCTTTCATTATTTTAGCCTTGTGGTTTGTTTAGCTTGTGTTGGTCTTTTTCTCAGATTAGCTTGTTTTTTAGTTTTCATTGAAGAATTCGACTGGCGCGGGTTTTTACCTGACAGTCGCGCCACTTGGCGCGTGTTGCATTTGTCTGTCTCGCGCCACTCGGCCTCTGGCGCTAGTTTCAAGGCCACAGTCGCGCCACCCCTGTGACTTTTTGAATTTCTTCAATTTTTGGCTTTCTGAGCTTGACCAATACTTTTCTTCTTGATTTCCTGATTGTTTGAGTGCATTGGAGTCTGGTTTGACTGGAATTCACCGCTATCCTTTGGTTGTTTGCCTCTATCTATCGGTTTCACGATTTGAGCCCTAGGGCATCTAGTGGCATAGTGAATCGAGCCCTCCCTGGGAGCTTTGGTGTCTTGATTGTCCTGTCGACTTGTTGCTTAACCCTCCATGCCCTCTTAGCAGTCTTTGATTGTTTTGTTGCGTCTTTTGAGTGATTGTTCGTTCTTTCATTCAGGATTCGTTTGCCCTTGCTTTGGACCCAGATCACACGGTCCATTGGGGTGTTTTTGAGTCTTTCTTCGATTGGAGAGACTTTGGGTCGATTTAGAGATTTGGTTGCTTGCTTGGTGAGTGAATGTTGTTTGCTTTGCTCTCTTAGTTATCATTTCTCTAATTGTTCCTTTTGTTTTCAGTGCACATTAGCCATTAGACATTGAAAATTTTAAAAAAAAATATATAATCTCTTTTGTTTTTTTTAATTAGTGCAAATTGTCATCTTTTCCGTATCACTAGTGATTAGTGTTTGAATGAAAAATGTGCAATTGCATTAGTTGCATTAGAGACATTCTTGCTTGTATTCCGTTCATTTCGTTTGTATTAAAGCTCTCAACTCTCATTTAACTAGTTTTCATCGAACGAAATGTTGCATCGTGGCATATAGCTTGCATTTAGGAGACACTACATACGATAAGGCCTGGAAATTGAAACTTAATTGAAGATCAACTGTAAAATTCATTCAATTAACCTAAGGCAAAATTGGAACTTAACGCAACATATTTAGAAGGTCTAGGCTAGAGACGTGTTCCGGCGTCGTTAAACCTAGCAGCTGTCGTTCGCCTATTGGATTTAGACAGCACTAGTACGGACTTGCGCTCCCCGTACCGTCGAGTATATAAAGGGAGACCCCTATAGGTTTGCAATCCTTTATCCACAGGAAGCCGAGTCTGCCGCCTTTTACCCGTGATACACCGAACACAGCATTCGGGGAGACTACCTGCACGTACGGAAAGTCCTTGGTCGATTTCTGCTTCATTTTGAAACCAAGGTGTATATTGCAGTTCACGGCTATCTGGTACACCCTTTGTGCCTAGTTTTTCCTGAGCAGTCATTTGGTCTTTTCTGACTCCCTAAACTTGAAAATACCGTCAAGCGCTTGTCCTTTCACGCTTGTGTCAACTCTGAAAGAGATAGAGTCATCTTTTATCGTTTCTCGACTCTTAAAACATGAAACGGTAGAATTTCTTACTTTCCAATGTGGTAAAATTAATCGCCCACGATTACACGCCCGTTTAGATATTGCTTGTTGGCCGTTTGATCGTGTGTCTTAACTCGTTTTCAGCCCGTGTGTGGTTTTGAGTTTGATGGCAACTTTTTCAGAGTTCACCAACCAAGGAATCCCCTCAGAAGGGAATCCCGGTCATTTTCCTCCTTTTGGAAATGTTGGTGCTCCTTACATGGCGACGTTGTCCCTTCCTGGGTTAACTGTTGGGTTGCCCGTTTGGTTGTTCTCAACCTCTGTTGTCCCGAATGTCTCCACTACTGTTCAATCAGTTCCTCCACCTGAACAACCTCATGTTGATTCCAAGGTGGACCTCTCTCCTTCTTCGCCTGTTTCTGCGTCCTCCTCTTCTACTTCGCCTGGTGAAAGTCTGGATTCGAGTAACCAGGTGGCTAAGAAGAAGAAGAAGAAGACAAAGAAGAAGAAGTCTGATAAGCGAGAGGTTAAATGCACAGCTGCTGTCCCTAAGGAATCTCCTCTTGATAGTCCTTCCAACCCTCCTCGGAAAGTCAAGTTCCCGTGCATGTTGTGCACGGGAGACCATTTGCTTCGAGATTGCCCTGGCATTCCCAAGGTGCTCGAAATATGGTCCAACGACCGCCCACCGTTGCCTTTGGCTTCCGGGAGTCAAGTTGGGGGCACGTCTTCAGCTGTTGTTGATAAGAATTCTAAGAAGCAGGGTAAGATCACCAATCCCTGTACGTTGTGTGAAGGGCACCATGCCATTCACCTTTGTCCTTATATGGATGAAGCCAGGCAAGTCTTGGACAACCCAGTCGATTCTACACCACGCCTTCCACCTGGTTATAATCGGCTTTCTTTGAGTTCTTTGCCACCTGATCCTATGATTGGTCAAGAATCGTCCTTGGTCGATCCCACTCCCCCAGAAATTCAAATTCACGAATCCATCCCTGACCAACCATTGGTCGTCGGATCGGTTGAACTGGCCCCGTCCGCGGTGCACCAGGTCTTTTCTGTCAAGAGTGGATCTCACACCCCTCATGTCCTTCTGGTCTCTTCAGATTCTTCAGACTTGGAGAAAGATTCTCCTGTCCCTGTGCTTCAAAAAGCCGCTCCTCCGCCTCCCATGATGGAGGCTCCAGAGGATATTCCTCCCGCCTTCGAGATGGAGGTCATGGAGGAGGCTTCTGCTTCCGTAACATCATGGGAAGACCTTCGCATTTCGATGGTAACCCCTCCGAGTAGTTTGGTCGCTTCCTTTGATTGGAATCGATTTGCAGGATTTCGCCTTCCGTCTTATGTGCCTTTCGAGATTACGGTACAGGCTCTTGGTCTGGTTGTACCCAGCACCATTATAGACGAAGGTGCGTCTGTTAGTATTCTGTCTTCAACTACCTGGCAAGCTTTTGGTTCACCACCGCTTGCGCCTGTTACGCAGAATCTGTTGTCATTCAATAGAAGGACCAGTCAACCGTTGGGGATCCTTCCAAGGTTACCACTTACTTTGGGAGGGAAAACCGTCCATATGGATGTGATGGTCGTTCCAGGCCCCTTGGATTTTCATCTGCTCCTGGGGCGCGATTACACCTATGCCATGGGAGCGCTGGTCTCCTCCCTTTTTCGTGTGGCCTGTTTTCCACATGAAGGACGGATTGTGACCATTGATCAGCTGTCGTTCTTTGGTCCCAATGTAGCATCTGGTCCGCCATCACCCCCTCCTGGTTTTTATCCACCCGTTGTATCTGCTCCACCGCAGGTCAACTATGTGGCCACTTACCCCGTGCCTGTGCTCAGTGATGATGCCGTAGTGCATAATGTGCTGGGGGCATTGGGTCCTGACTTCCAGGATGTTTCCCTTCCATCAGGAGCGGAACTCTTGGGAGCGCCGCCTTCTTGTTCATTTTGATGTAAGTCGGTTAGAGCATGGTTTTCTCCCTGGGTCAAGCTCTTTAAAAAATGAAACTAGGATCTTGGAGCATAGTTTCTCCACTTGTGTCAAGCTCCTAAAAACAATGAAACAAGCTGTACGAGGACAGTTCCTTTAAGTGTGTCAACCTCGTTAAAACAATGAAACATGAGCACGTCCAATTCGAGTTTTGATAGATTTAGTTCAAAATCTCTTTTTCAAACTTCACTCTATTTTCCATAAGACTGAAGCTTGGGGGGCATGCGCCTCGAATTGAGACATCATGCCGGGGGCATGCCCGTCTTGTGTGTACATAGGTGCGTGATTGTCATTTGTGTGCATGATGTGGTGTGCTTTGTAAACTTTTTCTGCTGATCGGGCCGTCCTGGTTGTGCAGATGTCTACTCATCCATTTGTTGGTTTCGCGGACGGTGCCTCCCGCAGTACCAGGAATCTGTCTTCTGCAGCCTGGGTAATCTACAATCCTGCTGGTGAGTTGATCGACCTGCAAGGTGTTTGTTTAGGGCGTACCACGAACAATATCGCGGAATATAGCGCCGTGTTGGAATTATTTACCGAGGCAGTAAACCTTGGTATCCGTGAATTGCTCGTGTACCTAGATTCACAGCTTGTAGTGTTGCAGCTGAACGGGCACTATTCGGTAAGAAATCCGTCCATTTTACGATTGTATTTGCGTATTCGATTACTGGAAAGGAATTTTGAATATATTACATATCATCATATACCCAGACATTTGAATGCATTAGCAGATACAGTAGCAAATTTGGTGTTAGATAGAAATTTGCGCAATTTATAAATCATCATCACATGTAAAGAAGACTCATCCAGAAATAGGTATGCATATATAGATATCGAAATGTTTACATAGAAGTGTGTCACATAAAACTCAAAAAATATACATAAGTGTCTTAATACATCCGGAGACACTGAGTCTCTCAAAAAATAGGTGTGGCTAAATCCTAGAGACTAATCAGCATGGTGCTCATGATAGCACGTTACTGCACGCACTAGCAGCCTCAGGATTCGGTGGAGCCGATTTGGGACTCCCACCGTATGGCGCTGGTACTCCAGTGGTACATCTGACAGTCGGGCATAGTCTGGGATCCCATGAATAATCCCCTCAAGGTTCTGTACCAGTGCCCCTCCTCCGGCACCTTCCCCCTGGATCTCAGGGGCGAGCTGTGTCCTCCGGAAGATGGGAGACATCCCGGCTGGTCTCTCAGGTCCTACATCTGCATGCATGTATACTTGTGTTTAGACAACTATGTATTAACAAAAAATCATATAAACATAAAATCAAAAATATGAGGGCTTACCCAGCTCTTCGTCCCAGTGGTCTCCTTCTGGTAGCGGGAGATCCGGGTCCCCTGTAAAGTCAGTTCCTGCATAGGGCCAATCTTCCACAACGATCAGTTGGCGCCGTATCCATCTGAAGAACTCGGGCTTCCAGGACATCTGTTGCCCGCCTCCAGATCTGGGCATCAGTGCTACCCAGCGAGCCATTCTCGGCTCTCGTGGTACTGGACTCGCCACAGGGGCCTCTTGGCCCTGGAAGGTTGGTATGCGTTCTAGAATGAACGACACCAAGATGGAACCATACCCAAACTGCTTCAGTTTGCCCTTTTTGCACTTTGTGAGCTGCCTTTTCATGTTAATGGTGACAGCTGTTGCCCAGTCATACAGTCGGGGACCCATGCATTCTGAGGCCAGTAAGAGTTGAGCCTTTGAAGCCTCGTGTGGTGCCTGCGATCCAGCAACCCGCGTAATGGTGTGGAGTACGACTCTCAGTGCTAGGTCGGGGATGGTCGAGATGTACACCTTCTTACTCCCTGTTCCTGTTTGTGCCCCATGGCACACCCGCGCCATTACTTCTTCCATCTTCTCCCCTGATGGTCTGCTCCCAGTCAATACAGGGATTGGACCCCTGCGGGATAATCCAGTAACAAAGTAAATGTCGGTGACCTCCAATTCCAACACCTGGTCTCGTATTCTGAATACCTGGTCATTTTCATCCCAGAGGTTGATCAAATATTGGAGGAGCTCAGGCTGAGCTCGTAAGCATGGCGCGAGGAAGAATTTCTTTAAACCACAATTCCTTAGAGCATTCATGCAATTTTCATTTTGCATGGCTTCTTCGTCCTCATCTCCGTGTTCCCGTTCTTTCCATTCAATCACCATTTTGACTGTTTATCTGCATTCACATGGTTTAAAACCTTTAGTTAGATCTTCTGTGAGCTCAAAAATTCAAAAATTTTGGCATAAATAGAGGTTTTTTTAGGCGGAAGTTTGGGTTGCGCCGCTGGCGCGACTGTCTTGCTAACAGTCGCGCCATGTGGCGCGGGCCCTTTGATAGAAAGAGCTCAGTGGCGCGGGTCCGTGCCCGATACCCGCGCCACTTAGGCCGGCCCTAAAAATTCAAGAATGCCCTTACAGAGCTGGTTTTCTAAGAGAAATCATTAAAAAATACATGGAAAGAAAGAGAAGGAGAGCGCCTCTTACCTGTCACAGACGAGACGCTGAATGGTTGCCTGGATCGGTCGCAATCGCCGTCAGAAGATTCTGCTCCAAATGGACCACTGCTACTCTCCACAAGGTAAATAGTGAAAAGTAATTTCATTTTTTACCATTGGACGTATTTATAACTTTTCAACGTTAAAATGTGTTTTAAAAGTTATTTCTTGTCAAATATTTGCATGTGTTATGTCAAAAATGGATTTTACGCTTGTTGGGTATGTGCAGTGACAGGTTTTTGCGAATTAAAAGGTGGAAACGAGTTGTATTTTATACTTTTTCGGACTCGGTAAATACACGAAAAAGTCACTCTGGAGTCATCTTTCAGCTCTTTTCTGACTCTCTAAATATGAAAAGATCGTCGAGGCCCTTGTCGTTTCGATCTCGTTAAAATGGACACGAATCGACATTCACCTAGTATAAGTTTAACCCTTTTTCGGGCTGGGCTGGATCGATTACGAAAAAGGAATACCCTAGCCTATCGCGACTAGGAGGTTTTCCCGGATATTGTTTTCTACCTTTTCGGACCTGGGGAACTATTTACGAAAAGGGACCTGTGGAGTTTTCTTTTCCGCTGTCTTTTCAAACTCTCTAAACATGAAAAGACGCCGAGTTCTTCCTTTGTCAGACTCGTTAAACCCTGATAACATTGGATTTCGTCGAAATGACGTTATTCGAGTTTCTCCTTCCTAGGACTCGTTAAATGCACTAGGATGGATTCGCCCGAAGGGCGGACTTATATTACAAGCATATGCTATCCCCTTCAAGCTTGTCATCAAAAATAATTGGGGTACTCGCCAGAAATGGTGGGGGAAAAATGGAACCACCGTCGTTATCGTCGGCAGTATGTCGCTCTTGAACATGGCACTTGTCTGCATTCGTGTCGGGTTGGGGACATCTCATCTCGTTGTTTCACTTTGCTTCCATGTGTTTGGGTAATCTCTTTTGACCTCTCATCTGTTCACTGCCTCGTCGCCATGACCTTTGATCTGTTGATGTCAAATACTGCCAAGTCCATTTCCGTGCCGTTTATATGTTCAAGAGAAGTTGGCCTCTGCGAATATCAACCTTCCTCTGTTTCTCATATGATCCTAATTCACAACAAAACATTATGTTCCTCTGTCTCGTGTCGATGATGTGGGAACCATTATGGCCCACCTTCGATCAAGATCACTTCCTGTCGACTTCAACTCATTATCCAGGAAGTTGGTCTAGAGACTCCTGATGGTACCTTGGGGCCTGCATGCCTTAATGGCAGGTTCGTCGCATTCGACGAGAGTTTTTCATTATTGACCTCCGATCGGATGATTCTGCGGGTGTT
Organism: Pinus albicaulis; assembly: GCA_034641835.2. Lineage (NCBI taxonomy): Eukaryota > Viridiplantae > Streptophyta > Pinopsida > Pinales > Pinaceae > Pinus > Pinus albicaulis. The sequence continues at coordinate 862,402,792 of CM076570.1, read as the reverse complement.
CGACGTCAGCTCATTTATTCACACGCCGTGGATTGTACCTGTAGTACCTTGAGGACCATTGTCATTATTGGTGGTTCCTCTCGCGTCTGTTAACGGCTTTCATCATTGGCAGGTAATCAGGCGATGTTCTTGCATGTTCGACATCAGCTCACATATTCGCGTGCTAGAACTTGTACTTATTTGGGTCGAGATGGAGCGCAAGACCCTGGGTTGTGTCTGTTGTAATCCAGGCTGCGATTGTGGATTATTGTCATTATGTACATGACTCAATGATTGGATGGCTGCGACCATACCTGAGTCTATTTGTTCGATCTTAGTTGGATGGCTGCGCCCATACCCTGGATCCGGATTATAGCATACTCTGTTCGGATGGCTGCGTCCATACCATAGATATACATCATGTACTTGAGATATCAGTTGTATCTTTCTGTGCAGGTTTTCCGACGGCGGGCCTTCAGTTGGACATGTTCTCGCAAAGCATTTCACCCCTCTCTCTCTCGGGCCTCATGCTTTAGGGGCATCTGTTACACAGTAATTTGTCACCGTCCCTACCATTCCCCGTCCCGCACAATGGAGGACCCATTATGTGACCTGTGAACACTGTCATGCCTTGAAAACATCATCAATGCATCCCTCCGAGTATGAGCTTCATTTCCCCTTGAGACATCTCCTTGCAAAATCCATGAAAAACAGCTCTTTTTGCATTGGCGCGGGTAGACAGTTCAATACTCGCGCCACTCAGGGAAATCCTGTAAAGAGGTCGCGCCACTTGGCGCTCTGTCATAGAGCAGTAATCGCGCCACCCATTTTAGGGACTGTTTTTTATATATGGATGGCGGAAGTTGAGTTCAAACAAACTCAAAACCACTGCCTATCTTGAGTTGGGAGGTTTGGCCACGGGAGTTCTATGGAAGGGAAGTAGTTTTGCCACCTTCTATGGAACCTTCCTTGTTGATAGGGCCAATCCCATAATAATAGGGATCCCAACTCCCTCCTTCCCCATCTATATAAGCTTGCTCAGATCCATGGCAAGCTAGTCTTGAAGTGCTGAAACTTTGCATCTCCTATTCACAAGTGCCTTTGTGCTGAAAAGAATCCTTCCTTTCCCTTAAGGCCCATTCGAGCAAGGAGACCATTGTTACGAGACTCTGGAGAGGTTTCCCTTTCCCCCGGCGAGCTTTGCGAGACGTGGACGACCGGAGACCCGCGCGAAGGAGGCTGCAGCGTCAGAACTTGGTTGTAACCTCTATTCGTTTACCACTTTAATAGATGACTATGATTATGGTTCCACTCCTTTTTCCATTATGTTAATGCGAGTAATGTCTTTTCTGACCGATGTTTAGTTACGTATGCCGGTTCCTATGCTTGTATCTCTAAAATACAATTATGAATACCAACATTAGTTACATTCTTCAACACTCCATCTTAACTAGGTATTCGTAATTATACATATATATAGGTACAAGGGTTAACTCAAAATTATATGTTGTATGAAGAGTCATAACATACACA